>CM051699.1:7083179-7420679 GCA_028022725.1 Lycodopsis pacificus | reverse complement strand
CATACACCAGTCGCCCTGTCGTTTTTAATGAAAAGCCAACTCCTGTTGTTCCTCACCACTGCTTAGGGAAAAAATAAATGACAGGAGTAACACGCCAGGCAGCTTTAAAAGCGACCCATACTTTAAGTCTAACTTATGCCGATGTGAAGAGTTGTTCAGACGGATTTTGAAAAGGCAACTGAAGAAATTTGAGGCCAGATTTTGGTGCCATAATGATCACACAGTCCGTCGTCACATGAAACGGCTTTGACAACATGTAATAAATTATAAATCACTCTTACTGTTATTTCCTGCCATGCGTGTAGTTTTGAACGCTTTAATGTGGCGCTGTATTCCCACGAGTACCGCAGAACGAAACGGGCACGCCGCCTGTCGGCTCGCATCATGTACCGGTACATAAAGGCCGACGCGTACAGATGTGCAAATACCTGCAGGCTACGGATGAATCGGCGAAGATGTTTGTTTTCTGTGTTCTAGGAATGCGAAGTTATCGAAACACCGGCAAATATGTCAAAGTCGACATGCTGAACGTCGGTAAAAGCTGGAACGGATTCACTGGCAATGAGAACAAAGTGTGGATGAGATACCTGCGTGAGCTCGTGCAGCACGCGGGTCAGTTCACTGGCGTACGGGCACTGGGTGTAGTCCTCCTCGGCCCACCGTCCTGCGCGGTCGCAGCTCCGCCACGCCTTCTTCGCCTTCTGGCCAGAGGGGTGAGGGCCGCCGCCGCCGCCGGCTGGGCGGGGGGCGGAGCGGAAGGCGGCGGGAGCGCAGGGTAGGAAGGCCAGGATGCCAGCCAAGGTCTTTGGCCACCTGCCACACAAGATATCAGTCAAAGGAGCGAGTTTGGGAGTCTTCACTCGCAGCACCAGATGGCTATTTCATCCACCCTGTGCTTAGGAAATTATTAATTAGCATATTTGATTTACAGCTAACTCTAATTACTTTTTTTTTTGCAGAAGACTGCAGATTCTGATACTTGATTGTGAAACAATGTTTTGTCTTGGTGATGCCTTCTGACTTAATTAACTTTAATAATCAACTTTGTTGTGTTTCCACTTTGTGGACAATGGAACTTGAGAGCGGGGAGAACTACTCAGCCTGTGTAATGTACTCTGTGGCTCTGAATGAGCTGCCTAAAGTCTTTCATTGGGGTTATTGTTTGGTTATGGCATGGAATACTATTCAACAGAATGTTTTTGGTACAAACTGGGGGAGTGGAGGGTAAAAGACATTGGAACTCAACAGCCCGGGATCTAATTGAATTGTGGGAAATGTAGCTTTTGGTTTTGGAGCTTTATGAAGGCGAGTTACTAAATTGCCACAGATGGAACAAGAGAGAGAGACAGAATGAGAAACCTGGTCCTGCCTGAAGGGGAGGATTCAGCCTAAAAGAGTAATTACAAGTGGTGTTCGTACGGCCATGCAAAGTTCAATGAAGTCTCTTATGAAGCAAGAAATGAGACTTTGTCAATAACATTGTCAAGAGGGGGGGGGGGCAGTTTCATTTTCCGGGTGATGCCTGTTAGTGTTTCAATGAAATAAAGCTCATTTGAGTGTGAAAAGTCAGCCAAACATTCACACTCCACTACATTAGCCTCCCTTTCCCAGATAATAAAAAGCACTTCTGGGGTTTTTTTGGGTTTCTTTGGCGCTGGTGTCGATGCCTCTGCGGCCTGAAGGAAAGAGTTGTTTGTTCTTATAATATTTGTACACATATCAATCAATTTGTCTGCAATCAGAGGAGAAACACGCGTCCTGTGTTTTGGTGTTATTCTCTCCTTAAGGCGACGTCCATAACCCCGCCGCAGAGACGCAGCTGGAGTGACGCTCACAGCGGCAACACTTTTGCCTTCATCGAAATGAAAATGAAGGCGCTCCGCACTCAGGAGGCAGGTAATCTGTTCTGAGGGGAGAGAGAGCTGCCATCTCGCTGCTCCCTCCCCCACTCTCTCTCTCTCTCTCTTCTTTTATTTCTCCCCTCCTCTCTCTCTCATCTGTGTTGCAGCTGCAGTAGCGTCGGCAAGCAGCTACTTAGTAATAAATGGCGTTAATTTCGCCCCCCCCCAACAAAGTAGGGGGCTCATTTTCCAGCCCATTACTCCAGTGCTCGCTGTGCTGGAAGTGGCTACAAAAGGAGCATACACGACAACGGCAGAGCCACGGGGGGGGGGGGGGGCGACCGGGCGAGAGAGTGTTTTGTTACGACCACAAGGTTTCAAGGTGTTCACGAAGAGCGGAGGACAAGGAAAACAGGAGGCTAGATGAGGGCGGGGAGGTGTGCCGTTTTTGTTCCTCTTTTCATGTGAAACCTGAGTCACAGGAACAAGTGACCTTCTTTCTTTGTTATTTCATCTTTTTTACAGTCTTGCTATGAAGCCGAAATACATTGAGCCATAATGTTTGTGGGAGTTTTCATATCACGTTTCCAATTATTACTAAACCCTATGAGCCGTCCAGGCTCTACTGTACGCACAGAACTCCGGCCGGTTTTCTTTTTTCTCCTTTTTTTTTCCGGTTAATGAGCCACATCTGGTGCGAGGCCGACCAGGTGTGGCAGATTCCTGTCAGGTGGAACACAAAGCCGCAGCAAGAGGCAGACTCAAGCTCCTCAACTGCACTGTACATGTAGAGATAATGGCAGAGAGAGTGAGTGGACTGATTACAGTCTTAATTTTTATACGTAGACTCCGTAATTATGACTGGTGACTAAATTATAGGGCGCACTATTGCCTTATTTAGTTGGAGACCTTCTGGTCTCAGCTTTGTAAACCAGCGATTATTGTCCGTTACCACTAATTACACTGAACTAGCTGGTAAACGAAAGCTACTTCTGATTGAAGGATATGGTGTATTTATAGACAGATGGACAGACAGCTAGCGTAGCTTGACACATAAGAAAACGGAGGGAAACAGCTGGCCTGGTTCTCTTTGAGGTGGCGCAATCTGCCAAACAACACCTTTAAAGTCTCACTAATTAAAAGTGTGTACGTTTTTTTAAATTTGTACAAAAACTGGCACGTAGAGATGACACGTTGTGCTTTGATGGGAAGTTTTATGCTGTAGGCGGATTTTGTTACATTTGGACTGAGCCACGCTAGCTGTTTGCACCCGTTTCCAGTCTTTGTGCGTGAACGCAAGCTTAAGAGATTTTAAAGTTGTCTTCTACGACATTAAACATTAAAAGTTTGAAGCTTTCGGGTCGAGGGAACCAGTGCGATGTCGACTTCCGGGGTTGGCCTAAATAAATGCGTTCCCCTTGCAGTACTCTAATTACCGTACAAACATCAGAGTTTTATCAACCGGTTCATCGAACTCTTGCCGAGAAAGTCAATCAGCGTATTTCCCACGGGTTGAGCGTGACTCACCTGAAGTCGCCCTTGTTGTTGGCGACTCTGTCCGCGGGGCAGTACGGTGCCGACGTCTCCAGAACCACGATCTCCATTTGCTGAGAAGCGTTGCCACGGGAACTGGTCACCAGGCACTCCCAGATGCCAGCGATGCCCACGTCGATGTTGGAGAGGATGACCTCACTGGAGGAGAACAGAGGCGTGAAACTGTGAGCGCGACCGTGTGGATTGTGTGTCTACAGTAGTGTGTGTGTGTGTGTGTGTGTGTTGGCGATCTTCTTCCTATGGTCTTAAAAGGACAAGGTGCTGGATTAGGATTTGGCCTTGAGTTTAGGGTTAAATAGATTGAGGATTATCTTTGTGTAAAGTCTTGAATTGAAAGTGTTTTTTTTGGATTAGGCTAAGGATTAGAGTTAGTCATTGGTGAGGGTTAAGGTTAGGGCAACACTTTAAGGATCCTGCAGTCAGCGGAAGCTCCTCATCAGGACGGGACCATGAACATGTGTGTGTGCAGGCTTCACAGATCCAGTTCACATGAAGACCCTGGTGCGCATGTCGTATGCGGGGGCTTCAGATGTTGCCCGTGACTCAAGATGATCATTACTCATGCTTATCTTTCCTACTTTGTCACAGCGATTCCTATCTCAATGGAAAATGCCTCATTAAACAACGGATGGTGAAACAGTGACAATGAGCCAATGCAGGCCATTTGCCAAGGCGACTAATCTCGAGGATTTTACTCCTTATGAAGAAAAAAAAAAAAAGAGGATAAAAGCTGCCGGAGATTGCTAAGCAACGGGCTTATCACCATGGCAATATTACCTCCTTGAGGTATGCCAACAGTTTATTTTACAAAAAAATATACTCTTTGCTTTGTGTGTACTTGTGTGTAATCAAGTCGTGGTTTCAGTATACCCACACAATACCGTAAAAAGTGTTTAAATGAGAGTGAGTAAGGGAAGAATGCTCGGAGAAAACAAAGGGAACATGCGACAGTTGTAAAACGATAAAGTGACAAGCCGGACAACAGTGCAATGGTTGAGAGTGAAGATGATAATGGCTGAGAGAAGCTGTAATCCCAGAGAACCTTTTCTCAGAGGACGTGAGAGAAATATTATTCAAAAACATGAAACGCCTTCATTTTGTCTGCTTCTCTCTCGCCTCCCGTCTCTGTCTCAATATGCTCATGACTAGAGCAACTATTTTAGACACGGACCTGTCCCAGGATGCACTGGGGGACAGGCAGGGAAACACTCCCGCACATCACTGGACCCACACGTGAACACAAACACATTCACAGTTTCAAACTCGCCGGACCTGCATGTGTTCGGACTACTGAAGAGAACTGGCGCACATCAAGGTGGAGGGAGACAACCATGAGTCAAAACATAATGTTACTTGAGACTGCATTGCATTCTGGTCTATTGAGTGCAAAACATTGGCATCTCTGCCTCCTCTGCCATGGATTTCTCCCCGTACGACTTTTGATCATCAGTCCCCAGTAGTGCACTGAAGACAGAAGGCTTCGCTCTTGGATTCTGCCGGCTGTGAATCTGCTTTGTTGAAAATGTGTTTGAAATTGAAAATAATACAAATTTAAATTTCGTCCGGATGATGGCGCCAGATGAAATGTTTGTAGAATTGAACAATCACGGACGTCGGAGCCAAATTAAATGTCGATCTCTTCGATATTAGTACAAGGAACTTTCATTTTCTGTTGACTTTGCTGGTCCCCATGGACAAAAGGAGTCCGAGCTGACTGGTCAACCTGCAGGATTCCGTCTGATTTTGCACGCGATCCGACCCGGTGACACCGATGACAAGCATTAGGAATAACTACATAGAGAAAGCCAATCTTCTCTCTGATGGTCTGGTTTACTTACATAGGTCATACAGAGGCAATCCTTTCAGTAGTCCGTCAGTCAAATGCTTTCAGACGACAGTGATTTGAATCTAACGTGTAACTAAAGTCACATTGTGCTCAGGTTTGAGGAGTGAACTCCACTGCTGCCTGTTTTGTCAGAGAAGACGAGCAGAAATCAGAGAACGCTGCTGACATCCCCCCCCCCGAGCGGACCCCGAGACTTTGCTCCAATGAATAAAACAAGTCCTGATTTCATCTTCTGTGTTCCACTAAAGCTCTGTTTTCTGATTGCTTTTCTAAAAGGCCCTCGATCACATTTTGAACGCTTGACTGAGATGATGACATTCTTGGCCACAGCACCAGTGTGTGTGTGTGTGTGTGTGTGAACACATGTGAGGGTTATTGTGTGTGTGTATGGTCAGTTGTCCGAAAAAAAGATTTTTAAAAGTCACTTGTTCTTGAAAAGGATTTTTGCACCAATCATAGTTTGGACGGGAGTGTTTTTGAGTGTCATTAAGACGGATTTCCACAGAGTCTTGACACACAATAGTAGAAATGAGTCACTCAGACTGTGACGATGTCCTTAACTCTTACCTCTCTTCCGCACACTTATTCGGCCTCACACACACTCTTTCTCCCCCTCCCCCTGTGAAACGTCGTCCTCCCACAGGTTGAGTAGTGAAGTGTGGACGGGCTTTATATCGAAACCCTCTGGGCTCAGTGCAGCTGTCAGCATCTGTGCAGTGCAACAGTTATATAACGAACCCCGATGAGTACATACGTCGTCTAATAAAACCTAATCTAAACATGACATTTTGCAGGGTTATTGTTAGTCATGCTCATCATAGGACTGCTATTCTACAGGGGTATCATTGGGATACCCCTCAAACTGATTTTCATCGTCACGCAGGATAACGATAATGGTAGCACACGTCCATGTTTCAAATACTGCACGTAAAGCCAACAATTCCCACTTTGCTTACTGATTTAGCAAAGCGGAACTTGAGGGATTTCAGCATTGGAGACGTTCCTCTACAGACTGCTAGATTGAAAACAAACAAACAGCGGATCAGTTGCAGGGGATTGTTAGTGAAAAACCCAAATAAATGTGGGTTTACAGGCAGCGCTCAGGTGGGGAACCGATGGGGCTATAACCTCCACGGAGAATGACAGTCGCCCCACTGTAACACCACCAATGAATGACCAGGCGCTCGACTTTCCTGTGTCTCTCACTCTCCAGATCATCTGGTCCAAGATCGTCCACATTTCTATTGTAACCTTCTGTGTGTCGTATGGGTGAGTTCACGTTCACATTAGGCACGTTGTGTTAACTTTAAAGGTGTTTTGTCGCTTGTACAGAAAAAAGATTTAAGTTCACATTCAGTGTCAAGGCCTTTGAACAAGTGCGTGTTTTTACGTAAAAATATTTTGAATCCATCATCCGATGAAAAACGCTTCGCAAACTGAAAACTGAGTAAATAACGCGGGTACAAAGGATAGCGCTAGTCCCAAATGATGCCAATGTATGAATGACATTAGCTTTTTTTTTACCAATAAAAAGCGAAATCATGGTCAGACGATAGCCGGTGGGTTCCCAGAATGCAATTCGGCCAATGCATTTCACCTCTTTTGCCCTCCACACGTACGGTTCACCTGCGCTCAACCGAAGCCTGCTTGAACGTGATTGGTCCATACTACTCGAACTTCAGATGGGGAACCAGACCGCCTCCGATACCAACATCTGGTCCTGCATACGGATTCTGTTCTGCATATTAGCTTTCTCATAAAACACAGAAAGCTGGCTGTTCCTAAAATCTTTAAAAGCATTGTTGTCATCCATGTTGACTTAAAAACCCGTCTTCTTGCCTTTGCTGGTGCATTGCTGCATCACGGCCGCCTGTAGATCAGCGGAATATTGAGAAACAATTGGCAGTTGCACGTCATCGTGCACGAGACAAACAAAGCAGGGACCCACATATTTGGAAAAACTGCTCCGCAGCCCTTCCGGAAGTCCAAAACTCCAGAGCTCACCGTTGAGTAAACTGCTATTCACTTTGCATTTCCACTTCGGTGTCCTGGCCTCATTCTACAAATGCGTCGCTTCATCATCCTCGCTGAGGTACAAGAAAACTGGTGAAAATGAGAAAGTGGAGGCAGGCGTGGAGAGACGAGCTTAGCACAATGGGGAGAGGCCACCTGTGACGTGCTACAGTAATAAGCCCCTCTGGTGCTGCTCACTGCTGGCAGGGCTGTTAGCGTTAGAGGGGGGGGGGGGTTGACTGGAGCTGTTATGAGCAGGACTCGGGGCTCAGATATCCTCTCACTAAAGATGCTGCTTTTGTAGAGGTATGAGCTGTCGTTTTATTTGTTTTTTGCGATGCTCTCTATCAGTTTTCTATCTATTTCTGCATCTGTCTGTTTTCCGTCGCCACTTGATGTCATAGTTATGTAATTGTTATTGTCGTGTTTGCAGAGGGCAGATGATACTTAACAATCAAACGCCACGTGTCCACACATAGCAGCCCCACCGCTCAATAAGTAACTCGTGATCGAGTCATTAATGAAGCCCCAGCGAGAGAGAAGTGATGTCGGCATTTAACAACATACTCCAACTTTGCTAAAAACTTAAATGGACAAATGTCTGCTGCTAAACTCTGATTTCCTTCCAAGTCATCAAAGAGGTGTGTAGATTTTGGGATTATTATTTATTACATTAAAGGGGCTGAAGCGTCATTCAACCTTTTTGGTCATTTATTAATCTTTAAGGAATGTTCACATAATAAATAATGACCGGCGACGCCAGTGCATGAAACAAAACAGATTAATTAGATTGTGTTATGGATGGTGGTGATGCTGATGATGGTGGTGGTGATGATGCTGATGATGGTGATGATGATGCTAATGCTGGTGATGATGATGATGGTGGCGATGATGATGCTGGTGGTGGTGCGGTTGGTGGTTTTGCATGTGTACTTGCCACTGTGTGATTCAGAGCTGCTGCACTTGTCTCTTACATCATCGCTGTATATGGGCCAAATGTCTGAATGCTGGGAAACACACAGGGAAATACCCCCCCACCCCCACCCCAACACACACCCACCTCTGCTCTCCCTCTCCCTCTCCCCTCCCGGCTGCCTCGTGAAGGAAAGCTTCACCACAGGAGGCGAATCCTGCTGCAGCCTGGTCACAGACGGCCCTGGTCGAACCGCTGCACCAAGACAACACAAGGGGAGCGGAGGGGAAAGCGCTCCAACGGCCGGTCTGGTTCACAGAAAAAAAAGGTCATCCTCACGTACATGAACGTATGAACGAAAAAGGCCCCGGTATGTGGAGCGCAGTGGGGCAGGGCCACACAAACCACTGACCTACATCCACAGCAACACTGCACCATTGTAGGAGCATTGTTACGCTAAAACTGCTTTCTTGAACATTTAGACGAGGAATACATTCAGCCTGCAGAACGCATCTACATGCCCACAGACGTGCACACTCCTAACCCGCTCTCTCTCCACTCACTACTCCGCCCAGCACATTCGCATAACGACTGTTAAATCCTTGCAACCCAGAGCTTTTGTTTTTCTTCACTCACTGAAACAGGCACGCAGTAAAAAAAGGACAAACCCGGAAGGTAAAATTGCATATATGTGGACATAATCAAATTTGGTCTCCTTGGCAACTGGTGTTGCACAGAAGCTTGTAAACCGACCGCTAAACTCATGATAGAAAAGGAGGAAAAAAACGAAAAAAACAACAGAGGCAGGGATTTGAAGAAGCCATAGTAGGACGCAATAAGAGCGGAAAGATATGTGGGTAGAGTTTAATCAAATTACAGTTTATGTTTGTAAGCAGGAGCAGAGATTAAAGCTGGAGAGAGATCACCGGCAGAGACACGGAGGAGAGGGCAGAGAGAGAGAGAGACATTTCCCTCTTTCCTCTGCCTTCAGTGATACTTCTAAACCAGGTTCATCGTTTTGTGCAAGATTAGCCTGATTAAAAATGGAGAGGATTAAGTAAGATACAACCAAAGAGTCCGCCGTAGCGAGCTACAGGGCTCTGAAATGTTTGATTAATGAAACATGAATCACAGGCCGGTCCCACGGCCGCCGCTAGCATAGCTAATACCGGGGGTTTGGCTTGACACCATTACTCAGGAGGAGTCTGGCCCCCGCCGCGGAGCCATCGGGCCTCATGGGACCCCCCCCCCCGAGCAACGTAAACGGATCAGCTTATCGGCTCTGATGATACGCAGAGAGAACACAGTACAGTACGACAAGCTGCATACAGAACGGTACAAACGGTGAGCGAGGATCACGTGGTGTTTTTGAGTGTCTAAACTGGCCGTTTGCCCGACGCAGCCTAAAGCGGGATGAGCCGAATTCGTCCGAGAAAAAACAGCCGCAGAGCATTTTTGGGGTTCACCTTCACAGAGGTCACTCCAGCGAGGCGAGGGCTTTAAGCCACGCGCTAAATCCTGTGTGTTCAGTCTCTCTCCTCCGACGGGGCGTGCGGGGCGAGGCTGACTGACTCGGGAGGACACCCGTCCAAGGTGAACGACAGCTAATGGCTAATGCGACGTCTAAATAAGCACTGGCGGCGTCAAAGGCCAAAACATTTGTCACTTTTTCCTTTTTTTTGTCATAACGAGTGTTGGACCAGTGAGATCGCAGGACTTCAACCCCCCCCCCCCCCCCCCGCACGTCTCTGTCAACGCTGCAGTTTAAGACAGAGCTCAGGGTTGAAGGGTGAAGTTCAGCCCAGGCACGGCGGAGTGTTGTTGTTGGACCGAGCTCCGTTTCACACTCATCAGCTATGGAAACGATGTCTGCTCCTTGCTCCCTTTCTCTCTCCAGGAGGGAGACGTTTCAGGCGCCAAGAGCAACATGACCTGATCGGGTTCTGCATGGGGGAGAGGAAAGCTGCATTATTTGTGTATCGGCGAGGACAGCGGCGGGTGATTGCAGAGCGAGGGGGCCTCTAATCAGAATGTGAGCAATGAGAAATTCTCCACGTTCTGTTGGGACCCTGAGCTGGAAAAGCAGAGTCAACATTGTGGGGGACTGGTTTATTTGAGAGGGGGGAGGGGGGAGGGGGGAGGGGGGGCAGTGCAGCTTGTACTGATGGCACCGCGGAAGCAGAGTGGCTGGAACGGGAGCCGACAGTCGCTACACAGCCAACAGAGAGGAGTTCTACTTACAGTACAATGATTAACAACAATAGGGGTTCATCTCCTTTCTCTACAGTCAGTATCAAGCCAGTGACTTCACACATAAATCTCTCGACTGTTGTGCGATGCTGTGTTTGATATTAGTGAGTTTTATTGTCTACTGTCTGCTAATAAGCTGTGTTGAGAGTGATATTCAGAATCTCTATGTGGTTATAGCGATGATGATGATTATGACACGCAGTCAGAGATTTTCACGTTCTACAATCGCAGTATAAAAACGCTGCGTTACAAATAAAAGTCCTGCATTTAAACTCGCATCAATTCAACTTTCACATAAGTCAACAAGAAAACCTTCATATATTATTAGCATATAATGTTATAAAGTGACTGAGTAAATATAGCTGTCAAATAAAATTCTGTTGATAAAAAAGAGCAATATTTCTTTTTGAACTGCAGTGAGGTAAAATAGCAAGGTGGTGAAATCTTCAAGTAAAGTAAAAGTACCTCAAAATTGTCCTGTGAGTGTAGTAATCTGTTGATAATGGTAAGCAATAAGTACAGAATGACAAAGTTTTGCACTGACCCCAGTTGATGAATTCATCAATAAGACTGCCACGGAGCATCATGCTGACATACTGAAACCTCACCTGAAGTTCTCTCTCTACCCTGTAATCTCATTATTCAAGGCGGTGCTTTCACCGGCGGGGGGGGGGGGGAATCACTGAGAATGTCAAACAGTGAGCTGGTACATAATGAAAAGAAGAAGAAAAAATATTGATATCTGTGGCGTTGGCAGTCAGAGGACGGGTATACCTCCCCCAGAAGCGGAGCCGAGTAGTAGCTGGCATTGTTGTTGCCGAATAAACAACAAGAGGCGTTGTGGCCCTGTTGACACGGAGATACATATTTCTGTCAGCGCTCCAGCAATATTTATGTTAGCGAGGCCGAGTCAGAGCAGGCAGCAGTTAAACTAATCAACAGCAATGTGCTGCTGCGTCTGAGCCCTGTTGCCACAGTGTTACGTCAAATGCATTTACTATAACACAGACAGACAGACAGACAGACAGACAGACAGACAGACAGACAGACAGACAGACAGACAGACAGACAGACAGACAGACAGACACGCCGCGGACCACCACGAAAACAAAGACAGGAAGCGGATGGAGGCTTGCGGCTTCTATCAAAAAAAGAAGAAGAAATGTGCCGAATCAGTGTTGCCAGTCTACTTTATCACCGCAATTATGATTCAGCATCTGTTCCCCTTAGCGTGTGATCAGCCAGCGCCGGCGCTCGGGGTGCGGCTAACCTCTGGAGACGAGCCGCAGATTGCTCTGAGGTGTTGGCCCGCCGCCAAGCCAATTCTGTCCTGTCCTCTCGGATCCTTATCAAGGGCGCCCACATCAAAAAGGGTAAATCACAGCCCCGATGGGTGAGTGAGGGATAGACAGGAGGACGTCTGTGTGTGTGTGTGTGTATGTGTGTGTGTGTGTGTGTTACATATGTGTCTGCATGTGTCACAATGAGCCTGCAGTTTGTGTTTATTTCTGCCTTCATCTGCATGGGTGGACTTACCAACACCCTTGGACGTATGCGTGTCAGCGCAACCGGGCCAGCAAAAACAGCTAATCAGCTCTCAGCTCACATCCCCCCTCACTCCCCCCCTCCCCCGAGCGTATACCTGGTGAGCAGGCAGCAGTCGTGGAGCAGAGTTTCCTCCACGTAGACGCCCCGGTCCTCCTGCGTGGTCACGGCGTCGCCGTTGTGACGCCAGCGCAGCTCCACCGACGGGTCCAGGCGGGAGGCGGTGCACTGCAGAGGCAGCCGGTCTCCGTGGAAGACCAGCTGTCTCTGGGAGGGGATGAGCTGGAAGAGGGGCATCTCCAGAGGTCCGTCTGGAAGGAGAAGGAGAGGACGAAAGAGGGGAAAAGGTCAGCTTGTAAACGTTCACGTCCACCCTGCCAGCAGGAGGGAAACGGAGCGAGGTCATTCTTCCATCCTTGAGAGGGGGAAACAAAGAGGCGAGAGGCAGGATGGAGGGTTTTAGGGGATCACTATTGGCTGGGATCTCGCAATTGGTGTTAAAATCTACAAAAGCGGAATTACACGCATGGATTGAAATCAGACTTGCATCAAGCCTGCAACGCATTCTTACACCGTGCACCTACACACACACACACACACATTCTGTCAAGGTCACCCTGCTCCCCCGTCGTTCCCACATGTTGTTGCCGCTGATGTGCGAGATGAACAGCGGCTGATAAAGACGAGCAGCCTTGAGCTCTCCCCTGGAC
The DNA here is from genome assembly GCA_028022725.1 of Lycodopsis pacificus. NCBI lineage: Eukaryota > Metazoa > Chordata > Actinopteri > Perciformes > Zoarcidae > Lycodopsis > Lycodopsis pacificus. Next base: position 7,408,007 of record CM051699.1, on the reverse strand, counting down.
TCTCCTTGACTCCTTACATGTTCACAATGGAGGCCAGTGATAGGATTACTTACCGGCTAAATCCTCAAGCCCTTTTTTTTTTGCCAGAGAATATGGCTGCGATAAGGACTGAGATTAGAAGACAGGGGAGCGTGTTTAGTCCGCTGGTAGAATATGGAAAAAGGTTGTTTTTTGAGAAAACCCCTCAGGACCTGACTGATCTAATCATACTGCAGATGTAGAACATGTAAGACAATGAGGTGCCTCTAATCATGATGAACCTGTAGGAGATGTGTATGTTGCCAGGTCTGGCCGTGTTTTATTCATTTATTCATCCAGGATTAGGCCGGTGCCTCTCCGGCTCACAGTCCCACCTCGGGAATTAACTTTCGGAGCGCCTTCTCGTTCATACGAGACATTTCCTTGGACGCGCTCCAAAGAGCAGCGTAAGCAAGCGCTTTGCCTTCGCTTGTATTCCAATCAATTGGGGGATGTTGCCGCTGACAGGCAATTCGATACATGGCTCATAAAGTTTTTTTATTGCTCGGTGCATCAGTTTGGGAAAAGATTGAAAAGAGTGAAAGATCCATGTCAGGTGCTTGAACCTCTCCGGCCCACAACTCAACACGGGTAAAGGGTGGCGAGTGCGACTGTTTATGGGAGTACATAACACCACTCCGCAATCACAGCTATTAACACATGCAGAGCTGCGACCATAAGTAATTCATAATCGGTGCATGATCAAAAGCGCGCCGCTTTGGAGAGCAACGTTAAAAAGCTGTCGCTACCACCACGACAGCTCTGTGTAATTACTCGAGCTGACGCGGAGCGAAGGAGACCGTAGCCGAGGGTGAAACACCACGGGGGGGGGGGGGCTGTTGACTGTTGACTTGGCTGATGCTGATACTGTTGAAACAACGCTTTGAGCCAAGGATCAGAGTGGCTGCTCGCCTTCGGCCATTGGCCACTGCCAGAGCAAAATGCAATTATTGGTTGTTTGTGAGTGTGTGAGAGTGTGGGGGGGAGGGGGGAGGAGAGGAAGAGGGACAGAGGCATAATGGTATGTGTGAGTGCATTAGCAGTGTGGCTCGGTATGTGGAACAAACGTTGATGCTCCCTGACGACCGGGCCTTTGTTAGGATGCGGCGAGCATATTCTCAATGCTCCGTTGAGAATAAGTCATCATGCAGCTCGATAATTCAACTTTTTTTTTCTTCATTGTTCGATCCAACTAAAAATGCTCTATGTGCATCACCGCTGATGCACATAGAGTGTCCGACTGCTGCTGCTCCACATGGAGCGGCTCTTATTGTGAAGCAGCCCAAATGTACACCTTAATTGTACACCTATCACACACCATCTCACGTTCATACACATATCATACTCATCTTCATTTGTTTCCTGCTTTAAAGTTCACACTCTTTAACAGTATATGTCCGCATGTCATGCGTACATTTAATGTCATGCGTCGCATGAGTGTGACCTGAAGAATTGAAAGTTTGACCCACACACAATGATTGGCCAGCTGTTTCAGCAGGAACAATGAGTGGTTTGAAGCCAATCCTTTAAATACAAATTAAATTCTTCAATCTTTAAAAGCATTTTAAGTCTACCAATTTATTAATGAAAAGCAATCATAACGGTGTATAATTATTCACACGCCAGGCTCCATAATAACTTATTGTTAGGGTAACCATCACATTTATGAAGACCTCTAAAAAAAGAAGAAACAAAAAATGGACAGAACGTATTCCTGTTTATTTACAGAACAAAATGTGTTGTTTAGATTTTGATCCATAAAGAAACGGCTTTGAAACTAAAGCAGCAGACATTCTCATTCACAGACTGACTACTGTGTCGGTTTCTATCGTCTTCATTATCTCTTTCTCAAAGCAACTGATTTGAAAAAAAAAAAAAAAAAGGTGTGTGACTGAACTTCAAAGAGCCATATGACAGACTACCGTAAGTAATATTTCATGATGTGTTTATATCATTAAATCACCGGAGGCGCACCACGGGCTTAAAGACATGGGCCTGCATGTGAAATTTTATTTAATGACACGACGCCTATAAAGGGCAATTGCACTGCTGTGTCATCATGCAATAACTCCTCGGCTACAGAGAGCAGAGGCTTGTCCTGCAGTGAACGACGACGTGTTGGCTCCGGGCTCTGTTGTCTGTGCTGTGGCTCTCGACCCAGCGGTGTTAAAGAACCAGAGGGCCGTGGCTAGACGAGCCGAACAGACGGCCGCCCTGACCTCGACACAGGAAGCACCTGATCCTGACAGGAAGCTGCACGCGCTCCTCCGTTCCCCCTCATTTGCGGGCGGTACCCGACCCGTATCAGCGTTAGGGACACGGGCCCCCTGCTGGAATGCACGGCGCAGACATCTGCTACCCATCAAGCTGCAGCCGCTGCAGGAAGAAACAGATGCATCTCTTATGACACTTCTTCATAAAAAAACTATGAGGGGGGGGGGGGGGGGTATCTCAGCGGAGATATATTCATATTTCCGATGTTATGCGAGTGTGGAAGAGGGATATTTTCACCCTGTCCCATCATTTTTCTTGATTACGAGAACCTGGCATCGGGTGCTGAGCAACATTCCATCCGCAGCAGCCTTCCGGCCTACGCGTGCCGCGGTACGGCATTCCCTTACAACATGAAGCCACGTGAAAATAACAAACATCGAAGGACATTTAAAAAATATGGCTGTTAGAGCACCACGCCTCATCCAATTGGGTTGGTTGCCAAGTGAATGAGTGAGGTATTGCAAGATGGAGTGGAGCTGCGTAGAGGCGGACGGCGAGAGCCGGGAGAACGTTATCGTTGTAATCCCACAAAGGCTGCTTTAGGGTCTGAAAGGAAGCCCCCCTCATGGGCTCAGAATTAGCCTGTAATTGCTTTGGATTGTTCCGTGCAAATTAAATAACAACACATACAATTAGGATTACATAGAATGACTCTAAAATGTCTGTGGGGCACGCGTGTCAGGATGATGGTGTCTGTGTGCCCATGCAGGCCGCAGACTGGGACACACTCCTTATCCTCGTTAGTCCTCTGCACACTGTGTCACATGTTCATATCATGCCCCCCCCCCCCGATTCACACATTCCCACGCGTGCACAAACACACCCCGATGATTTTCTCATTCCGGAGCAATATCCCCTGCGTGAACCAGATGTAAGGAGAAGAAGAGGATGATTCTATCAGATATGAGATACAATTCCCCCGTGGGCCGCGGCACGGAGCGGGGAGATAGAGCAACGGAGGGGAGAGGAGGAGGGAGGCACGGGGGAGATTGCTTGTCTGTAACTGGTCTGTCAGAGAGAGAGAGAGAGAGGAAAGGAGGAAAGGAGAGGAAAGACTCTTGGATTCCTCTTTACTGACGCCACTCTGTGTTACTTAAAAACTCTGTTTGATGCACCCACTGCTGACGGACACCATGCTGCAACAAAGTCCTCAGACTCATTTAGTCTAACAGTGGCCAATTGAGAAGGTTTTTGCTGAGCATACCGGATCTTGTCCACCAACGTCTTGCTGCACATGCAGACATTTCCACAACTGCCCACCTCCTCGATTGCCTTCTACCAGCGGCCACTGAGCAACTTCAGTGCAGCAGCTACCAGCTCAAGCGTTATGCGCTTTGACAGGAATCCGAGAGGCAGGAGAGAGCATCGCTCATTTATTTTCCCGGCACGGATTTCTGTGATCCGACGTTTTTGAACGAGCAGCTTCTGCAGCGCGAGCTCCCTTCCTCTGGATTTTAAACACGGGTGGCACGTAGTGCATAATAGGGTGAACACCGCACAAAAACTGTATCATGAGACCCTTTTTTTTTAGCCTGGGGCTTTTTCTCTGAGCAATTTTGCACTAAATCATTGCCTTATATTAGGCTTGTCAAACAGTTCACAGCAAGTGGAGAGATAACAGTGGAGAGGGAAACCTATTATCAGAAGAGATCTACTTAATCATGTTCTCATTGTGCTAGCCACTTGAACATGCAATGTTAGTGAAATGCTAATGAAGAAGTCTCAGGAGGTATTCCTCAAGTGTAAAGATATTCCTTTGTGTTATCGGTTACTTCTGGCTCCGCAAAATGTTCATTTTATGAAGCAATTGGATCTGAATGGAATAGTTGCTCCTTCACTGCAAACATGTCAAATTTAAGAGCTTAAAATACGTGTCCCAGCATACCCGAGGTCCTGTAACAGACACGTCCCTTGTATCTATGCTCTATCTCTATCCTTAAATCCTTAAATCTCATGGAAACCGGGTCACATCGCGTTCAATATTCACATGTTTTTTTAAGTAGGTAAGTACACACTGAACAGAATTACACAGCCCAGGCATCATTCTCTCAAATACAATGATCCACTTCAAAACCTGTTACAAGTAATGGTAATTTCTCCCTGAGCCCAATTCCTTCAGGAGCTGTAATTGCTTACAGCTATTCTTTTTCCTGACAATTGCAGTTTGCTTATCTTCAAAAATTAAGATAAATGTACCCAAAATGTATTGATTTATATGCTGTATTTTGCTACAGATTCAGTCTGATGAAGTAAAAAATGAAGTACTATTACTATGATGTTAATTCAAGTTTTCATAATGACATAACACTACTTAGGAATAATTATAATAATACTGGACATGTAAATAACATAACATTTACTCTCGTTGTAGCCCACATTTTTTGATTTAATGGTTTAAGTGAGTATTAGTGACGTGTTTTGAGCTACATGCTACAAGTAAATGGGTAGGCTACATCAAACATTAGCAAAATTTTTTAGCTTTCAAAACTATTAGTAAAACAGCTAACCCTACAGCTAGCTAATGAGCAAGCTAGTGTTAGCTAGTTGGGTATAGAGCTGTTAGCAAGCTGGATGTAGAGCTAGTGACATACAAAAAGGCTAACCCTACAGCTATTGGTGTCTAGCTAATGCACATGCTAGTGCTAGCTAGCTAGGTGTGAAGCTGGCAACAAAATACAATTAACCCGCAGAAAATGTTAATTAATAAACTGGAATAACTATTTTAATTGTTTTTTTATTTTTACCCAATGTATCATATGTTGAACACTGTGTTGTCAATGCTATGCTTTCTAAACACATGTTTCCTTTCCCTCATTCATTTTAAGAGCGCCCACACTATTTTTACGTCACACCGTTATGGTACTCTAGGTCCTTACCACAGCTGAGCTGCTGTTCGCGGAGGTTGCGAAGCTCCAGCCCGTGGAGGTGGGTGGGGAACATGCAAGCCGTGTCGTTGCCAATCCTCACCGAAATGCTCTGGGCCCAGAGGAGCAGCCACTTCAGCTGACAGTCGCAGAACAAAGTCTCGGTGCCAAAGTGCCTGGTGGGAGAGAGAGCCGGCACACGGTTACAACCTGTGTTCTTGTGTTACTGGATTTGAGCGCCTTTCATTCATCCATTAGGCGGACAGCAGGCTTTTGGACAAGTCATAACAGGAGGAAAAAAAAAACACAGGTGTAATTGATTGAATTAGTGTGGCAGCTCCAGGGCACAGGTATTGTGCATGCTGACTCACTCACACGGAACGGAGCCAACGTTAATGTCATTAGTCACACCTGTGCCTTTCCTGCTATAATAAGTCCAAAAATTGAATTGATTTAATTCTCAACTGCAACTGAATGAATTGTGTACATGGTATGAATGTGTGGGTTTGCCTTACAGCACTCTGAGAGCCACGAGGTGCGTGAAGAGTCCAGTGGTCAGAGTGGAGAAGATGTTCCCGGATAAGTTCCTGTCAGACAGAAACGGGTCACTCCACACACACATGCATCAAAGCCAAAACGACTGTAGACATTACTAAATCCATATCAAACGCCGTGTTTCTGTACAGGCTGTGCAAGTTGGGCACAAAGCTGTGCAAACGCATGTTTTCAATTTCGGGGATTACTCACAATTTTGAGAGGCTGCCCAGATCGAGAAACATTTCAGGCGAGAGACAGCCAATCCTGTTGTTGGACAGGTCCCTATGGGGACAAAATGAAAGAAAAAAATGAAGAACATTTGAGTTCTGAACATCCATTCTACGGACATTATAGTCAGAACCCGAGACACAACTTACAATATGTTTCTGCGTTAGTATCTGTGTTCTTGCATGCTCGCCTTGTTAAAACACAGAGAACTTAAACAGCTGTGAAAGGTGTTTGAAAAGCATGTTCATTCATCGGCTCCACTTCCTGGAATAGCTCTCCTGACCTTTTGTAGCCTTTCACTCCTCATATAACCATCGCTGGCACACACACACACACACACACACGGGCGTGCAAATACAGCGAGCTTCCGCACGCGGAGTGGCTGATCGCTGTCGCGTCCGTGGCTCCGTGCCCTCGCACTCTGTAATTAAAGAGCTGCTTTGCCGGAGCAGCTGTGGGAAAATAAGCAGAGCACTCGAGTAATCACCAGTTGGGGAGCACTTAAATTAGCACTCTGCTGCTCCCCGAGCTTGGCGCACACGTGCCCCGAATCATCGCGGCTAACTCACCGCCTGCATCCCTGCCAGCCCAGATCCCACTAACTATCAGGCTGCAATCATGTCACTCACTCTGGAGGCTATATGTAGAACGCCCGGATGAGAGTAATGGACGGGAAAATTACTTGAGTAGAAAAAAAACAAAAGAAGACAAATAACCCTCGTACTTTTTTTCTACGGCCAAAATTATTTGCTTGTGCATGTTTACACTGCAAGTCATTTTACAGTCTTAAGTTTGTTTATTGTTAATAAGAACCAGCAGATATAAATAAGCCAAATTAGGGCTGTCGCGATGTACTGGTTTTGACGATAAACGTGATATTAAAAAAATGTAATATTGATATCATGTTAATCATACACATGTGAATATTTTGTGTAAGTAATCCAACACCTGTAAATACATGTATGTATACAGTTATTGAAACAGACTCTCTCTACACCTCCCTACACTCACATTTTGGGTGAAACCTATTCGTCAAAAAATCAAATAAACGCACAATAAACAAAAGTCAAGATGAATTTGACTGAAAGAATTATTTTCAGTATTTCATTTCAAATTTTCTTTCATGATAATACATCATGAAATCTTTTGGCCTATAGCTGCATGGGGAGCGGGTCGTCTTCCCCGGAGTCTGCCATCTTGCACCGCCATGTTTGTACAGCAGGCCAGAACGGACACTGGCTCTAGCGAGAGCCATTCGCATTTTACGTTATCTGAAGGTAGTGAAACCTGATATTAAACAGGCTAAATTATAAAAAATCATAGTGATAAGCCCCGAGCTTGTTTTGGTATCATTTATTATCTCTCTGCAGCTCGCATTTGCTCTGCTCTGTCTGTTGGGCTGAGCTCTTCCAACTACACACACACACACTTGGACAGACACACACACACCCACGCTGCTGTGGTGAAGTGAACCAGGTGAAGTGAAGATACTCGAGTTGTCGCCAGCTACGCTTGTTACTCTACGTACAATAACATATTTGCGAGTCAAAACCCAATACGTATTTAATACATCTGTGAAGATGTAAACAAAAGTGAAACCTAATTCAATCGGCCACGGCCGCTATGTTTACACAAGCACGCTTTTTGTTTTTTTTTACGTCGCCATGCTGAGAGCCATTGAGAGGCAATAGATAGTCTCTCAATTTCACGTTTAGCACTTTTAAAGCAACTGACCTTAGGATGATGGGCGATGGAAAAACCAATGTCTCTTTAGCAAAGGTTACCTAGTCTTGCTTTCACACATTACCTGTCAGAAGATCAGTGTGTCTGATCCCTAGAATCCCAGAGGAGTAAGTGAATGGCAAACGCTATCCCCTTCCTTGACACCCCCTGCCGATGTGCCCTCTAGCAAAATATGAGAACCCCCTAATCCTGCAGACTGTGGTCACACCAAGAAGCTCCCGCTGGCAAATGTGTCTCTATTAACGTGAAGGAAGGCCATTGTGCCTTCACGAAGCATTGCCTAAGAAAAGGCTGAAATAGTAGTTTTAGTACTTTCGCCTCAGCCAAACCTTTCAGTCCTCGCTTCACTCTGTACTTTAGACTTTCCTAGTTGTCTCTAAAGCCAGAGGACTTGTCCCCGTGTCCCCTGGAGAAGGCTATTAGAGGGCTTCATCATACTTACAGTCTCCTCAGAGCCAGCAGACCACGGAAGGCCCCGGGCTCCACTGTACTTATCAAATTATTCCTCAGGTCCCTGGAGGAGAGAGACAGACAGAGAGAGACAGAGAGAGACAGAGAGAGACAGAGAGAGACAGAGTCAGAGACGACAGTTAAGTGAGTGATTACTATTTACATACATATAGACATTAGGGGTGTAACGGGACGCGTATTCGTATTGAACCGTTCGGTACGAGGCTCACGGTTCGGTACGCATGACGAACCGAATACGTTTGAATAAAAAAAATAAAGTTTTTTTTTTTTTTAAACCTTTATTTAACCAGGTAGTCCTATTGAGATTAAAAATCTCTTTTGCAAGATGTAAGTAACAATACAAGATGTAAGCAAGATGTAAGTAACAATACTACATAACATTAAGGAGCAGCTTTTGCTTTTTATGCTTATGTGTTGCTAAGAAGACACCCCAGAAGATGGTCACTCAGGTATAGTTCCATAATTGTTGAATAATGAATAAATATATTTTAAAATCAAGTACATTTCTCTGGCATTTATAGTTTTCTACTGTACCGAACCGTGGCTCCACTGTATCGTACCGAACCCAACCGTGAATTTTGTGAACCGTTACACCCCTAATAGACATGTCTGTCTATCTACTGATGTTATGTGCTGCTCAAGCATTTGTTTTGAAAGCCGTCTGTCTAAACCTGCACCTTCCAAGGACACATAACTAATTTGAATGGGGACGAGGATGTTTATGTTGTTCACAGGATGAGGCTTTGCTAGTTGGGAGAAAAAGGGAAGGATGTCACATGCAGACCAAAGCATTCCAAGGGACAACTTAAGTTTAAATCTTAAATTGTCTTATTTCTAAATGATAATTGGGTAATACCGGGGCCATTCATTGCATAGCTTGCACCTGTTAGCCGGACAGCACAGACCATTTCCTGTGTGCTCAAGACCCAGAGACCACATCCAGCCCAGAGGCAGAAAACACACACATGTTGCGGTTTCAGCCAGGCCCTCCTTTGTCCAACCCGACCGCTCACCCCAAAACCTCTGACGCTACTAAAAATGGAATCGCAGAAAAATCTCCTCTCTGGTTTTCTCTGCGGGCCAAAGAAAACTTCCTGAAATTGTGTCCCTGGTTTCCTTTAACTTTGTACTGCAAGTCCAGTGTGATGTGAATGAGAAGAAGGGTAGTGCCTTTTTTTTCTTCTCCCAAATGTGAGCAACAATGTAGCTCGACTCCCACATTTTTGTTTCCCCCAAATAAACAGCCTCACAGTACAGACCAGGGTCGGCCAAAAGAAACAAAACAAGACCAATAGGACTATCAAAGACACAGCCGTTGTCCCGAAGTGAAAATAAAAGTAATGCTATAACTCTTTTTATTTGACACGTGTGGCAGTTTGCCAGCAAAAAGCTCCCGTCTACCTAATCAAAGCTAAAGAACTCACCAGACTACATCCAGTACAGGGTAAAGGATTTAAAGGGAGCCATGCAGTACTTCAGCTGTATGGTACACAAATACTACTGTAGTAGATGTTGTGCATGAACAGCCTCAACTCTTGTTTTACAGTAGCTGTTGTTCATTTGTTGTTCATTTGGTAAAGCATTAGTTACACACGCGGTAGACAAGACATCATTAGCAGCAGAAAAATGACTCCCATCTGGGGTTAATGATCTGTATCTGGTGCTAAATGGTTCGACCCATGGTGAAAACACACTGTGTCTGCACCATTAGGACTCCCCAACAGGCCTCCAGCCAGGTTGTGGCCAGACTTCTTGCAAAGAACGAAGTGAAAATGGCAGGCAGCAACATCCGGCTCTGAAAAGTGAAGCCAACGCTGAAGGGCCTTTACGTTGCATTCTCTCTACTGGCCAGCAGGGGGCACCTCTTCCGGTTGCAAAAATAACTCAGATTTCATAGAAGTCTACTTCTCTACTTCTTACTTGATTTATTCCCTGTGTTTTCGTCTTAGAACTTTTTACCTGTTAACATTGTTTTCACTTCGTGAAAGTTAATTGTAACATTTTTGGTCGCCTAAAAATGTCTTCCTCCAACCTGTGCCACTTCTGGTTGCTCGGAAGCCAATATGGCGACGGCCAAAATGCAAAACTCAAGGCTTGAAAAACGCCAGTCCACAAACGAACGGGTACTGCATGGTGACTACGTCCACTTCTCACACACAGTCTTTTTCTTACAGTGATGTGACTCGGTTTTTACCTCAACACCTTGATATACACCAGCTCTCTATTTCTGCTGACTCTTCACAATCAGAATTACTAATGAGGCTTTCCGCAGACACCCTGTGGTGCAGCAGGTCTTATGAGGGGCGCTGAAGTTGCCTTCCTGACAGACTAACCTCCTGCTCCGGTCCAGGGCCGCCTCTCATCTCCGCTCTCCTCCGAAGTGGTCTTTGATCGTGTACAATGTGCTACAAAAGAGCGGGCGGAGGTCAGAAGGGCGGAGGTCAGAAGGCCGTCCGTCGCGCCCGCAGCCACTCCTTTTATCCTGCACCGTCTCGCAGCTCCCTCCTCTAACACGCTCTGAATTTGCTGAGTGTTCAGAACTTTCCAGCTCATCGACTGACTGCTTCATCAAGGGTCAAAGGTCGCTGCCAAGGGTGAGTCTACGTACAGGAAGTAAACGACTGTACAAAGAATATCAAGAAACGCTGTATCTAGTTCAATAATGTGCATCTCTCTCTCTCTCTCTCTCTCTCTCTCTCTCTCTCTCTCTCTCTCTCTCTCTCTCTCTCTCTCTCTCTCTCTCTCTCTCTCTCTCTCTCTCTCTCTCTCTCTCTCTCTCTCTCTCTCTCTCTCTCTCTCTCTCTCTCTCTCTTCCCATCTAGCCCGTTGAGGGTCACAAGGAGGGTGAGTCTACGTACAGGAAGTAAACGACTGTACAAAGAATATCAAGAAACGCTGTATCTAGTTTAATAATGTGCATCTCTCTCTCTCTCTCTCTCTCTCTCTCTCTTTTTGATTATTTTTATTTATTGATTATTTTTTTTTATTTGCTAAAAGAAACTTCCTCTGGGTCATTCACAAGTCAGTTTTTACCTTTCACGATAAAAGCCCTCGACATATACGTCGCATCTCACACTTCCTGTGTACACACGTCTAGTGTTTCACAATAAAAGCCTTTCCGAGGAAGAGAGGAGGTTCTGCCGCCTGAGGCGTTTAATGCTGAACAAATATCAAAAGCATTGCACTTGCGGTAACAGCAAAGAGTAGCAGGGAGTCTTCTAAATACAGAGTATTAAATATAGAACAGGGGAAGTAAAATCGAAGTACTGTCTCTGATAACAGTCTGTCAGTCTGTGTCTCTCTTCAGTCGAGGTAAACAAAAGCCTGGCCACTCATTGAGAATGTATGGCACACACACACACACACACACACACACACACACAAGCTAACAAATGATAACTACCTTTGGGGAGACTCGCCCCACATATCCACTGTAGATACAGCTGGAGCAGCTCAAATGAGGCTAATGTTTAAACAATAACCATTTTCTACTCCCCCAGCCCTGCATGTTTGAAGAGCAGGAGCAGCCCTGAGTATAAAACTCCTGACATTGGCGGTAAATGTTTGAAAAGCCACTGAAGTGCTTCCCAATTAATCTGAACTGCACTGTATATTCCAGCCTGCTCAATTTCTCCCGAGCCGCACGACCCCGAGGATATCGGCCCGCTCGCTGTGTGACACTAATGGGCAGAATCCTTACAGAATCTGGATGATTACCACATCGCACAGCCGCACTGACCACACACACACACACACACACACACACACACACGTCTGCAGGCACTGCTTGGAGAAAGAGCACTGCTTTCTCTTTGACGGCAAACACGACTTAATCACGCCGAGTCTCTTTCAACAGATCTCGGTGTTGATGTAATTATCAAAATCTGATTTCCCTAAAAAGGTCAAACTCTACACGAATGCATGTCGCTGCAGGCTGCGGCTACTTGGGCACTCGTCCAAATGGAAAGTGATGCTGCGTGATGTGTCCCATTGTACACGCACACTTAATGAAATGAGACGATGACATGCGTTCATTAGTGTAACTTGGATCATATTTCTCAGCGGCGTGTCGGTGTCTCCAGCGGGATGTGAGCACGTAAAGGCACCTTGTTTCCAGTAAAGTGGGAATCTCTAATAACCAGGTCAGAGCATTAAGGACACACACACTCAAACAAACTACATCCAAACAATTGATTGATTATTTGTTTGAGTCCAGGAAAAATGCTAACTATTTGCTGATTCTAGCTCCTTTAAATACGAGGATGTGCTGCTTTCTTCTCTATTTTTTTGCATCGTTGTAAATGTAATATTTGGGGGATTTTGTGGTGGAGACATTGCCTTGAGTTCTCAGAACGACATTTTGTTCAGACATTCATGGTTACCACTGGATGAACACTGTACTTGATTCCCTGCCACCATGAAGTTGACAATTGTGGGAGGTTTTCGTGAAATAGCTCGACAACTGGGTTGATTGCCATGTGATTTTACACATGCATTCATGGTTACCAGAGGATGAATCCTCTTGACCACCGTAGCGCCACCGTGAAGTTGACATTTTTCTGGGTTTTTGTGAAATATCTCGTCAACTATTGGATCGATTGCCATGGACCTTCATACATATATTCATGGTTACCAGAGGATGAATCCTCTAAACTTTTGTGATCTTATGACTTTTCTTCTAGCGACACCAGCAGGTTGACGGTTTCATGTATCCGGTGAAATATCTTGATATTGAGTGAATAGATTGGCACAGACATTTTGCACTTATATTCATGGTTCCCAGATGATGAATCCAAGTGACATCCGGGATTCCTTGACTTTACCTTTAACACCACCTCCTCAGAATGATTTGTATCAACTTTTGTGACAAACAGCGCCATCATCAGGTCGAAATCTGAATTTATCCAATTGTTTAGTTTATGACTAAATAAATGCAAATCTAATAACATTCCCATCAGCCTCAGCTGTACTTTGTGTTTGGGGCTAATTAGTACAAGTTAAACTACGATGGTGAGCATGATGATCACTGTACCTGCTAAACTATAGAATGTCAACACTAACTCTGAGCATGTTAGCATTTAGCCATAAGGACAGCCACACCGAGCCGCTAGCATTAGCATGACTGTAGACTCTTTGTTGTGTGTGTAGCTCTTTGTGGACTTTTCAAAAACTAAATCATGAATCAAAAACCTAATTCAGAGATGAACTGAATGAAATGAATACTTGCAGCCCGAGTGGAGATACTAAGTTAGAGGCAGATACAGTATCCACTTAATATTTTTGTTTTTCCCAGCAATGCAACTGAAAAGCATGCAGCAAGTCCTTTCCTTTCCTTCCACACCGTAAAAGACTCTAATTGACTCCGTCATTAACAAGGCTAAGTGTAACATATATTGGCACCAACCTTGATGTTAATGTGGAATCTGTTTATTAAAACCATTTATTCACGCGTTAAATATTCATGGGTCAGTTTGCAGATGCTTTGAGGCGAGGCCTGGCCACACACTGCATTAAAGCAAACACTCAGCGAGACAGACAACCACCCACTACATTGTAAATGAATACGTGTTGAAAGCTCACGGAGGAAAGGGGGGGGGGGGGGGGGGGGGAGAAGGAAGAAAAAAAGGTGGACACTTGTTGGACAGTTCGGTCCAATTAAACAGACTCAATGTGTACGCATAGTGACAGGCTTGTAGCTCCTGCTGCCAGAGCCTCAAATCGCGTTCCCTCTGTGTGTGAATGCATTATGGAAATATTACTTACAGTAAGGCCTGAAGGCCTACAGCATAGATTCATTGTTCAACCTTCTTGGCAAGACATACAGCCCAATCAAATCTGTTTTTGAAACAGTCAACGCATATCAATGTAGAGCTGGTCATTTTTTGCCAACAGTTTACAGTCTATTGAAAATCACACAGGTTTTTCAATAAAAAAAAAGGCCCTTTGCCACTTAAACGTCTCCACAGCTTGAACCCGGTAGGGACGACAATTAACATTTCTCAAACACTGCTGGAGAGAAATTTATTCCTAGTGGGTGGATGAGCGGTGCTGATGGGATATTTGGAGCCATTTTCTCAGATTTCAGAGATGACAGAAAGAAGTAAAAAAAGGAAAAGGAAAAGAAAAGCTAATCGCTTTGGTGGAGACGACTTAACTTCAGCCAAACGCGCACAATTAAAACATGAAACCAACAGCAGCATTTTAACACCAGATGGAGGGTAAAAAAGCTCAGAGAGACCCTGACCTGTGAAGAAGACGCCGTCTTGGTTAACGGCGCCGCAACTGTGTCCTATTTTGGAACTACTGTTCTCATCAGTGTGAGATATTGCTATCAGAACAAAGCACAAGTTCAAGGAGAGTGTGAGGCAAATTCTTCCAAGAGACGCTTTTGATGCACGGCCTCTTGCTCTCTTTTTTTAAAATAACAAAACAAAACAAGAAATAACTCCCAATGCTCCCCAGATGGAAATAAATATTACAAGTCTTTCTATTAAATTAGCAGGTTTCCAGCATCCATCTGCTACTTGTTTTGTGTGTTTTTGTGTGTTTTTTTTCTGTAAGAGACAATCTGTGATGAACAGCCCAGAGAAGTGAAGCACTGGGGAGACGAAGAAGAAGAATCCGTCCTCTCCGTCTCTCCAAACTTGGTCAGAAAACCCGTTACACTCGTGGTGCTCGCATGTTTTCTTCCTCGACTGTGACCCAGCAACGGTCTCCTGTGGAATAACAATAAAAGCATTCATATTTCAAGCCTGCGCTTTGATCCATTTAAGGCTACATCTTACTTCATGTTCTCTCAAGTAAACAGATAAAAAAAAATAACAAGCCAGACTTTCACGTAGCAAAGCGATATCTAGACACTTCACCAGTATGTAATAGCCGCTGTCCCAACACCAGAAACTACAGTGGAGCATGTATATGCTGAAGCACAATTGGAATATGAATGGAAATATGACTTAACGCCCTGATACCGACGCCATGACCGTCTTTAAGAGACTGTAGCGACTCGGTATTAAAGCTAGAGTAAAGATATTGATATCATATGAAATTAGGCTCCAAATATTCAACACTGCTGTTATACATGTGTTGGGTAGGTATTCCGTTTTCAATTTTTGTATTCGAATATTTGTTTTTTGTTTGTTTTTTTACCCCCTCAGGATTAAAAACATGCATCCAACACACCAAACCTTTTTGAAAATGCTTCTCAGCCAGGAGTATACTGACAATAAGGAAGCCAGAACAGAAGTGCTCGTCAACCGATGATGCAATTCTTGTAGAAATCTCAAAGTGTCAAATCACAGCATTGAATTTTTAGATTCTGCAGGGAGTTTTGACCATTTTTGACCAATTTTCCAGCTGTCAAAAATAGTTAAATTTTGCACCAAATTTGTGTAACAGATGGTATCAACCTAAAATTGTCTCATCACAGCTTTATGAGCCACGAGAGAGCATGGGAATGGCCGACAAGTACTTCTTTCGCCTCTGAGCCCTTTGACACTCAAAGTCTCAAACTCTGAATGGGTACCAAACGGAAACAAAATGTTTATTGCAGAAGAAGAAACTCGCACACAGCGAGAACATTTTTTTGTACACTAGCACCATGGTACAATTTCAAATTGGCAAAGCAACATACTAATATGTATTTATTTACATTAGTGGTGTAACGGACCGCTGGCGATCCGTACGGATCCCCTCTCGCCTCGTGTGGCCAATATTCAGTAAAATATGCGATCAGGATATTATTTATTATTTTTTAGTCGCTGATCTCTGATAATGTTACATTGTGAAGAAGCAATCCATGTTGAAATTGACCCGAGGAGAACAAAGGTTCTGTTCGGTCACGTTATGATGCGTTCAGGCTCTGTTCATTGAACACGAGTATTGGGCGAAGGTAAATTATAACGTTGTCATGATGTGTTCAAATGTAATCTCGTGAAAGGTAGTTTTTATGAGAAACTTGAATAAATCTGTGACTCTGATCTGTGAGTTTTATGATCCGTTGCTCCACCATTCATTTACATTGAGCGATCTGCTTTAATCAAGTGTTATCGACTCCGTCGGGTCAATGATACTCTCATTTTTCCTGCTGTCCCTGTTAATAACCTCTGACCCGCTGATGACTACCTCAGGGTCAGTTGTGGTTCATGATCACGTGATTAGTGACCTTTTCTGCTCTGTCACACATCCTCATGCCCAACAAGCCGATAGGACGCATCCTCCAGCTCATCGATCACCTCCCGAGGAGACGCATTCACCGGGAAAGAGGGACTAAACGTCCAGCCTCCAACGACGGGACCAACAGGAGTGGCTAAACTTTTGAAAGGGACGACACAAACACTCGCACATCTGCTTTTCAGAATGAGCGATCGCAGACGCCGTTGTGAATTCTGATGCCGTCTCTGCCTCGAGCCCAAGGTCCACTCTGTCTGTTCAGTAAATTCCTCCGGCTGGATGAATAACGTTCGGTCAAATAGACCCGCTGCACTCGATAAAAAAACCATTTAGAGTGTCCAGTGAGAATAAATCTCCTGTCACATCCACGACAATAAAAAGAACCACTACTGTAAAGACAATAGGAGTGTGCTTGTTTCAAGAGCATGCATCGGACAACACTTATTGTTATATCAATAGATGATTCAGAGCTGTGGTTTTAATTACATAACACTAAAATGAATCTTCGACTTTGTGTGTTTTTATCCAGAGTGTTAAAATTGTGCAAGTTGCCGACGGCGGCACATCTTGGTCTGACTCTATCATTCGACATGATGTCGACTGAGAGACAATCTTCAACCAAATGTATTTTCAATCCAACATGTCTACGACCACGTCATCGCACCGCTGTGTCAAATTGGATGGACAAAAAACAATAAAAAAGTTCCCGTGTCATCCGGTTCACACAGTTGGTGCAGTGGGAACCGATGATGAAGCGTCAAAAGCTACATTCAGGGCGCTGACCAGGAGAACAGTGACGGGCTTTGTTCCCGCTCTGCTCCCGTGGGACCCAGTTTGGCTGATGGTAATGGGCCCGTGTCCATATGGGGGAGGGATCCAGGCCATCTTGCAACATACAGGGACCCTTCATTAACACCAGGATCGCCAAGACGGCCTGACAAGCTGTATCTTTACATTCTAGATGGTGTCTGAAGTCCCACAAGGTACTAAGATAAAAAAACTGAATTTCTGAGCAATTATTCCTCTGATTGCCACTGAAGTCATATAAATCGTAGTTGTCATCGTATACATTATGACCATATAAGGTAATTTTATTTAATCTGCCAGAGCTGCAACACAACTAGGACCATGGCCTCTGATTGGTCAACAGACTCAACCCGAGGCATCAGGAACTGTTTGAGGAAGGCTAACAACAACAACAATAACTGTTTTCAACAATGGTTCAAAAATAAATTCACAGAAAACGGGTATTTTACAAAGTCTTCAAAAAGACACTGCAGTTGGAGGCTGGATTACAAAAATACCCTAAAATTCCCTCATCACCCGTAGTGCTATTTAGACATGCTCCCTTTCACCTCCATTGTATTGGGGCGGAAGCGCGTCCCAAAGCCGGGACAAATTAGACCAAAATGATCTGCAGGGCTCGATACCACCAGCAGTGAATAAGAACATATGTTGTGGAATTTAAAGCTGGGGTTGGTAGTCTTGAGAAACTAGCAAGAGTACGCTCGTGAAACCCATCCCAGTGTCACCAACAATTTCCCAATGAATGTAGCTAGCAGCAACGACAAGTTGCTAAACAGCCAGTCAAGTCAGGCAGGCCGGGCAGGTCGGTGTGCCGGGGGCCAGACGAGGGAACAGCTGGACCGCCACTTTTCCAACTCGCTGAGGCTACCTGGCTTTGGCATCCACCGCTGGCGTCTCTCTCTGCCAAATGCTCGCATGCGGCAGGACGGATGGACAGACTGCACCCGGAGAGGGAGGGGAAGGAAGGGGAAAGGGGGCTCGCCAAACGCTCCGAGAGGTCAGCCTCGACCAGACCTTTGGCTGAGTGTCCTTGAAAGCCTCGCAATCATCTCTCCGTCACCTCTGGAGCCCCGAGTGATGATGGCAGAGCGCTTTAACGATCACTAATAAGGCCTCGGGAGACATGCGACACAGGCCGACCCAAAAAAAAGAAGCAGTAGAGGTGGCGGGAATGACTCCTCTGACATTACAATCTGAATATAACTGTCGGGCCCATCACGGAGACGGTAATAATATTCAGAGCAGTCACTGATCTAGCTGGTGTGTGTGTGAGCTTAATACGTGTGCTTCTCAGTACATCTGAGGGTGATTGACTGAAAGGGAGAGAGTCGTTAAGCCGTGTGATTTCAGCCACTTGCTGATTTCCTCATCATCAGCCAATGTCAGCGTAGACAGGTAGAGGCACCGAACGCTGGATGGAGGAGAAGGCAATCAATAGTTGGCTTCAGAGGAGGTCCGCGGGGGGGAAAGACAGCCATCATGGAGCTCATCATCAGGCTTCGGGGACATTGTATGCGACACGGGGACTCGGCGCAGTCTGTCCATCCATCAAAGCGCACTGCATTAGGCCTTTATCTGATGCTATATATTACCCCCTTTAGGACACTTACTGTGGCAATTGAGGTGAAGCACGAGGTCTGGAAAGGTGGAAAAACTACCGGCGAGCTTTCTGCCGACAAGGATCTCCTAATTCCCACCATGTCTCCTATCTTTTTTTTCCTTTTCCTTTGCTACAGAGCGATACAACAGCTATTAGGACTCTGTGGAGGACAAAACAGTAAAAGAGAGCTTGATTTAAGTACTCACAGTTTCTCCAGGGCAGCCAAGCCATAGAAGGAGCCGTTCCTCAGCAGGGAGATCTTGTTGTTACTCAGGTTTCTGTGTAGGGGATAGAAGACGTGGACGGAGAGAGGACGAGGTGAGCGATGCGAGTGGAGGGTGGAACATTTGTAAATATCACGACAGTAGGCCTAAACTAGAATTACCGACCAGTCATGTTGCAGTTTAACATCCATGTCTGTCCAAAATGTCATCGCTTCATCGTTTTATCCTCTTAGACGTGTGTTTGAAATTGTCATAATTAGCAAAATAATTATTAAGTTATGGCCAAAAACATGTTTTGTGAGGTCACAGTGTGGACGTTTGTGAAGCCAATGCTAAAGTGCTTAAAAGCTGCATTCTTTCTAATGGCCAGGAGGGGGAGGAGACTGGTAGCAAAAATAAGTCTGGTTGTATAGAAGTCTATGAGAAAATTACTCTACTTCTCACTTGATTTATTCCCTCAGTAAACATTGTAAACATGAGTTTATGGTCTCGATCTCTAGTTTCAGGTCTTCTTCAACACGGCGTGATGTTCATTTAGTAAATTATGGTCCCATTAAAATAGACGATAAAGCAGGGTATGTTTTAGGGCGTGGCTACCTTGTGATTGACAGGTCGCTGCCACGGCGTTGTCACAAACGAAAGATGGTGACGGCCAAAATACCAAACTCAGGCTTCAAAGCGGCAGCCCACAAACCAATGTGTGACGTCACTGTGACTGTGTCCACTTGTTATTTACAGTCTACGGGACCCACCGCTGTGGGATGGCCACAGCTGTAGCCGGTGTTACTTATTGGAATGTCTGATAAATTGCTCATCCTCTGACTGTCAATATGTTGGCCAAAGCTAAGGATTTACGTCCGAGGAGATTGCGGTTGTGAATTAGCGATCCCAGCCACGTCTCCGTATGTTATGTTTATGGCCGTCTCTGCTCAAGATGGGTAATGATCCAACCCCCCCCCATCCTCCACATCAAAATATCAGCCTAATTGAACAGCTTAAAAAAAAAAAATGCCGGTTCAGCACAATTCAATCATCCGTTTGCTCACATTACAACAGCAAACAAGTCAATGAAACGCACCGCAGGGATCTTTAAGTGATGAATAAATATTCAGCGCCGATGTAAAAACTATATGTCGCTCAAGTGATGCATTTGTCTAGCGAGAAAAGAAAAGTGCTTGCACGGGACTTCCTGCTGAGTGTTACTGGCAGGCAAAAACACACACACACACACACACACACACAAAGTTGTGTCCCATTATTCAGCATGTTGGGCCTTGAGCTTTCCCTCAAAACGAAAAAACACAGACAAGAATACAATCACGTAAAAACACACACCGATATTACTACTCTTGTGAGGTCTTTCTGTTGAAACAGTGGTATTCGTTCCCTAACCCCGACTACTTCTCAGCTCTCTATTGGTTAACTTGAGCCGAGCTGAAAAAACTAACTTATTCTTGTAGGTATGAGAATGATAACAAAAAAAGGTCCTTAACAGGAAGTGTAACAACCCTAAAAAACACACACTGGAGTGCAAACCGTACGGTCCGGTGTTATGATCCCACGGTGACTCGTTAGAGCACATCAGGCCTGCTGTGTTACCTGCTGCTCGAGTGCCAGAGACATTTCAGACTCTGGACCAAGCCTAGTAATAACGTGCACTCCGTTTGGCCGAACACGGTGATACGACAGGACGCTGCAGGTGGTGAAGACATGTTTCTCTCTGTGGTTATTAGAGGAAAGGGAAATCCTTTCAAACAAATAATAAATAAGATGAAAACTAAAGGACATGGAAACAAGGAGTGAAGTCAGATTGCAGTCATGAATTAGTTTGAAGACGATGATATATATGTTCTTAGTCGGCCTCACACTACGGGTGATGGCGTCCTCTGCTCTGCTTTCTGCTGAAGTTGGACCAGTTTCTCTCTCGAGGTTTCTTTCTGTGCCGTGTTTGTCGGAGCTCATCTCACTGGTTTGAATTCAGTTTGGTTTGGTTCAGTTCCACAGAGTTCAGTTACCGATCGGTATCCAAATATAAATAATACATTATTTTCAGTCAACATGTGATGACAGTTGTGGGGTTGCTTCTTACGCCTTCAGTCCACCGTCAATCAACTCTAATCAAACCACGCCGGCACAGTCCTGATGATGCAACAATGAGTTTGGGGGTTTTAAATTCTTTAAAAACGCCTACCTTTTAATTATGTATTTAAATGTTTTATTTATTTGAACGAGTTGTCATTTATTTTCCAGAAAAGGTTTCTTTGTGATATTTAGGAGGTTAGGAGCTAAATGTTTCTCTTGTATAGAGAAATATGGTCGGTTGATATGGTGTTAACTAATGCGTACGCAAAGGTTAAGTTAATATTGTCTTACTTTAACGAGCCTGCTGCTGCGCTCTCCTCGGGGAAAGTACCCGTCTCTCCCCGGAGCGACGACAGTTGTCTTGGCACAAGAAGCAGGACTGAAGATAAGGAAGTCCCCTCTCAGCGAAAAGGCCAGGAAGGACACAAACGTTTCAGCAAATTCACGTCAACATCCAAGACCGTATTTACATTTGGGTTTTACCCTTAAAAGCCGACATGTGAGAATATCACGTCTCCCTTACGTCAGGATTAAACCTATTTACAGAGAACTAGTGGCCACATCTGCCAGAGTGCAAAAAGACCGAATCAGCAGAGCCTAACAAGACGCATAGAACACACAGGAGATACATATCGTAGTACCAGGGGAGACGATTGGCTGACAGTGCAGTTTACAGTGATAACACGGGAAGATCTACCACTCAAAATTTAGCAAACAAATTTATTCTGTCTTGTCTTTTCATTCAAGCCGACGGCTCGAGGATTTACAGCTACGGCTCAGTGAATTAGTTGGAAACTCTGTCTTCACCAGACTTGTGTTGCTTTCAGCTGATTTGTTTTAGTACATAAAAAGGTAAAAGGTGTATTAAACAAACATGATAGCCAACTACTGGATCAGGCTGTTCTCATTCACCGTTTGTACTTATACCTTTCACAAAAAGTAATGCACTACCATCAGTATATATATATATATATATAACCAACGCAACTGTGAGACAGGAAGTGCAGGGCTGCCTTTATGGAAGTCAGGTGACGTAGAATAAAGATAGTCCGCGTGGGGCAGGAGGTCGGGGGGGACGCCATGCCCCTTGTCTTTATAAGTGATGCTAGGCTACTGTTAGTAGTAAACAGCAGATAGGTGGGGGCTTGTAAAACTCCTCTTTGTCCACCAATAGATCAGAACACCTCGGCTGTGTAAGAACGGACCACTGGATTTACAGTCAGCCGTTTAGCGAGTGAGCAACAACTCGTATGGATTTCTATTGTTGCCGATCCAGACGTCAATATCTCTCTGGGGCTTCTGTCCATTGTCGGATTCATCTCCGACGCGGAGCTCTCCGAGAGCAGAAGAACCGCAGCAGATATGAACCGGCAGGGAGTCGACTAGGACGTGGTGAGAAACATTTTCACAATATTTCACCCACAGTTTTATCGAAGAAATAATCAGAAATTCATAATGGCTTCAGTTCCAGAGGCCCGGTGGAGTTTATTATTTTGCTTCCAGGGCTCATTTACTTAAAGCCACATATGGACGGTGCGATGGAGCGAAGGCAGTCAACACTGAGATCCTGAGATACCACTGCTGTCGCTGTGTTTTGTCCCGGGTCTCCCTTCTGTTCCACCGAAAAACCGCTACACCTCCCTCTGCGGACGGACGTCCCACTCAGGGACAGGCGGCCTCTGTTTGTGCAAACTCAAGCGTGTCCTGTGCTTAGCTATGCCATGCCGCGCGTATGTGTGTGTGTGTGTGTGTGTGTGTGTGTGTGTGTGTGTGTGTGTGTGTGTGTGTGTGTGTGTGTGCGCGCGCGCGTGTGTGTGTGTGTGTGTGTGTGTGCGTGTGCGCGTCTGCTCGCCGACCTCTGCGTGCCTATCTCTGGCTTCTGCGTAACGTCCAGGAAATCGCAGGAAAAACAGAATTGAACATTGTGTAAACAGCCCGGGACAGACTTCTGGAGCGTCCGTCCAGCTCTGTATTTACATTATCAATTATGCTGCTCTCAGCGAGGGAGCAGTGCACACCGATTCAGCATTGTCTCTGTGGGCCGCAGCAAATGGTTTGTGTCATTTGGGCCACAGCCGGACGTGTGTACATACAACACCGTGGGGGGGTTGCACTTTCACAGTCCTCCCATTTGTGTGAATTTGGCTTATTGGTTTATGGTGAGCTCAAAATTACAAGGCCGCAAAGTTCATGTATATAAAATAAAGTCAATCTTACTTGAGACTTTTTTTTTCAAGCAATATAATAACTTTGAAAAGTCAAACGACATGAAATGAAGACTTATTCTGATCATTGATTATCATTTAAGTCCTTTTTTCCAAGTAAAAAAAGATTCCAGGTTCGCTAATGTGCAGCATGTCTTGCTCTTATATGACAGCAAACTTCAACAAAAAAAAAGAAAAGTATTGGCTGTTGGTCGGACAACATTTTCCAAAAACGTTTCCGTGATGATCTAGCTGGTACGACGAGCAGGGATCGGCCCATACACCGATATGTTCCTCTCTCTGAAAATCAGATTTACATATGCACATTTATATGTATGATTCAAAGTTAGAGAAGTTCTGAGCTAAAGGAAAATACAAAAAAATAGAAATAATTTTCCAGGGCTTTTCTTTATGAGTTTTCAGTGTTTTCCAGGTTTGAGGATTTATTTAAATTTCTATGAACAGATATTGATTGTTCCAAAGTCACCCTTTGAGTCAGTCCTTAGGTCATAAGGCGACAGCAAAATTCATTGAACACAGCTAGAAAGACTCACAAATGTTCTTCCCTAAACAGGAGCTCTGGCTTTCGTTCTCCCTTCATGCTCCAGCTGCGATATTTTCTGAGAGGTCCAACGGCGAAGACACCGCTTGTGAAACTGGCTAGAGGGGTACGTAGAGCGTCATAATGTCAAATTTAGCGCCTCTGACCAAGCGCCGGTGCTCGAGGGGTCGGAAGTGAGAACCTACGACGACCTGTACCGACTTGGCTGGAGCCATCTGAAAGTGTTCAGCTCACCACCTCGTGATATAGATCAACGCCTCGCATTGATCCGAGCAACATGTGGACGAGGTGAGGTGGCATTTTGAGAGACAGATATACAAGCTGACACTTGCCAAGACCTCTAAATACCCCCCCCCCCAGACTAATGTTCTTCCCACTGTGATCACACCGTGTGACAGAAGCAACACACATCGGGGTTTTAATCACCTTGTTTTACAGCGAGTCAGACGTCAGGGGAGAGACAACAAGTAGTGAGTTACCCTCCTCTGCCCTCGAATTTATGAGCCTTTAAGTAACTTCAGTATTTACTCAGAGGTGTGGGGGAGGAGGGATAGCATAGTATCCTTGGCAGACGCTGTATTTATCTTTACCTAATATTTTTAGTCTGGGTTTCGACACATTCTTGGGTTTTTTCAAGGCTGCAGAGTGATTTACTGACTCCCCCCCCCCCCTCTCTCTCTCTCCCCCACCAGTCACGAACTCTCCCTCCGCGAGTCATCATGGCCTGGGGCAAAACCGATCGGCCGTTTTCTTCAAAGCGAACGGTAGTTACAGAGCTTTTTGGGGCAGCACAATCTCTGACTGATTTATCAATACAACGCCCACAGAAGCCCCCCCCCCCGAGAGGAAGCTGCCCACCCCTTTCACCGGTTGAAGGGGTGAACCAATAGCTGCTTATTGAGGAGGCCGTCTTGCTTCGAACGCGCGGCGACGTCGTGGATCGACCCCCCCCCCCCCGGTTCTTGAGCACACGATGACTCGAGGGCAAACGTTCTTGACTTCAGCTATCTCTAAAAGTTTTACACCCTCTGGGTTAAGACGACTTGGTGTTGGGGAGTGCGCTCATCTACAGATGAACCTTTTTTGCTTTCTTTAAATCTTCCATATCGCCGGAGATAAGAGCGAGCGAAGCCAGTTGAGAGAAGGGGGAGAGAAGGGGGAGTGAGATTGGCGGGACCCCTCACAGCGTGAGACCATCTGGGGTCACGTGTCTTCAGATTAACAGCCGTGTGTGCAGCGACACACCGCTTAAGGTGCTTTACGCTAAGAAGGTGCTCGCGGGGGTGCCAGGTGATGGCACGGGTGCCGCGGCCCGTGTGTGTGCGAGTGTGTGTGTGCACATCGATGAAATATTCATGCACAAGTACTCACAACTCTGAAGAAGGGTAGAGCACAAACAGCACCTCGGCAGACGAGTCAAAAAGCCCCCCCGAGGAATAACAGAGAAGGAAAATAAGAGAGGAGGGGGTGGAGGTGGGGGACACAGAATAATATTTGTAGAGATAAAAAAAAAAAAAAAAAAAAAAGATGAAAGAGGAAAATAAAATGAATTGTGTTTCGACATGCTACGTTTGTTCCCACGAATCGATACCAGAGGAGATCACTAACTGTCCACCAGCAGAGCTGCAGCACGGGACGTATAAGCAGCCATGCTTCTGCACCGACACGCTCCCACCATGCCAACCTCCTCATCCCCCCCTACTCGGTCCGAGCATCGGACCTGGGGGGTGCTTTCTCCCTCCCCCAGTACCTCAGACACTCTCCGTCACTCGCCACTTTCAAAACTTGAGTCTGCTTCTCACCTGTGATGCTAGTTATGTGTGTTTTTGTTCTTTACTGTTACGTCATCTCTTTTGTTCATATTCTAATTGCTTTTATTGTTTCTGTTTTTGCCATGTAAAGGGCCTGTGAGTACCTTTTAAAACGCCATACAAATAAAATGTATTATTATTATTATCTCTCTAGCAACATCGAATTCAAAAATAAGAAGCAAAAAACACCTTTTACTTTTCACGAATTCTAACAAGCTGTAGCTGTCTGTACTGAAGAAAATAACTGGTGTGTTGTTTTAGGCCGTTTGCTTTCTTTCCAAGTAGAAAAAAAAAAAATCGAATTAAAGAGTACCCTTTGAAGATGATTAAACCTATGACAATGTTCAACACAAAAAGCTTCCGCTGTAATGTCAACGACAGACGGATGAGCAAATAAACGATGACCCATTTGGTCATGTGATGAGCTGTTAAAGGCTCTCCGTTCAGCCTCCCCTCCCTGTCAGGTTGACACTGTTAGCACCGTCAGTGTCACTGTCAACGTTAGCAGTGATAGTACCTCTCCTGTGTGAAAGTCAATTGAAACCGAAACACTGGGCCGGCCACACTCAGCAGGTCAAAATAAAGTAGTCTGAATATTATGCAAATGATGCAAAACAGGCCAGCGAGAGTGACGGCAGTATCAGTCGTAGTACCTTACAAGAAGTTCGTAGGGACTTCATAAGTTTGTCGGTTATGTAAGTGCACAGTGTGTCTGCAGTTTCCAGCAGCGAAGACACTCAGAGGCTCGGTTACAATCCCCCCCCGACCCCCCCACCCACACACACACACACACACACACCCCACCAAACAACCAGTTAACGGCAGTCACATCGTCTCAATCAGCCTCTCGCTCGGCCATCCGGCTACTTGTTTTTAACCAAATGCTTCCCATCTCTCGCCTTCCCAGCATCCTCTCTGTCACTCCCCTTCATTCCTCTAATGGCTCTTTCACTGCCTCTCCATGCCCATCTCCCATCTTCACTCTATTCCCTTGTCTCTTCCCATCACAAGCTGCCCCCCCCCCCCCCCCCCCCCTCCTGTTAGAGCACTGCCTGAGACAACAGGTGGTGGGCCCACACTCTCAAGCTGCTCACTCCCTGCAGAGAGGCAGCGCAAGAGAGGATCGAGGTCAACAGAGCTGTCAGAGCTCCAAAACTGGACGATGAGTAAAAAAACCAGAGAGAAACGGGAGCTACCGAACACAGTCTCACGCACACTTTGTTTTCAGCTTCCTGATTTACGCTCTCCCGTGTGATTGTGAAGTTGTTTTTCTTTGCGTTTTGCAAGGCGGCGCATTATCACAGGCTCAGTTCCTCGTAAACATTTTATAAGTGCGACAGTAAAAAAGAAAAGCAACAAAACCCAATGTGCCTCCTTTAATTAGAGGTGGCATTTGGATCCCGGTCGGCGCGCTTGAAGCGAGAGAGAGCCGTCGTTGAGGGAACGGCTCTACGAGGACGAGCTCTACATCCCCCTGATGCATCTGTTTATTTGCACAGCACATCCAAACAAAAGAGCGAGAGAGGAGGCCACCTCGGCCTGACAAAAGGTCACATTTCCTAACGCAGGAAAACTGCTTCCTGGCCGGCCGGAAGGTCCGTCACATCGAGAGACGGGGGCTGATCTCAGAACAGCGTTTCTCCACTGAGCTGAAGAAAAAAAGGGGGTGTCAGTGTGAGAGAGAGAGAGAGAGAGAGAGAGCTTCACCTTGCCTTTATTTCGATCCCTACAGTATATTTAAGTTCATCTTTGTTTATGGTCGACCGCAAAAAAACACAAAGCCTTTTTACCATTCCCCACTTAAAAAGGAAGCAGCCCCCCCCCCCCTGCACGGAAGCAAAACAGCGCTCCAGATAAATTGACACTAATAAACCGGGCCCTCGGTTCAGAGCGAGCGATCGTCTGCAACCTGTCGAGGGCCTCGACGTCTCCGTGTTTTGCTTCCACTCTCGGGAAAAGGAAGACGTCAAGTTTCCAAGAATAACACGCTCTATTAATCTAGCAGTCGATCCGCGCACCTGCAGAGGGGGTGAGAGGGGGGAGGGGAGTTATCAACCCCTCGAGCATTTGAAGTGCTATTTCATCTACAGGAGAGGCGCAGGTGAATACTAAAGGTCCCCCGTCGAAGTGCTACAGATCTATGTTTCAATAACGTGGAATGCAAATGCCCCCCCCCCCGTAGAGCAGCATGGGGCTCACGCAGGGGTCTCAAACGTGGGTCTGCGGGGACCGCTGAGGGTCTTACGGTGCAGACGAGCATGGCTGGCATAAATATGGTGTTCATCACAGCAGCAAGAAGAGAAGTACACACTACACAAAGCTGCCTCACTATACGTTAAATCTCCTCCCATCAGAGCAGATCCCAGACCTGCTTTAG
This sequence comes from Lycodopsis pacificus, assembly GCA_028022725.1. NCBI lineage: Eukaryota > Metazoa > Chordata > Actinopteri > Perciformes > Zoarcidae > Lycodopsis > Lycodopsis pacificus. The sequence goes on along the minus strand of CM051699.1, from coordinate 7,380,033 downwards.
ATGCCGGTAGATACTGAACTTGCAGGATTTAAATAGGATAAATTAAGATGACTTTTCTTTACAAATGTGTGCTGTTGTTTCTGACGCGGTTTGAATTGATTATCTCTGTTCTCATTTCTTCATTTAGATTAAATAATATTCTTCATCATCTATAGATCTGTTGGTTATCTTTTTGATAACTTTGTCTTGTTTGTCTGTCTTATTTTGTCTGAGCAATAGTCTGAAACGTATTCCATTTAACATGATATATAGAGAAAGCAGCTTGGACTGTTGCCTTTATTAAATGACTGGAACAATAAATCAATTATCAGAGTTGTTGGCAATTATTACCAATTATTTACATTGAATCAGGACCCGTAATGCTGGTTAATATTCTGTGTTTTGCTTTGCTCTCTTGAGGTATGACCACACTTCCATATGGTTGTTGTTGGGGAGTGATATTTCATTCTATGGCCAACATACGGACCTATATTATATCTGTCGATTAATATTCTGTCGAATATAAGCTGCGGTGTATTGATTTACTTGATTGGTGTGGAACCCATCTAAAGAACCCGTTCATCCTGGATAACAGCTCCTGGTGAATTGTGTCAGAGCTCTTTAACCTTGTGGAATCAATTCAGAACGGTTAACGCTCTCGCCCCTCGTTCAGGGTCCCCTTGAGTGGGGATTTAAGGATCTCCAGGGCCCTTTAAGGGTGCTCAAGGGCCCCATCCTCTAGAGGGGGTCGCTTCGAATTCAAGGACAAAAATGAACTTTTAACTCACTGTAATCGCTTTCCAAACTAAAATAAAACAACAACACAAATCACACAGCACAGTGGACCGGAACCGATACTCACAGGGACACGGTTCTGTTGGGCAGGAAGCTGGTCTGCAGCGTGTCCATGAGGTCCACGTCCTCGCACACCACTTTGACTCTGCGGACGTGCTGCCTGCTCAGCTCCTTGGTCCTCTCCGCCGAGCAGTGACAGCTGTCAACGATCAGGTCCGGGCAGTTCCTGTTGCTCAGGCTCGACTCCCACAGCCCGACCGCGAGGCACAGCAACGTCAGCGGTCTCATGGTGGACTGAGATTCTTTTTATTATTACTTTCAGGTTATTTCCTCCCAGCTTCGGGGACAGGTCGGGACCATTTCACGTCGTCGCCCTCCGGTCACGTTACAGCCGCGGTCCGAATCTCACCTGCTGCGTCCCCCTAACCCCCCTTCTGCCCCCCTCCTGGAAACTTTCAGCCTTTAAACGCCGACAGGAAAGTTAACCATCATCGGTGGGGGAGCGCTGCATCTTTGCCTCGCTGTGATAGAAGAAGTCCTCCAAACTGTTCTCCCGTTTCGGTGAGAGAGAGAGAGAGAGAGAGAGAAAAAAAAAACTTCCGACGGCGCGCTTTCAAAGTCCGGATAAACTTCACTGCGACACATCCTTTCTTAAGCGGCGGCGCGAGCGAAACATGTGTCTGAGGTAGTTACTGTCATTACTTAGCATCATTTGCTACTGCACGCCGTTCGGTGCTGCCGTTTTCGCTCGTCCATCATCCACTTCTTGCGCCCCGGCGACTTGTTGCGCAGCGTCCAATGAAAGTCCCTCCTCCCCCGCCGAGTCCCGGCAGACTAGCGTGCGCACGTGAGGCCACATTGGATGACACATCTGATATCGATAAAACCACAGCGGTGTTTCCATCATTTTGTTCCCGTTTTAAGTCACTGAGAAACAGTCTCGTCCTAACTCACAATGACGTTTTCTTCACTGTGCCACTCTATTGAGGGGGGTCCCCCGAAAAGTCCCCCCGGGTCCCGCTTTGGGACGTCACATTTACACCAGGTGATTTAAAAGGTGTTGCGGTTTGTTTTGCTCCCCTCATTTACTCAGGAGCAGCTGCGAATGAGATGTTTATACCGTCTTTCTGTTGCCTGAACACAAAGTGAAAATGAATCACCGCGATACCCCCACAGCTGTCTCACTATAAGTCCGTCTTTCTACTGTGACATTCTCCACAGTTGTCAAATGTGTCCCGGTTCCTGTTACAGTGCACGTGAATAACGTGCGCTGACAGGAAATAAACACGGACCCAAGCTGTCGACCAGCAATGCAATTAATTTATTCAAGTCTCCCACAAAATATAATGAATACTACTATGTATTTCACATTGTATTGCAGTGTCATACAACTCTTCCACATAAGTCATACAATTATAATCAAAACAATCAATATAATATATCCCAGAATTCACTGCGGGTCATTGAAGTATCATATGCTATATATACTGTATGTATATATATATATTAATGCCATTTAAAAATCAAACCCATCTCTGTCACGGTTGGGCAGGCAATCAGTCAGTGGCAATCCATAACAAAATGATACGCTTATGATACCTAAACTATGTAAATAAATCAGAAAACACTATTTAATTACATGAATAACTTCTTATTTTGTTTGGTATATTTGTCATATGAAGATATGTGATGATGTCTGCTGGGTAATGTATAAGTGGATGTTGTCCGGTGTAAAGTTTCTTTTTGATCATGTGACGAGACGATATCGATGCTCTCTAACAAGGATGAGGCATTAAAAGCTCAGCCAATTGTCAGCCAATTGTTTGATGGAATACACTTCCTGTCTCCCATGTGGGCGTGGTCATGGATGGCACATTCGCCAGAGTGAGGTCTCAAACAAAGTAAATTTCTTCTTCAGATTTGTCCGTTTTTTGTTAAAAAGTAAAACAAATATTTACTTTTGTGACAATGGAGTGAAGGAATCGGTCATAGTCTGTGTTCAGGTTTACATCTCCCATTGGAAGTAATAGACTCAGCACCTGCCGCCATAGTCTCTTAATGGGGTGGGGCAGTGGTGAAACCAGGCGGTAACCTCCTGTTCTGCCCAGTTGCAAAAAGAAGTCTGATTGTATAGAAGTCTATGAGGAAATACTTCTCACTTGATTTATTACCTCAGTAAACATTGTAAACATGAGTTTATGGTCTCAATCTCTAGTTTCAAGTCTTCTTCAATACAGCATGATGTTCATTTCGTATATTATGGTCCATTTCGAGTCAAACAGACTATAAAGTTGCGTGTACTTTAGGGCGGGCTTTCTTTGATTGAGAGGTCTCTGCCGCTACCAGAGACGTATCCGGCGTCACTACGACGCTCCTCCGCATTCCAAATATGGAAACTTCCGTTTATCGGTTGCAAAAAAACAACAACATGGCGACAGCCGTAATCCAAGATGGCGATGGCGAGAACGTCGAACTCGATGCTTCAAAGCATCGTTCCACAAACAAATGGGTGACGTCACGATGACTACATCCACTTCTTATATACAGGTCTATGGGTGGAACCCATGTGACACAGATACAGGAAACTGTCTCTCAGTGCGCAGTCTCCTTTCTGAACCGTCTCTGAGCGTAGCTAGTTTGGGCTAAAAATCTAGCTGAACACATCTGCAGGCCGAGCGAGCAGTCACGCCTTCCAACACAAAAGCAGCAGTCAGAAAAGACACGAAAGAAAATAACAGGAGGGTAGCAAAGCTCCTTAAATTCTGATTTCCCCCCCTCCCTGTGTGTGCTTCATAACTAGCAACCAGCGTGCACTGCGGCCCGGCAAAACTCCCGTACGCCACTGGCTGCATGGCATCGGACACTATACGAGCAAAGCCGGGACACGCTTGTAAACCTGACGCTCTTTTAAATGAAGGCAATAAATAAAGAATATGAGCTGGAAGGTGACCAGGTGGAGCCGCTTGGGAGATGAATAACGTCTCGCTTCTTTATGGCGGAACCTTAAAATATTTCAACCCATGTTTACTCAGAAACGTCTCAATGTTCTTGCGGCGACCGAGAAAGCGAGGCCGACTCGGGAATCTGTCGTTGACCCAGACGTTATCGCTCACTCTGAATCGGAGATGGGAGTTTTTGAACAGCCCACACACTGTATTCGGGGGACATCAATCATGTCCGTTGATGGTGGACCTTGTGTATTAAGTGTCTTGCCCCGGGGAGACAGAAGCTGAGACAGCTGGCTGGTTGGGCTCCCCGGGGCCGGGGCGAGGTGCTTCCCCTGTGTGTGTGTGTGTGTGTGTGTGTGTGCACTGCAACCCTGCGCCAAATTCCTCTCTTATTATCCACATTGTCTCCGACACAGGCCGGAGAGCACAAGGGAGGATTTGAAGCCGCTCCCACTGACCCCGCGAGCAGCCCCCCCCCCGTCCCCGTCCCCGTCTCCCATGTTGACAGGCGAAGACTCTCTCTCCCTGCAGGAGCAAACTGTCCCCTCCCCTCCGCGTTCGTCCACATATGGAAGCCTTCTTTCCCTCCTCATTGCGCTCCCACGGCGCCCCTTGTTCGACCGTCACTCACGCATATGTTGACACAGATGTATGTTTTACCACGTGGATGCAAGTGCGGAGGCAAGGATCCCTGACCCGCAGGAAAGTCACCCGGCGTGGCTGACGTTACCATCTCAAGGGGATCCATCTTTAATGAAGCCCGCGGGAAAAACATTTCCCCGGCCGCTCACCGAGCTACTCGTTAGCTCCTAATGGAAAACAGATCCATGAACACGAGTCAGGTTCTCTCTCTGGCAGAATACTGTGGTTTCACACCAGCAGCCACTTTTGTTTTTGAAAAGGATCAAACGACGTTATTTGAACTATAAAAAACTTTACGCGACCGTTAAAACGACTCCAGATCGCAGCGTTAAACTCAAGATCAAGACTGGTTAGCACACGGCGGAAGAATGGAGTCAATGGCATTGGAGCAAACGCAAACAGTGTTCCTCCGCAGAGCATGTTCCGGCGTATCCCCCCGTCTCACATTAGTGTTCGCGGCTCTCCATTATTTCTCAGTGACAGAGATGAATCACGGTCCTCACTAAATATTTACCTGCTCCACGGCGGGATGACCATTATTACTCCATGACTTTTGGGATAAAGACCCGTGGCGTTTTTTTTTAACTTCTTCTACTTTTATGGGCCGTGTCATTGATGTAGCGTGAAAAGAAGAAGACGGTGATGGCTGTTGGTTTGGCTTTTGGCAAACGTGACAGGTGATTTCTAGTTTTTCATGGCGCAGTCATTAATACCGGTGTTATCTGTAGGGGGTGAAACAGTAAAAAGAGGCCATAACGCTCTCTTCGGTGGTTCAGTCTGAAGAGAGCCAGCTGACGTTAAAATTGCCCTCGCAAAATAAAACAGAAAGTTCATGCTCAATATGGACATGTGGTTTTTCTATACCTTATTTATTGTGTTTCACTTTATTTTAAAGGTGTAATGTCAGCTTATGTAAAACTGCATCCAATAACCAAATGTGTGTTTGTACAATATTTACATATTATTGGATCTTTTTCTGAAAGGTTAGTGAATGAACTTGCAGAAATACTAAATCGCCTTATTTCATACTCATGTACAAATTTAAAGCTGCTCTAATAAAGTGTTTGTCATCACTCACCCAGTTGATGTTAACGCTTAAAGTTATTATCACAACACCCCTTCAGAAAGCTATGGTTGATGTCACGGAGGCTACTTCCTTATTAAGTTTAGTCATTTGTGGATGATATGTCAATATTATGTTTACAGCTTGTTGCACTGCCCCCAAGTGGCCAGAAACAGGTTTTATTGCAGACACAAAACTGAGGGCATGATCTCTTTTGTTTTCTGTTTCACCTTCTGTCTAAAGCACCTGGTCACTTCACCTGCACACCAGCCACTTGCTGCTTTCCACAAATAGCAGCTCCAGCTGTGAGAACAGAGTTCAAGTCCAAATCCATGAAGCTCACAACCCATTGGTTTGTCTGTGAGTCAAACATGAGCTGTTAATCAGCGTAGTCACTCACTCCTTCTTCCCCACGCGTTACCATGTGCTTGTGTACATTTGACGGAATGTGAGCGGACACCTGTGACAGGTATCGGTTTGACGCACTGAACACCAACACGAGCCCATGGCTTTCAAACCAGCTTTGAGCCCAGAGGATGTTGGTCAAGAGAAGTCAGGTCAAATCAAATCAGATTTATTTATGAAGCACTTTAAAAAAATTAAAAAAACATCTATAGAGAACATATAGGAAAAGGGGAGACGTAGCGTGTTACTCCACCAGCAGTACAACAGCGCGGTATAAAAAGGCTAATTACATGTTGTGTACTGGACAATCTGGCCTCAGTTCCTGGTTGAAAGGGGGTCCTGGGTTGAATTTACCATCAATGAACTAAGACGGGCTATAATAAGGTGCCAAGAGGATTCGGTAAACCAGTGCTACTTTTAAACTTGAGAATGGAGGTCGGTGTGGTGTGAGCTGGCGCGTTAGTGCTCCTTCAGCGGCAGGGTGGACCCGCTGATCACCAACCGCCGGCACAGGGACTCCAGTAAAGGTTTGGACCGTGTATAATGATCTCAACAGAGACGACTGGCATTAATCTCCCGAGGCCCTTTTATGAGAGTTATTCGCCTCCACAGCTGTCTTCCACTTTCCCCCTCGCCCCGAGAATATCAGCGCTGCATCACAAAGGTGCCAACAATCAGTCTGAGCTCCAGTCGGTTTTTCCCGCCTCATTTACAACCGGGGCACGCGGACGCTTTTTCACAGAATTGTTTTCGACAGAGGCTGCGGACAAGAAGTCGAGTGCATTCATTTGTAATCACCGTTTCCCCTCAAGTCTCGTAAACGCGCCGCACACAAGCTCCTCGGGCCGCTTTCACATCTCGATGCGATCATCGTGAAATTTCATCAGCCCGCTCGTTTGTCATCGTTAGCGTCGACGGGTCACTCCGCCGCCGCACGACGATCCTCGACAATAAGTTTGACACGAATATTATTTATTTATTTTGTTGTTTTGACACGGGAGCGTTGGCAGAGAGACGTTTGCCTAGACGTTTTCCTAGTCTGTGCTGCAGCAGTGAACCCGGCCTTATAAGTATTCCGGTCTCCATCCGTAATCCGGGCCTGCGTGAGTGGGAACCCAATGAGGAGATGAAGTACCATGGGAACGTTTCCTCGCAGAGGAGAAGGGAAGGGTAGGGCACTGCAAAAGAAGATACTATTTCAAAAAGTCATTTTTTTTTTATCATGTTCCCAGTCTTAAAATTAGTTTTTTTTCATTAAAACAAAACATTGAAAACAATCTGCCAGCAAGGCGCACGGAATTCACTCGCACCTTTGAGCTTATCTCCGTTCTCTTTTAAAACAAGGAGCAATGTTTCGAAACACATCACCCGATCCTTGGAGGTCTTCCTGTGGCTTTTACTCCTTTTAAAGATTTTAGAATAACAGATTTATTTCTACTGACATATTTTGTTGCAGTGCAGAAAATATTGCTCTGTTGACATTTACTTGCCATGTGAGATATTCTTGGATTAAGTGCAGTACAGCCTGGGAAAGGGCAGGATAGATACATGCACACATACACATGTGGAGAAAGAGAGACGCATGGAGCAAACAGTCCCACCAGTGTCATCCAAACATGGGAATTAAGTGGCAATATTGCTACGCTGGAAAAAAAAAAGAAAGAAAAAAAAAAAGGGTTTCATACATTGGTTTCCACTGTTTTATAGTACAAACAATGAGCAGGAAACGGAAAGGCAGAAACATGTTTGAAATAAATGAGCATATATATAACCAGAACCTATCTTGGACTCATTTCAACACAAAGACGTATTGTCTGAATTGGCTGGATCTAAAAACAACCTCCGAGGGGCGACTTTGCGTGTGAACTCTGACCCTGACGGCTGTAAACTAGAATAGCGAGGGGCAAACAGGCAGGGCTCCCATAGACTGCCCTATCGAGCCCATTCTTTTCAACATAATTGCTGCTTATTCTCGGTGGTGAGATATATCACAGCACAGTCCGGGCGAGGCTCTCTGGTGGCGGCTGTTTCACGCCTGTCGGTAGATCTCTCTTCATCTGCCTCCTCTATTAAAAAGACATGCTTGCCTCGTTTTTGGGGGGGGACGTCGTTTTCATAGCTGCTGAGCGTGGCTTACAGCTGGACACGTTGGCGCCAGTGCAGCGAGGCCTCGGTTCATCCTGCACACTGCAGCATGAGGCCAGTGAGTGCTTCTTTTTTTAACCGTCCTTATTTCACTGCGGATCCACTCCTCTTTGACGTGGCCTTCATACAGAAACGTCTCTTTTCTGTTTCCCCACCACCACCACCACCAAAGAGGATGGATGGGAGGAAATCAAGAAAGAATATGGCTCTCACCACAGGAAGCTTCGGCTAAGCCCCGCCTCACCGAGAGACAGTCCACGAAGAGAGTGAGGCAACTCGGGGCTTTTCAGCGATGCGTTCTCATTGGATATTTCATGGTCAGGGTGTGATGGCGGCCTTCTTCCCGCCGCTCGCTCGCGCCCGCCTGCTCCGGCGCTTTTCGCAGGTTCGTGAGCCCCTCGGTCTGCCGACCAAACCGAGCCCTGCGCCCAAAACGCTCTGTAATTGGTCTAAACCGCTTATTTGGCTGGTGCGCCCCCGGCCTCCCCACAGAACGCTCCGCCGCTGCTCTGCCACAGCAAAGACTAGGAGGATGCAGCGGGCTGTGGGCACAAGGAGGAGGGGGTGTGGCTGGCAAAAAAACCAGAAGGTCACGTATGGAGTGTTCACAGACGAGCTAAAACAGCAGATAGCCCTGAACAGCAGACCTCACTCAATCTGAGGGCTTTTGTAAGAATCTAGATGGTTATTATTACTAAATTACTAAAAAAGCAAAATTTCGAAAGTGAATCGGTGACTGATCCTGCAGCTGGGAGGCAGAGCCAACGCATTCTCACTCCCAACTCGTTGAATACCGACGCTTGGTCTGTTGCCATGCTTCAAACTATGGCGCTTTACTTACCACTCAAGCGTCAGTTCTGTGGACGTGGCAGGGATGGCATGTCAGTTTCCGGTTGTTACATCCATAGTTTCTGTTAAAATAAACTTCCATCTTCACAGGAAACATACAGTTTCTGCCTGTTACATACAGTCTTTTTTAAAATCACTTCCAACGTAGGTTTACTTTGAGGTTTACTTAGGCAACAAAATGATTGGGTTACACTTAGCAAAATATCCTGGTTGGGTGTTAAGATAGAAAATTTGTTTCATAACTGCCGTTAGCAAAGTCCGACAGTAACATAACAAAACTAGGGTAAACACAAGACACAAGCAGCTGTCTCCTGGGTGAAAGTCTGTGTGTGTTTGACTCATCCAACCTCTCGTCCCTCGCTAGACTCTCTCTTTTCTCGATGAGCTGAAAGCCTGATGCGTGTCATACAGACCCTAAAGGGTACCTCGGTGCGTCGGTATCCAAGCGTCGGTGTTGGATGAGTTTGTAGTGAAAACGGGTTGGTGGAGCAGCAAGCATCCCTGCATTTTATTAGCTGTCCCTGTTGCCTCTTGACAAGGGTTCACAGAAACCCAACATAACAATATATTGCACGAACAAGTATCACCCAAACTGGTAGAACGGAATAGATCCACTTCCAGCACAGATGGTGTCTCAGGCTATCCCAGGTTACTGCACTAAGCATGTGTTTGGCACCTGACTAGGTAAAAACAGACTTGTGTGCAGTTGTGAATAATTCCTTTATTCTTCTTTGAGTTGAAGATAGAGATTTACCAAACTGGGTAAACAGGGATAGGGTTAGATATGTTGCCGAACAGCAGAAAATCCACCCAAAAAAAGTACTTTATGTGATAGTCTAAACTGTCCTTTGCAGGAAATTTCCACCCGTCTGTCTCCATTTACTAATTTGCAGCTGCTATTGACCCTTGCTTGGGTTTCATTCTTCACTTAACGGTCCATTGACATGTTTTATTGACTGAAATACGTCAAGCTTTTTATTGTCCACGTCAATAATTCACTTCACTCCACAAACTATAGACGTGGAACCAGGCAGGGTTTCAGATGAATATATCTTTCAACATGTTCGGACTTTATGGACAAGTGCACCGGCGAAATAGCTACATAAGTTTAACACATGACTACGCAGGGGATTTATCACCTTTATTACGTAACTGTCATGAGGCAATAAAGATGTCAGACCCGCAGGTTTTTGGATGTGGTAGCAGAGGGGCCTCCGAGCAACAGCAGGATTTTTACGACTGGTGTTTGCTGGAATTATCGAGCATCTCTGCCCCCGCTGAAATGTTAACGTTAATGGCTCACATAGCACTTTTAACTCCACAAGGGAAAATGAGTCCTATTTTGGTCCTGCACTCGGAATGCAGAGGGTGCTTCAAAAGATGGGGGTTGAGGTCATTGGACTATAACAGAATCACCTGATGGTGTTCTGCTGCCCTACAAGGGCCGACAGCGGTTACTAGGCCTGCAGAAACTGTGACATTTTATTTATGAAAAAAAGTTAACCATTATCTTTGAACCGTGCAACATATAATAAGATCGCAATGCCTTAATGTTATGCCATTTTAGGCTGATTATTTTGCCCCCCAAAAATAAAAGCCCTAAACTGTAACAATTCTTACAAAACATGCAGATACTGCACTGTATCTTTGGATATTCTTCACAGAGAAAATGCAGCATTGACTAAATGTATTCTTCAAGCTTTCTCATCTATTTAATCACTTTCAGAAAATAAACTGAATTGATTATTTACAGTTCAGGGTTTATAGGGACTATAGGTTTCTCTGTTTTGCTAGGAGTCTACTCTTCTGTCGACTTATATTTATATTTATATTGAAAACAAAATGATAAATTAATTGAAGTGTTTATGTATGTATAAAGGTTGCTTATTAAACACACCACGTCATGTGAATTCCACCGGAGTCAAAACCTGAGTTGGCAGTTACAGCTACTCTGCTAAGCTCGTTAGCATGAGCAGGAGTTTAGCTAAGTCTATCTCCATCATTATTGGATTTAGCTTCCGCCTCATTCAATTATGTGGGCCAACAAACTGAATTATAAAAATGTCGGCTCATGAAATAGGACATTAGGTAACAGCTAGGGAAAAAGCATTTAAGAAATTGAAATTTTAGCTTTAGCTAGGGCTAATTGTGGCTAGCACACTGGCTAGCAAACACTTATAATATCATTATAATATAATCAGCTGTCTAGTTGTCTGTCTCTTAGACACAAAGTGTATTTAATGCAGACTGGGCAGCAACGGAGTTGTGAGAAAGCACACGTGCAGTGTTTTGGTAAGTACTCTCACTGCCAGAGGGGGTAGACACGGGTCGGCACTGCGTGTTTAACTATGGGGAATTAATAAATACTAATAAATGAACCTCCAATTTGGGGATAGGTAGATAGCTATCAGCTAGCCAGCTTGCTACTAACTGGCACATAAACAGACAGACAAGCTGTTGGTTTAATTCACTCTCTCGATGAACTAATATTCATAAATTCCAACTCTCTCTGTGCGGACCTTTTATCTCGCCTTCTGGCAGTGAGAATAATAACAGAAACAGTGTTGACATGTATTTTTGTTCGACTGGAAAGTGTACTGATACTTTTGTAGTCTCTATTAGCAGAGCCATCTACACCAATAGACACTCCAAAGTTATTCAAAATGACCTCATATATGATTTTAGGCAAGTTCCATACGTCGTCCTCCCAGTCACTGATAGATTCAGTAAAACCATCCGATTGCCGCTGTGTAGCTGGCTGCTGAATGTTCCCAAATATCATTCATTTTTTACAACGCTGCTAGCCCTGAACCGGAAGAAATGTGTTTCAAAATGTAAGTGAAGTAATGCACGGGGCAGCATAAGGTCAACGCGTTGGTCACCCATGAACTACTAAAGGATTTTTAACTTAAAAACTCTGAGTGCCTCCAATGTTTTCCACCCAACTAACACCAAGAACTTTCTTCATGAGTAAGCCGGACTGTCATTGTTATATATTTATACATATTGTAGGGAGTTGACCTACGCTCCTATGGAGAGCAGATTAACCCCGGTGGAAGTCAACTCACCCCAAAGGGTTTCTCATGTTCACACATACTGTACTCTCCAGGGAGGTCTTGGAACTAGATGGATGAAACCTGAAGCTCAGTGCCGGAGTCCTCCGACCCCCGGGGCCGGCTAACCTCTGCTCCGCTGCTCCCTACTCTGCTCGGCCCTCATATGTGTGTGTTTTCTCTTTCTTCACTCGCTCACTCTCCACTGATTTCCTGGGCTTATTGAGTCATGATTGCGCAGCGTCGCCCAGTGACAGAGGGTGTCAGTTGGCTGTCAGGCATTCGGGAGGCTCCAGCTGAATCAACAGTCGACGCACAGAAAAGCGCATGCACAGCATCTCGTGTCTTTTGTATATATACGTAGCAGAGAAGAGCTTTAAAAAATATATGGCTACAAAAATAGACAGGAAGGTATTTACTACCTCCTATGGACATCATGGAAAAAGCATAACCTGAGGCAAACTGTATGTCGTGAATGACTTCAGTAGCAGACTGAACACCCTGGCTGAGCACACTCCTCCCTAGCCGCTCTTATCCTCAGCAGACGGGGCCCAGACGTCTAAATGACGCACTGCAGGAGTTAAAAATATTTGCTCTTTTTCCTGTTCCCCCCTCCTCCTCATTCCATTCGCATTTTCTCTTTTTCACTCCCTCCAGTTCATGACACTGGATGCGTGCCAAGCAAAATGTTGACCCTGATTCCCCCGGCGTCACTCAATGAGGCTGATGCTGCAGGGCCTCGTCTCCGGCCACGAGCAGCTACGATTGGCTGTCGAGAGCCAACAGGCAGCGTTTCTTGTAGAATCTGAATTTGCTGGTGCACAAGGAAAGGATTTAATTTTTGATGAAAAGACAGAAGTCCGTTTTAAGCTTGGGAAAAGCATTTTTCTGAATTCACTTTTTAAAAATAACTTTTGGCTTGCCCCCCTCCAAGGAGACGCTCCAACAGGATTTATCTTCAAAAGGATTGGACATGTCTAATGTGCCTGCTGGTCGGTCAAGCCATTCTCAGAACCTCCAGTGGAAAAAGAATAATTCAGCATCGAAAATGTGCACACTTGACCTCCTTTCATTCAACTAAATTGATGTGGCAAATGTCACTCAACATTCAAAAATGACCAGATTTCTTTCACAGAGAAGTACCCAGCCGCTCTGAATACGGATTGAAATAAACCATCTGACCCCTTGGATTCCTCTCCACTGCTTTTGCACGAGACTGAACCCTATATAGGTTCTTCATCTGTGGGTAACTGCCATGGTCACCGCTGCACAACAGATCCCAGCGGGCCCCCAGCCCAAAGCGGCCTGCAGCCTGGGGAGACTGGTACTGTGTGACATCACTTCCTGCCATTGTGTTGAGAACGCTGAGCCGAACAGACGAAAAAGCGGGGCCAGTAACATCCCAATCAAGTGTCTGGCTGCCTTCAGACCGACAAGAAAAACAGAACTTACAATTAGAGGAAAACAACATACTTTAGTCCAGACGCATGAGTCATGAGAGATAATAGCCCAACAACAGACAGTTGCTTCTGTCTTGGGCTGGTAAACAAGACAAAAATCTATTTTGACTATATGTGACAAACTGCATACATGCCGAGTGTCATCAACCATATTTATCCTCGAATGGCCGGGAACGATTGAAACTATTTTATCTTGATGCAAAATATTGAAAAATGTTGTTTTCTGCCCCCGAATGGCCGATACAATTATTGATACCAGCCTGAAAAATCCAGTATTGGTCATGCTCTAAATAACATTCATAAGCAGTCCCCAACCTGGGAGTCGGGATCCATACAAACGTGGTCAATATGATTTAAAAAAATACACACAATTATGTATTTTGTTCTGTTCTTTTTTTTGTGTGAAATACTGCATAGTTCTATCTCACCAGTCCTCTAAAACTAGACAAGAAGATAAAAGAAATCTCTCTTCAGTTCCAAGCAACCTGTGACGAGAGGTCACGAGTAGACACTTCTTGTAACTTCTTCTAATTTTGTTTAGGCTTCCTACAACTCTACAGCAGCCTGGAAACTCTGCTCTGACTCATATGGATAAACAAGTTTATACTGCATCTCAGAGAAGTTTGCTGATTCAAATTAGTGAGAAAAATCAAGTCTCACTGCACATCTGAGTCATCACAGCACTGATACATATGCATGAACTCTTCTGCTGGATAACAGCAGTGCATGGAAGGCAGCAGCTGCCCAAAAACAATGTTTGTGTTACACTGTGTCTCCTGAAAGTCGGTCAGAGTGTCATTTTTAAAAGAACACTTATTTAATTCATTACTCACCTGTACTCCTCTACAGCTCATGGAATGGAAAATGTCTGCTTTCAGACACCTGTCAGTTTCAAGCCAGCTTGCAGTTTTTTCCAACTCAGTGGTTGTCGAGGTATTTTATCACCCATCGGGCTCGCTTGTCTCTCGGGGCTGGGAGGAGATGTACTTCACTTCTGACTGTATCACTCCAGTGGTGCCTTCAACCAGGGATTCCCAGCCAGCGGTACTTGTTCACCACGGGGACTTCTGCACTCGATGGACTGTGGAGTAGCTCAAGTAATTTTAAGAAAATGAGAAATTTCAATTTAATCAAAAAATATATATCAACACATTGCATCAGCTACACCTGGGCACCATGTAAAGTCATTTAGAGAGCGTGAAAAAGTAATGGACAATGTGACATACATAGCTAAAAGTAACAGATAACGTGAAATACGTAGCTAAAAGTAACGGATAATGTTAAGTAGTGTTGGGGTCTGAGCATGGCTTCAACATGTGCTGGGAACAAAGACAATCAGGCCTTCCCTTTTTGCAAGCAAAGGTTTCATCCTGATTGTGGTTTGATGAGCACCAAACCCCCTCTGAAGGAATTTCACATTAGGGTGTGAATTCCCCCCCCCCCCCCCCCCCAAAAAACTATGGTTCCTGAAGTCACCTGAGAGCACCGCTGCAACCTCATTGGCCGAGAGCCAAGACAGCACCAGGACCCCTGTGGTTCAACCAGTGTTCAACAAAAGTGCCTGCAATCCACACCTCCACGCTTTTTCCCTTCGACCTCGGTCGAGCAAGGGAGCATCCAAACGCTCTCTTCCCTCTGGAGTCCGTCCTGGGACTAGAAGAGGCATCGGGCCCTTCTCTCCCCCCCCAGCGCCACGCTGACAACCGAAGGCCCACGATTTCCGGGAGGAACGAAACGACCTCAGCCGAAGTTCACCCACGCACCCTCATACAACAATCCGGCAGGAAGACGTCGAATCCCCCTCCTGACTGATGATTTCCAGGAAACAGACACGGACCCCACGCCGTCTCACCCGACGTTTCACTGTCCCCGCTGCAGCAAGAACAGATCGGACCCGCGCTTGCTCCAAAGCGAGCCGTGCTACAGAGGTCCGACCCCATCCGCGCCCGCTCAAACGGCGCGCCGATGTCAGCTCAGTCTGCGTCCACTCCAGAGCGAGTCACGCGACCGGGAGCGACCGAGCTACTCAGTCTGCGCTTGCTCAAACGCCGCGCTGCCGAGCCCACACTCGAGGACTGATCGATTCCCACCACGGGAACGAGCCCCACCGAATGAAACTTCACCAAGTAAGGGTCATTGCATCTTGGGCATAGCTTAGCTTAAATTATCCTAAGATACATTCAGGTTAATTCATTTATGTGTTATTATTCCCGCACCCTGTTGTGTTCAATCACTGTCTTGTTACACCGCGTCATTGCGCAATTATCGCGGACCACGGAGTCCCGCCATATATTGTGTATTTCCTGTCGTAACTGTCTGCCTTAAGATCAGTCGCTGCTAGTGGATGTAGTATTTTGTTATTATTGCTTAAGAGACGTGATAGTAAACAGACGCTCATCCCACAGCAGTTAGGAAGATCTGTTTATTTGGGGATTACTTTCATTAATTTTATTTCACTTTGTGTGGGATGTCTCTCTTTATTAAATCAGCTCTGTGAGTGAAGTGTGGAATCGCGATCATATCGTGCACAGCTGACGGTAGTTTGCGACGCGACAACGGCAGTTTGTGGGAGATATGATCAGTGATCCTCATTCTCACTACACACAGACTCTGATTCATGATCTCTCTCTCTCATGTTCCTGCTCTCCCCCCTCTCTCACTTAACCTGCACACACACACACACAGAGACCCTCACACACACACACATACACACACTCACACACAAATACTCGCATACAGACATCCTCACCCATTTTATTCATTTGTTTAGATATTAGGTACATAAAATTGTATAATAGCGTTTGTTGATTGTGATGGTAATTGATCTGATCATTTATTATTCTGATGTAATAAACCCTGTTATACTTTAAGGAGCAGTAGTCTGTGATTACTTGTGCATATGTATGTAATAAGTGTATGTAGTAGCCCGTGTACGGACTCAATCCTTCACTGTCACTGATGAGTGACTACTAATTATGAGACTTAGTTTTATCGTTTGGTTATCGGTCCCTGTCCGCAGGGTGGTGCCCCGTTATTATTAATAATCATTAATAATTGTTATTCACATTGTTGGGGTCTGAGCATATGGCTGCACATGTGCTGTGAACAAAGAAAATCAGGCCTTCCCTTTTGCAAGCAAAGGTTTCATCCTGATTGTGGTTTGATGAGCACCAAACCCCCTCTGAAGGACTTTCACATTAGGGTGTGAATTCCCCCCCCCCCCAAAAAACTATGGTTCCTGAAGTCACCTGAGAGCACCGCTGCAACCTCATTGGCCGAGAGCCAAGACAGCACCAGGACCCCTGTGGTTCAGCCACTGTTCAACAAAACTAACTGCAATTCACACCTCCACGCTTTTTCCCCCTCGACCTCCGTCGAGTAAGGAGGCACACAAACTCTCTTCGTTCTGGACTCCGTCCAGTACCTCATGGAGAGGCCCCAGAGGGCCGATCACCGTCAACTCAGCGACCACGTGCCATTTCGCCGGCCGAAATAGACCACGCATATTCTGAGTTACGGCCCTGAGCCCGCGAGAACCGCATCCGCTCCGCCGCTTTTTCTTTCGTGCACGACCCAACGGTACCAGATCGACTAAACCTCCTTCTTCACCGTTCATTACCGGCAGATACGAATCGACCACGTATCTCGGCCCGACGTTGAAACCAGGCCCTCTCTCTGCAGGAGTGGGACCCAGCAGCACCGCAAAGCCGTGCAAAGCTTCCAGCAACAGCAAACGCTGCCCCGCTGTGCTCAAAACAGCCAGCGCCCCAAGACTTTTTTTTTCTTCTTCAGGAAGAACCACAAATCCTGCACGCACTCTCCCCGCCACAAAGAAGCGTCTCCAACGTAAGTTCATTGTGCATCTGGGCTAGCTTAGCTTAAATTAACTTAAAGTTCATTCAAGTTAATTCATGTATATGTTGATATTCCCGTGTTCTTGTGTGTTTCGTTACTATTGCGTAATATCAAGGTATTGCGCAACACTCAGCAGACCCCAGCTCCGCTCCACTGTGCATTGCCCGTATTCTGTTCGCGTTAAAGACACCGTCGCAGTATACGGAGGTAAATACACAAACCTCACGGACCAGAGAAGTTCCGTTTGTATTGTGTATTAACTGCATTGACTGTTTTCTTTGGGATTATTTTCATTCATTTGTATTCAACTTTGTGGGATATTTCTCTCTTCATTAACTCGGCTCTGTGAGTGAGCTGAGTGCCGTGTTCATCACTGCGTAAGCTGCCGACAGTTCAAGACGACAACGGCATGCTTGCGCGTGAGAGAATAACGTACTTATGCTCCTCAGGATATCGCAGCAGAAGTTTGATTTATGTTGACTTACGATTTCTCTCCACCTTTTCTTGGCTCACCCTCCTGCCAACACAGCAGGAGGTGACCCCCTCTCTCTGACCCTCTCTCTCTCACACGTGCTCACACACAGCGACCCCCCCCCTCTCCTCCGCCAGTTTGCCCAAGTCACTCGACTAGGCCATCTAGTGGTGGGTCACGGTAGCATCTTAAGGTTCACCCCCCCCCCCCCAGTTTGTCTAAGTCCCTCGACTACGCCATCTGGTGGTGTTCAGCGGTAATACCTTAAGCCCTTCCCCTTTTAACCCACAGTCTCACCCCCTTCGGCTTGGTGGCCAGCGGCCATCTTAGCAGTCTTTGACTGTGAGTGTTAAGGGCCCTCACCCCCCTTCCTTTTATACACAGACACACACACACACACATACACATACACACATACTTATATACACACCCTCCTCCTCTTTTATTTCATTTCTTTAGATATTAGGTACATGAGATTGTATAATGGCGTTTGTTGATTGCGATATTAATTGATCTGATCTTTTATTATTCTAATTTAATAAACTCTAGTATACTTTAAAGAGCAGTCGTCTGTGATTAATGGTGCATATGTATGTGATGATCTGTATGTTGTAGCCTGCGCTCGGATTCCACACCTTCACTGTCACTGATGAGTGACTACTAATTATGAGACTTAGTTTTATCGTTTGGTTATCGGTCCCTGTTCGCAGGGTGGTGCCCCGTTATTATTAATAATCATTAATAATTGTTATTCACATTAATAATTCTATTGATGTCAAGAATTCAGTTTCTTAAAGCTGATAACTCAAACACAAGCCCCTATTGATCCCAACAAAGTGGTGCCCCGTGTGAGGGTACGTTATTACAGTTATTACAGTATATATGCACATTAATCCATAATTAATTTTGAATAATTAATTTTCAAAAAATTTTTTTTTTTCGAAAAATTATTTTTTTTCCTTCTTTTGAATGATCCACAGTCCTGAAACTTATTTCCCAAAATAGGTAGGCTTTGATCTTCAAAATCTTTTCTTCTTGTAAGTTAATTTTTGATTGTAATTCTTGATTTTTAATCTTAATTTTAATTGAACTTTAATTTCCTTTCCAGGTTTAATTATTCGTTTCATTTCGTAAACTAACAGCCAGCTGTGTAGTAGATTTGATCGTTTATTTTGTGATACCAATACTTTGCTTGTTTTTCTTAAATCCCCTCAAAGCAGTACACACAGCTGTCACAGGCCAAAGTGCTAAACCACATTAGCATTTTCGCACCTCTGGCTGCAAAGCAGTAGTGATGCCCTCAGAGCAGCAGCAGTAGAAACGGAAGTCAGAGAGCTACACGTTTCACTGTGCGCCTGCATGAATAGTAACACTAACAACAACTAACACCTAACAGTAGAAATCAGTTCAACGCAGAACTAGACATTTCACTGAGAACCGTAAACACCAACAGTTTCCGTTCTAACACTAGGGAATTAACAACCATTGGGAGCCGCGCTCATTAGAGAGAATGACCGACGAGCAATCCCCCATTCCTGGAGCTAAAGCTCCAGAAGACACCGCATTGCGAGATGCGGTGGCTGATGTCCTCAGACTCTCAGCAAGCGAAAGAGAGTACTTTGCGAAATACACTGCTGTCCTATGTGACGAGCAGTTAGAGCAGCTGGTGGCTTATGTAAATAACCCATCAGGTAAGCGAGAGCGCCTGATTCAGGAAGTAATCGGCGAAATACTGCTCATCTATCATCAGAAAATGCAGCTGCAAGCTGCCCGCACCCGGGCACAGAGCGACGAGCAGCAACGCGAGATCTGCACACTCCGAACAGAGGTTCAGGAGTTGTCACGCGACTGTAGAGCCCTACAGTTAGAAAATAGTAGCTTGCGCAGAGACCTCAGAGAGGTCAACCTAGAACTCTCTAAGGCGTTAGAGAGCAATGACACACTGAAAGCGCTTCAAGGTGCTCCAGCAGCCCCGGTAGGTACCGCTACCTCCTATCGAGCCCCTCAGCCCAGTCATTTCTTGTTCTCAGGTCCCTCATTCCCCGAGAGCCGACCCATCCTGCGTCTCGACAAACCGCGTTCCCCAACTAGGAGTAGAGAGGACCAACACCAGGTCCTAGCCAGCCTAGGTAGCTTCAAACCCACCTCAGGCGAACGCAATCCTCCACGCAGTTCACGCGCACAACAAGAACTGACCTCATCCCCCTCAGGGAGGGAGGATGACCGTCGTTACCACCATCGCGAGTATGGAGACTCAGACGACTCGGACGGCCCAGGCCCCATCAACCTTGGAGGCCTGCGTACCCGGCAGATTGAGTCTCTAGCAAAAGACGTAGAACGCTTCAATCCCGATAATCACGACTCGAGCATCGATGACTACCTAAGGGAGATCGATCGCTGCCTCCTCGACTTATCACGCCCCTCAGCGCGCGAAAAACTCAAACTAGTGTGGAAAACCACGACTCGAAACGTCCACGTTTTCATGGAAACGCTCCAGCCGCGCATCCGCGACCGCTATTCATCCCTTTGTCACGCCCTTAGGGAGGAGTACTCCCTGTACACCGACCCAGCTTCTGCCACCCTCAGCGCCTTCGCCATTTCCCAGAGAAAGCTAGAGTCCCCGAGAGACTACTTCAGGCGCTTGAGATCTGCATACTTCCAGGGACGTAACGCCCCAGGTCTAGAAGAAGACCACGCCTTTAAGTCGCTATTTCTGCACAATCTCCACGACCATGTGAGATACGACGTTACCATGCACTGCAGAACGAGTAACCTCACCATGCCAGAGATTAGGAAATATGCGCAACTTGCATGGGAGACACGCGGTCGGCCGATGAATCAGCACGATGACACAGACATAGTCTTGAGCATCCAACAGCCGAGTGACCTTCACCCCCTTGCTGCCAAGTCGACGTGGTAGGGGGGGGGGGGGAAGAGAACTCAGCCCACTTCCGGAAACGACCACTCCCAATTTCGCACCTCGTTCTTCCACCTTCTTGGGCGACCTTGTCCGCAAAGGCAATGCCCGTTATGTATATGTCTATACATATTCTTCAGTCTTACTGGGGGGTCATAACACTCTTGCTCTACCCGACTCCGGGTCAGAAACGAGCCTCATGTGTTCCCCCACCTTTTCGCATTCACCTCTAGGGTGCCACACCCTTAGAGACCCTTCGAGCACCCTTTCGAGCACCCTCGCTCGTAAAATCTTTCGTCAACTAAGCCTTGTTCTCCTGCTCTGTCAGCACGATCCACCTCCAGCTTGTTCAACGAAGCCACCGCCTTCTTTCAGCCGAGTCATCGCCCGGGCCTGTCAAGTAGCCAGTGCCGTAGGTAACTGAACTTGACTTGCACGCCGGACCTGTCTCCATCTTTAATTAGGAGGGTGGGGGGAGGGAGATATCACCAGCCTGCCATGACACACTCCAGAGTGAAACTGTTCGCGACGTTTCCCTGAGTGCTGACGGTAACCTGGGGGGTATGCCCCCTCGCCACTTGAACAGCGCGAGGGGGGTGGGCTCTGACAACAGAAACTTAGAGAGATGCACTTCACAGGAAGTACACTCTAATCTTGCCAGTGTCGAAACCAACCGGCCGAATGGCGGCTTACTTATTGACTACTAACATTTAGCTGCATGCCTCAACTCGCCCTGTAGACATGCACTAACTGCTAACACATCCAACTTGAACCAGAACAGTTGCATGACCTGAAAAACGTTCATTGTGACTGTAACCTGATGCTCCACTCTCATAACAACCCGTTGCATGCTTTATAGACTCGACCAGAAGTAACCAAAGAAGACATAACCCAGGCCGCAGCAGTCAGATTGATCCCAGAACCTCATCCGAGAAGGCTCAGCTGTTAACAGCTTGAGCAGCGAAAACCCCAGCCTAGCTGGTCACACTAGCCGTGTTATCAAGATCTGTAAATCTGCTACCACTACTGTTATGCAACCTTCATAGGTACCCCTGGCCTATAGTCTTAGCAACGCAACTCCAACATCGATAGATTCCAAAACTTAGACACAGGACTCGCTCTAAATCTACCGATTAGAGAGAGACAGACTAAACTGATTCCCTCCTATTCATAACACCACGTAGCCAACCTACGACTGCTCCGCCGACGGACTCCAGTCCTGTCTAGGAGTTGAACCAGTAACCACTGCATTCCCCTCACCTGCTTCTTGTCTTTCTATTCTTTCCTTCTATCTCTTTTGTGTTTTGTTTTGTTTTATTTGGGTTATTTCTTTGACACTATGCCGCAATGCTAGAGTATCACAACATCATAATAGCGATTGAATTATTTGGGAATAATGTGTTGCTCACCTATGATTTGAATTGTGTATGATAGTAGATGTAGGTAAAAGTAGTTAAAGTCATCTGCCCAGATGCCACTTTAGTCATCTGCCCAGATGCCAATGAACCATGAACTTGAACGCTATGAACCTTGAACTCTATGAACTTGAACACTGCCTGTTTTAACCACTGCTTTTGTCTCAGGAATACTTGGACTGTCTCACCTCTTCAGGTATTCCCACCACATGGACGCACGTGCCAGCCCTGGGTTTGCTCTAAAGACCGTAACCTGCATCCCGCTCTTCAGAGCAAAGGGGGGATGTTGGGGTCTGAGCATATGGCTGCACATGTGCTGTGAACAAAGAAAATCAGGCCTTCCCTTTTGCAAGCAAAGGTTTCATCCTGATTGTGGTTTGATGAGCACCAAACCCCCTCTGAAGGACTTTCACATTAGGGTGTGAATTCCCCCCCCCCCCAAAAAACTATGGTTCCTGAAGTCACCTGAGAGCACCGCTGCAACCTCATTGGCCGAGAGCCAAGACAGCACCAGGACCCCTGTGGTTCAGCCACTGTTCAACAAAACTAACTGCAATTCACACCTCCACGCTTTTTCCCCCTCGACCTCCGTCGAGTAAGGAGGCACACAAACTCTCTTCGTTCTGGACTCCGTCCAGTACCTCATGGAGAGGCCCCAGAGGGCCGATCACCGTCAACTCAGCGACCACGTGCCATTTCGCCGGCCGAAATAGACCACGCATATTCTGAGTTACGGCCCTGAGCCCGCGAGAACCGCATCCGCTCCGCCGCTTTTTCTTTCGTGCACGACCCAACGGTACCAGATCGACTAAACCTCCTTCTTCACCGTTCATTACCGGCAGATACGAATCGACCACGTATCTCGGCCCGACGTTGAAACCAGGCCCTCTCTCTGCAGGAGTGGGACCCAGCAGCACCGCAAAGCCGTGCAAAGCTTCCAGCAACAGCAAACGCTGCCCCGCTGTGCTCAAAACAGCCAGCGCCCCAAGACTTTTTTTTTCTTCTTCAGGAAGAACCACAAATCCTGCACGCACTCTCCCCGCCACAAAGAAGCGTCTCCAACGTAAGTTCATTGTGCATCTGGGCTAGCTTAGCTTAAATTAACTTAAAGTTCATTCAAGTTAATTCATGTATATGTTGATATTCCCGTGTTCTTGTGTGTTTCGTTACTATTGCGTAATATCAAGGTATTGCGCAACACTCAGCAGACCCCAGCTCCGCTCCACTGTGCATTGCCCGTATTCTGTTCGCGTTAAAGACACCGTCGCAGTATACGGAGGTAAATACACAAACCTCACGGACCAGAGAAGTTCCGTTTGTATTGTGTATTAACTGCATTGACTGTTTTCTTTGGGATTATTTTCATTCATTTGTATTCAACTTTGTGGGATATTTCTCTCTTCATTAACTCGGCTCTGTGAGTGAGCTGAGTGCCGTGTTCATCACTGCGTAAGCTGCCGACAGTTCAAGACGACAACGGCATGCTTGCGCGTGAGAGAATAACGTACTTATGCTCCTCAGGATATCGCAGCAGAAGTTTGATTTATGTTGACTTACGATTTCTCTCCACCTTTTCTTGGCTCACCCTCCTGCCAACACAGCAGGAGGTGACCCCCTCTCTCTGACCCTCTCTCTCTCACACGTGCTCACACACAGCGACCCCCCCCCTCTCCTCCGCCAGTTTGCCCAAGTCACTCGACTAGGCCATCTAGTGGTGGGTCACGGTAGCATCTTAAGGTTCACCCCCCCCCCCCCAGTTTGTCTAAGTCCCTCGACTACGCCATCTGGTGGTGTTCAGCGGTAATACCTTAAGCCCTTCCCCTTTTAACCCACAGTCTCACCCCCTTCGGCTTGGTGGCCAGCGGCCATCTTAGCAGTCTTTGACTGTGAGTGTTAAGGGCCCTCACCCCCCTTCCTTTTATACACAGACACACACACACACACATACACATACACACATACTTATATACACACCCTCCTCCTCTTTTATTTCATTTCTTTAGATATTAGGTACATGAGATTGTATAATGGCGTTTGTTGATTGCGATATTAATTGATCTGATCTTTTATTATTCTAATTTAATAAACTCTAGTATACTTTAAAGAGCAGTCGTCTGTGATTAATGGTGCATATGTATGTGATGATCTGTATGTTGTAGCCTGCGCTCGGATTCCACACCTTCACTGTCACTGATGAGTGACTACTAATTATGAGACTTAGTTTTATCGTTTGGTTATCGGTCCCTGTTCGCAGGGTGGTGCCCCGTTATTATTAATAATCATTAATAATTGTTATTCACATTAATAATTCTATTGATGTCAAGAATTCAGTTTCTTAAAGCTGATAACTCAAACACAAGCCCCTATTGATCCCAACAAAGTGGTGCCCCGTGTGAGGGTACGTTATTACAGTTATTACAGTATATATGCACATTAATCCATAATTAATTTTGAATAATTAATTTTCAAAAAATATTTTTTTTCGAAAAATTATTTTTTTTCCTTCTTTTGAATGATCCACAGTCCTGAAACTTATTTCCCAAAATAGGTAGGCTTTGATCTTCAAAATCTTTTCTTCTTGTAAGTTAATTTTTGATTGTAATTCTTGATTTTTAATCTTAATTTTAATTGAACTTTAATTTCCTTTCCAGGTTTAATTATTCGTTTCATTTCGTAAACTAACAGCCAGCTGTGTAGTAGATTTGATCGTTTATTTTGTGATACCAATACTTTGCTTGTTTTTCTTAAATCCCCTCAAAGCAGTACACACAGCTGTCACAGGCCAAAGTGCTAAACCACATTAGCATTTTCGCACCTCTGGCTGCAAAGCAGTAGTGATGCCCTCAGAGCAGCAGCAGTAGAAACGGAAGTCAGAGAGCTACACGTTTCACTGTGCGCCTGCATGAATAGTAACACTAACAACAACTAACACCTAACAGTAGAAATCAGTTCAACGCAGAACTAGACATTTCACTGAGAACCGTAAACACCAACAGTTTCCGTTCTAACACTAGGGAATTAACAACCATTGGGAGCCGCGCTCATTAGAGAGAATGACCGACGAGCAATCCCCCATTCCTGGAGCTAAAGCTCCAGAAGACACCGCATTGCGAGATGCGGTGGCTGATGTCCTCAGACTCTCAGCAAGCGAAAGAGAGTACTTTGCGAAATACACTGCTGTCCTATGTGACGAGCAGTTAGAGCAGCTGGTGGCTTATGTAAATAACCCATCAGGTAAGCGAGAGCGCCTGATTCAGGAAGTAATCGGCGAAATACTGCTCATCTATCATCAGAAAATGCAGCTGCAAGCTGCCCGCACCCGGGCACAGAGCGACGAGCAGCAACGCGAGATCTGCACACTCCGAACAGAGGTTCAGGAGTTGTCACGCGACTGTAGAGCCCTACAGTTAGAAAATAGTAGCTTGCGCAGAGACCTCAGAGAGGTCAACCTAGAACTCTCTAAGGCGTTAGAGAGCAATGACACACTGAAAGCGCTTCAAGGTGCTCCAGCAGCCCCGGTAGGTACCGCTACCTCCTATCGAGCCCCTCAGCCCAGTCATTTCTTGTTCTCAGGTCCCTCATTCCCCGAGAGCCGACCCATCCTGCGTCTCGACAAACCGCGTTCCCCAACTAGGAGTAGAGAGGACCAACACCAGGTCCTAGCCAGCCTAGGTAGCTTCAAACCCACCTCAGGCGAACGCAATCCTCCACGCAGTTCACGCGCACAACAAGAACTGACCTCATCCCCCTCAGGGAGGGAGGATGACCGTCGTTACCACCATCGCGAGTATGGAGACTCAGACGACTCGGACGGCCCAGGCCCCATCAACCTTGGAGGCCTGCGTACCCGGCAGATTGAGTCTCTAGCAAAAGACGTAGAACGCTTCAATCCCGATAATCACGACTCGAGCATCGATGACTACCTAAGGGAGATCGATCGCTGCCTCCTCGACTTATCACGCCCCTCAGCGCGCGAAAAACTCAAACTAGTGTGGAAAACCACGACTCGAAACGTCCACGTTTTCATGGAAACGCTCCAGCCGCGCATCCGCGACCGCTATTCATCCCTTTGTCACGCCCTTAGGGAGGAGTACTCCCTGTACACCGACCCAGCTTCTGCCACCCTCAGCGCCTTCGCCATTTCCCAGAGAAAGCTAGAGTCCCCGAGAGACTACTTCAGGCGCTTGAGATCTGCATACTTCCAGGGACGTAACGCCCCAGGTCTAGAAGAAGACCACGCCTTTAAGTCGCTATTTCTGCACAATCTCCACGACCATGTGAGATACGACGTTACCATGCACTGCAGAACGAGTAACCTCACCATGCCAGAGATTAGGAAATATGCGCAACTTGCATGGGAGACACGCGGTCGGCCGATGAATCAGCACGATGACACAGACATAGTCTTGAGCATCCAACAGCCGAGTGACCTTCACCCCCTTGCTGCCAAGTCGACGTGGTAGGGGGGGGGGGGGAAGAGAACTCAGCCCACTTCCGGAAACGACCACTCCCAATTTCGCACCTCGTTCTTCCACCTTCTTGGGCGACCTTGTCCGCAAAGGCAATGCCCGTTATGTATATGTCTATACATATTCTTCAGTCTTACTGGGGGGTCATAACACTCTTGCTCTACCCGACTCCGGGTCAGAAACGAGCCTCATGTGTTCCCCCACCTTTTCGCATTCACCTCTAGGGTGCCACACCCTTAGAGACCCTTCGAGCACCCTTTCGAGCACCCTCGCTCGTAAAATCTTTCGTCAACTAAGCCTTGTTCTCCTGCTCTGTCAGCACGATCCACCTCCAGCTTGTTCAACGAAGCCACCGCCTTCTTTCAGCCGAGTCATCGCCCGGGCCTGTCAAGTAGCCAGTGCCGTAGGTAACTGAACTTGACTTGCACGCCGGACCTGTCTCCATCTTTAATTAGGAGGGTGGGGGGAGGGAGATATCACCAGCCTGCCATGACACACTCCAGAGTGAAACTGTTCGCGACGTTTCCCTGAGTGCTGACGGTAACCTGGGGGGTATGCCCCCTCGCCACTTGAACAGCGCGAGGGGGGTGGGCTCTGACAACAGAAACTTAGAGAGATGCACTTCACAGGAAGTACACTCTAATCTTGCCAGTGTCGAAACCAACCGGCCGAATGGCGGCTTACTTATTGACTACTAACATTTAGCTGCATGCCTCAACTCGCCCTGTAGACATGCACTAACTGCTAACACATCCAACTTGAACCAGAACAGTTGCATGACCTGAAAAACGTTCATTGTGACTGTAACCTGATGCTCCACTCTCATAACAACCCGTTGCATGCTTTATAGACTCTACCAGAAGTAACCAAAGAAGACATAACCCAGGCCGCAGCAGTCAGATTGATCCCAGAACCTCATCCGAGAAGGCTCAGCTGTTAACAGCTTGAGCAGCGAAAACCCCAGCCTAGCTGGTCACACTAGCCGTGTTATCAAGATCTGTAAATCTGCTACCACTACTGTTATGCAACCTTCATAGGTACCCCTGGCCTATAGTCTTAGCAACGCAACTCCAACATCGATAGATTCCAAAACTTAGACACAGGACTCGCTCTAAATCTACCGATTAGAGAGAGACAGACTAAACTGATTCCCTCCTATTCATAACACCACGTAGCCAACCTACGACTGCTCCGCCGACGGACTCCAGTCCTGTCTAGGAGTTGAACCAGTAACCACTGCATTCCCCTCACCTGCTTCTTGTCTTTCTATTCTTTCCTTCTATCTCTTTTGTGTTTTGTTTTGTTTTATTTGGGTTATTTCTTTGACACTATGCCGCAATGCTAGAGTATCACAACATCATAATAGCGATTGAATTATTTGGGAATAATGTGTTGCTCACCTATGATTTGAATTGTGTATGATAGTAGATGTAGGTAAAAGTAGTTAAAGTCATCTGCCCAGATGCCACTTTAGTCATCTGCCCAGATGCCAATGAACCATGAACTTGAACGCTATGAACCTTGAACTCTATGAACTTGAACACTGCCTGTTTTAACCACTGCTTTTGTCTCAGGAATACTTGGACTGTCTCACCTCTTCAGGTATTCCCACCACATGGACGCACGTGCCAGCCCTGGGTTTGCTCTAAAGACCGTAACCTGCATCCCGCTCTTCAGAGCAAAGGGGGGATGTTGGGGTCTGAGCATATGGCTGCACATGTGCTGTGAACAAAGAAAATCAGGCCTTCCCTTTTGCAAGCAAAGGTTTCATCCTGATTGTGGTTTGATGAGCACCAAACCCCCTCTGAAGGACTTTCACATTAGGGTGTGAATTCCCCCCCCCCCCAAAAAACTATGGTTCCTGAAGTCACCTGAGAGCACCGCTGCAACCTCATTGGCCGAGAGCCAAGACAGCACCAGGACCCCTGTGGTTCAGCCACTGTTCAACAAAACTAACTGCAATTCACACCTCCACGCTTTTTCCCCCTCGACCTCCGTCGAGTAAGGAGGCACACAAACTCTCTTCGTTCTGGACTCCGTCCAGTACCTCATGGAGAGGCCCCAGAGGGCCGATCACCGTCAACTCAGCGACCACGTGCCATTTCGCCGGCCGAAATAGACCACGCATATTCTGAGTTACGGCCCTGAGCCCGCGAGAACCGCATCCGCTCCGCCGCTTTTTCTTTCGTGCACGACCCAACGGTACCAGATCGACTAAACCTCCTTCTTCACCGTTCATTACCGGCAGATACGAATCGACCACGTATCTCGGCCCGACGTTGAAACCAGGCCCTCTCTCTGCAGGAGTGGGACCCAGCAGCACCGCAAAGCCGTGCAAAGCTTCCAGCAACAGCAAACGCTGCCCCGCTGTGCTCAAAACAGCCAGCGCCCCAAGACTTTTTTTTTCTTCTTCAGGAAGAACCACAAATCCTGCACGCACTCTCCCCGCCACAAAGAAGCGTCTCCAACGTAAGTTCATTGTGCATCTGGGCTAGCTTAGCTTAAATTAACTTAAAGTTCATTCAAGTTAATTCATGTATATGTTGATATTCCCGTGTTCTTGTGTGTTTCGTTACTATTGCGTAATATCAAGGTATTGCGCAACACTCAGCAGACCCCAGCTCCGCTCCACTGTGCATTGCCCGTATTCTGTTCGCGTTAAAGACACCGTCGCAGTATACGGAGGTAAATACACAAACCTCACGGACCAGAGAAGTTCCGTTTGTATTGTGTATTAACTGCATTGACTGTTTTCTTTGGGATTATTTTCATTCATTTGTATTCAACTTTGTGGGATATTTCTCTCTTCATTAACTCGGCTCTGTGAGTGAGCTGAGTGCCGTGTTCATCACTGCGTAAGCTGCCGACAGTTCAAGACGACAACGGCATGCTTGCGCGTGAGAGAATAACGTACTTATGCTCCTCAGGATATCGCAGCAGAAGTTTGATTTATGTTGACTTACGATTTCTCTCCACCTTTTCTTGGCTCACCCTCCTGCCAACACAGCAGGAGGTGACCCCCTCTCTCTGACCCTCTCTCTCTCACACGTGCTCACACACAGCGACCCCCCCCCTCTCCTCCGCCAGTTTGCCCAAGTCACTCGACTAGGCCATCTAGTGGTGGGTCACGGTAGCATCTTAAGGTTCACCCCCCCCCCCCCCAGTTTGTCTAAGTCCCTCGACTACGCCATCTGGTGGTGTTCAGCGGTAATACCTTAAGCCCTTCCCCTTTTAACCCACAGTCTCACCCCCTTCGGCTTGGTGGCCAGCGGCCATCTTAGCAGTCTTTGACTGTGAGTGTTAAGGGCCCTCACCCCCCTTCCTTTTATACACAGACACACACACACACACACATACACATACACACATACTTATATACACACCCTCCTCCTCTTTTATTTCATTTCTTTAGATATTAGGTACATGAGATTGTATAATGGCGTTTGTTGATTGCGATATTAATTGATCTGATCTTTTATTATTCTAATTTAATAAACTCTAGTATACTTTAAAGAGCAGTCGTCTGTGATTAATGGTGCATATGTATGTGATGATCTGTATGTTGTAGCCTGCGCTCGGATTCCACACCTTCACTGTCACTGATGAGTGACTACTAATTATGAGACTTAGTTTTATCGTTTGGTTATCGGTCCCTGTTCGCAGGGTGGTGCCCCGTTATTATTAATAATCATTAATAATTGTTATTCACATTAATAATTCTATTGATGTCAAGAATTCAGTTTCTTAAAGCTGATAACTCAAACACAAGCCCCTATTGATCCCAACAACATTAATAATTCTATTGATGTCAAGAATTCAGTTTCTTAAAAGCTGATAACTCAAACACGCCCCCTATTGATCCCAACAGTAGATAGCCTCAAATATTGAGTAATGTGAATTGTGACTACATCAGACAAGAAAGACGGGAACCACTGCCTTAAAGTAACTATTCAATATTGTGACGGCCCCAGGGCCTCTCCCAGGACTTGTGTGGGTTGATCCTTGAGGCCATCGAGGAAATGGAGGCAGCTAGCCACTGCTTCCAGTCTATAAGACCCGCCCCTTCCTGGGGGAGTGTGGGATTCTCTTCCCCAGGCACACCTTGTGCTATGTTGGACATTTGATTTGCTGTATAATTTATTTCAACATTACCTCAGTTGACTTGGCAGTATGTTCCCTGCCAGCATCATGTATTAGAATTCACATTTTGGTCACATTTGGTAAAGTAATTCAATCTTTGTTCAATAAAAAGTCTTTATTTCGTTAATCTCTTAATCGTAATTCGTTAATAATTTGCTATGGTCTTAAAGCCGGACGATAACAACATGACAATCGTTGTGTCTAATATTTCGGTAATTTCTTAAATTATTGCAGCATGAATTATTTTCCTGCTGCATTGGAAACATTGAACTCAAGTGTATTCTTTTTCTGCAGCGTGTTCGAGCGAGCAGCTCTGTGTGCTCGTCCTCCTTTGACTTGATGGGGGAACTTGACCGGAGTGGCAGATGAAAGCTCACTGAATCACAAGGAGCAGCAAGCAAGTCTGCCCGAGGATACACACACACACACACACACACACACACACACACACACTGAGGACTGTGGCCCCTCAACTTCAGTGACAAGTTAATCTGGAGAGGGCTCACTCATCAGTTGGACCTATTCGTGTGTGTGTGTGTGTTGTGAAGACATGTCTGCACCAGGTGTTTGTACGGCACACACACGCTTCACCGCAAGCTTTGCCAATAAAATCATATCCATCTCGACACCTTCCCATCCCCCGCTTCTAAACATCACCGACCCTGCGTTTACCGTCACCGGATGCCATATGAAGAAAATGAAGAAGCGGGCTGGGTGGTATTGCAGCACTTGAGTTGCAATATTAAACTAGAAAATTCCGAAAGAAATTTTGACAGTGTGGCTTCTACTGCCCGACGAAATCGCAATATATACACACGCCAATGTTACCGGTAGTGTCATTCAGGTTCAATTGAGATAGCGCTACTCTCTTTTCTGCATTTTAGATTCATACTCTTGGATTGAAACTTGTATTTGTGGGGCTTTTATTTTGAAAGGGTGGGACTGGGTAGGGGAGAGGATACATAATCATAATGTTTGACACTAAAATGAGAGGCTTCATCACAAGCATTCCAGTTAGAATTCATTCTGTGGGGCTTTTAATTTGAAATTGGGGGGGGGGGGGTGAGAGGGGAAAAGTCGTCTAAAAATATCTAAGACCTGAATGACTGTATGATAGTGAGAGACACAGAGAGGGAGAGAGAGAGACATACAGAAAGATAGACAGAGAGGAGAGAGAGACAGAGTGAGACAGGCAGACAGACCTGAATGACTGTATGAGAGAGAGACACACACACAGCGAGAGAGAGAGACAGACAGAGAGATAGAGGGAGAGGAGTGTGTGTGTGTGTATGTGTGTCTCAGTGCCTCTGTGTGTTTATCAACATCACTAATGATCATCATATAAACACCTGTGTGCTTGGGTGCATGTTGGTGATTGGAGCACCTGTGTGTTAGAGGCTAATTAAGAGAGAGAGTGAACAGTGATTTTCAACAAAACTACCTGTCAAACATATGCCGTTCATACCAAAACCATGAGACTAATCAATAAAATATGGATACCGTGAGAGAGATAAGACTCTGGCAAACGATGATGTGTTTTTTATGTTTGTGGTGTTAAGAATGTGAGCTGCAGAGCAATAGACAAAACTGGTACCGTCTGCGTTCTTTGAGAAATTAGTGGTGAGATTTAACATGGAGTCTAATGGAGCAGTTGGTTGGAGTTCATGTCGCTCTGCGGCTGTTTGAGTCAAATGTGTAAGTCCGTTGGATTCCACATACATCTGTGTGCGACAGCACAACATTTCTGAGCTTTTTGGCCAAAATGGTGTTTCAAGAGTAAAAATTGTGGGAGCTGGAGCAATTTGTTTGGAAAAATCACAGAAGATTTTCCTGCTCCGCTCCACTCTGACGGTTATGCTCTCACTCTAGCTCTTAACGAGCCGCGCAATACACACCCATGATAAAATCTGAAACAGACACAAAATTTTCCTGAAACTTAATCTGCGACTTCATGAAAACTGTGCTATCAAAATGTCCCTTTGGCTCAATAAAGTGCAGCGTTTTGTCTACGTTTTAAACTTTGAATCATGTTTCTACGTTAATGTACGGCTGGTCAATATGGGCCCAAATTTAAGTGTTTTTTTAGCTCTCTTCACGCCGGAACCCCATTCCGAAATTTTGCTCAGTTTTTGGGGATTTTCGGGAATTTTCGGGAAAACCGCTTGGCGAATCTCTCCGAAAAATAGATATCACACTATTCCCGATCAGGCCGCACGTATTGATGTATTTTTCACGCCGCTGTTGGCAACGCTGTGTGAGGAGAAGCGCGCCAAACCTAATTTGCTCAGTTTTCCGGGATTTTCGGGAAAACCACTGGGCGAATCGCTCCGAAAAATAGAATGCACACTATTCCCGATCAGGCCGCACGCTTTGATGTATTTTTCATGCCGCTGTTGGCAACGCTGTGTGAGGAGAGGCACACCAAACTATTGGATAAACCTGATTATTAAGCCCGATGGATAATATACAGTGTGCTGTGGCACAGGCAGTTTTACTGCCTTCTGCCACAAAGCCACACTGAATGATATAAACTGAATTGATCAATAACTTCACATTAATGTGATTGAGCATAAAGAGCACCGGGGGGAACATCTGTCTCATCTCAACATGATCCGGCTGATGTTTACAGAGCAGAAACCTGCCGCTCACCGACTGTGATATCTGCCGAACGTAATATGCAATGCGAGTGTGTGTATTTTTCTGTATCCTTGTGGTTGTTAAGTCATATCATTGTGTATCCTCTCGCCTGTATGTGGGGGTGCGCTATGTTTATATCTTACTTGCTCATAATGAGGGGAAGCGGTGAGCGTCGTGGCTCCGGAGGGGATTTTATGGCTATGTAAGCATCATACATCATGATTCAGCGCAGTGGAGGGGGAGCGCAGGCCCCCCCACCCCCCCGGCGGCTGCCAAGCCTCGCTCAGATCGCTGTTGAGACGGTGACAGTCGGAGGGCGACACAGTCGGCGGCGACTGATTCGCTTGCTCTAGGTCAGAACACGTGAGGGCAGGAGCGGCGGGAACGTCAACCACACTCTGAGTATCGCATATGCTCAGAATGAAATCAAATGAATGGGTCACAAATTGTCAATAAAAATCTAAATTAATTAGTCTCTTCAGTAGTACCAAGGAAATACACGTTACTGTCAAAATATTGGTGACACTTTTGCTTCATCGCTGCAAACAAAGGAGGCCATGTTTGAGACTACGCAGCCTCTATTTCACCACTTTTCCCTTTATCTCGGCCGTGAGGATAAAAATGTGTTTTTTCCATCAGCATTACAGTCCTTTCACTATCTATCACTGGCACAGACTCTCAAAGCTGTGGTTCAGTTTTTGATGGATTTGTGTTTTGTTTTTTTGTTCCCCTGTTTTGGCAATCCAACAAATGTACAACGACTGCCGCTTTCATTCTGGATGTTGTAACAAGCTTTAACGCTACCTGTAGTTATCGAAGGCAAGGCAAGGCAAGGCAAGGCAAGTTTATTTGTATAGCACATTTCAACAACAAGGTAATTCAAAGTGCTTCACATAAAACCATTAAAAGCATCAAAACATAAGACAAAAGAAAAGGAGATTTAAAAACAATTAAGAACATTCATTCATAAAACCATTAAAAATCGATGTCTCCCAGAGATCATCTACGCTGCACTCAAACCTCTACACTGCCAATTCTGTCAACCCACACACAAACCACCTATGGATCTTTGTTTTCTAGTGTGTGCCTGGCACGAGCTTGGTCCCGAAGGAAATACCGTTATAATTGTGCAGTCTCCACTTGTACTCCTTTCACATCAGCGTATTTAAAAACAATTAAGAACATTCATTAAAACATTAAAAAACAGTGTAAGAAATAAAATGCAGTAGTAAAATGCAGAAATGCAGGAAATTGATTAATATATTAATTGAGTGTGGTTCAATTAAAGGCAGCAGCAAACAGAAAAGTCTTCAATCTTGATTTAAATGAACTGAGGGTCTCAGCAGACCTGCAGCTTTCTGGGACTTTGTTCCAGATATGTGGAGCAGAAAAACTGAACGCTGCTTCTCCATGTTTAGTTCTGACTCTGGGAACAGAAAGTAGACCGTCCCAGACGACCTGAGGGGTCGGGATGGTTCATAAGGTAGCAGCAGATCAGAGATGTATTTTGGCCCTAAACCATTCAGTGCTTTGTAAACCAACAGCAGGATTTTAAAGTCAATTCTTTGTTGGACAGGAAGCCAGTGCAAAGACATCAGAACTGGGGTGATGTGATCCACCCTCCTGGTCTTAGTGAGGACTCGGGCTGCAGCGTTCTGAATCAGCTGCAGCTTTCTGACGGACTTTTTACAGAGACCTGTAAACACACCGTTACAGTAGTCCAGTCTGCTGAAGATAAATGCGTGGACAAGTTTTTCCAAATCCTGTTGAGACATAAGTCCTCTAATCCTTGATATATTCTTCAGGTGATAGTAGGCTGATTTTGTAATTGTCTTGATATGGCTGTTCAGGTTGAGGTCTGAATCCATAACTACACCTAGATTTCTGGCTTGGTTTGTGGGTTTTAACATCAGTGATTGAAGCTGAGCGGTGATTTTCAATTGTTCGTCCTTGGTACCAAAAACAATTACTTCAGTTTTATCTTTGTTTAATTGAAGAAAATTCTGGCACATCCAGTTGTTGATTTGTTCAATGCAGTTACCCAGCCCTTGTATGGGATTATAGTCCCCTGGTGACATAGTTATGTAGATTTGTGTGTCGTCTGCATAATTATGATAACACACTTTGTTGTTTTCCATAATCTGAGCTAGTGGAAGCATGTAGATGTTGAACAGAAGAGGCCCCAGTATTGAACCTTGGGGAACACCACATGTCATTTTTGTCAGCTCTGATGTGTAATCAGCTACAGACACAAAGTATTCTCGGTCCTTCAAGTAGGATTCAAACCAGTTAAGTGCTGTGCCAGAGAGTCCCACCCAGATTTTTAGTCTTTCTAGGAGTGTGGCATGGTCGACCGTGTCGAATGCAGCACTGAGATCCAGTAACACTAAGACTGAACTTCTGCCATTGTCTATGTTTAAGTGGATGTCGTTGAAAACCTTAACAAGAGCAGTTTCAGTACTGTGGTGCTGTCGAAAGCCTGACTGGAAAACATCAAAGCAGTTATTTACGGCCAAGAAGTTGGTCAGTTGTTGGAAAACCGCTTTTTCAATTATTTTACTTAAAAATGGGAGGTTTGATATTGGCCTATAATTTTTCATTGTTGCGGAGTCTAAACTAGCCTTCTTTAGGAGTGGTTTAATAACTGCAGTTTTTAGGGCTTGTGGGAAGACACCTGAGAGAAGGGATGTGTTTACAATTTGTAAAAGATCAGTGGTCATGCAGTTTGAAATATTTTTGAAAAAGTGTGTTGGTAGAATATCCAAGCAGCAGGAGGATGACTTCAGATGTTGTATAATGTCTTCTAGGCTTCTACGGTCGATTGAATGAAATTGTGTCATGATATTTGAATGGATGTTATTCAGAGATGGGGACAACACATATCCTGTGGTTGGTGTGGAGGCACTGACTGCTTGTCTGATTTTCTGAATTTTGTCAGTAAAAAAGGAGGCAAATTGATTGCATGCCCAAGTGGATTGGAGCTCAGCAGCTACCGACACTGGAGGGTTTGTTAGCCTGTCGACGGTAGCAAATAAGGCGCGTGTATTGTTCTTGTTTTTGGTTATGATGTCAGAGAAGAAGGACTGCCTTGCATTTCTAAGTTCCAAATTATAATTGCGAAGTCTCTCTTTATAGATGTCACAGTGAACCTGGAGATTCGTTTTTCGCCACCTGCGCTCAGCTTTCCGACACTCTCGTTTCTCTATTTTGACCAGCGTAGCATTTCTCCAAGGAGATCTTTGCTTACCCGAGACAACCTTCACTTTAGTGGGTGCAATCAATAATATTTTTAACTTTAAAATTGAAGCCATCTACAAGCTCATTGACTGAGAGGCAAGAGAGGGCTGGTGTGCAGGAGAACATCTGAATAAATAGTTCACTGGTGTTTTCAGAGATGTAACGCTTTGTCACAACCTTGGTTTGGACATTTGTGTGCAAGGAGATTGCACTCTCAAAGAAAACACAGAAATGATCAGAGAGTGCAACATCAGTCACAGCAACCTTGGAAATGTTTACACCTTTGGTGATGATTAGGTCCAGAGTGTGCCCCCTGTTGTGGGTGGGTCCTGTCACATGCTGAGTCAGATCATAGTTATCAAGGACACCACATAGTTCTATAGACTCTCTGTCCTGGGGATTATCAACATGGATATTAAAATCACCAACAATAACAACACAGTCAAAATCAATACAGATTACAGACAGCAGTTCAGTAAACTCATCAAAGAAGGTTGCACAGTATTTAGGCGGTCTGTAAATGTTTAGGAATAAAGCTTGAGTGGAATTCAGAGCCACATATTCCAAAGAACTAAAATGACCAAAGGGCATCTGCTTGCATTGAAGAGAATCATTAAATAAACTCCACCTCCTTTCTTATGCGCTCTTGTTTCACTCATGAAACTGAAGTTGTGAGGTGTTGATTCAATAAGAACAGCTGCACTGTTATCTTGATTTAACCAAGTTTCAGTTAAAAACAAAATGTCCAGTTTGTGCCTAACAATAAAATCATTGATTAAAAATGTTTTTCCTGACAGAGACCTGACATTTAATAAAGCTAAGTTTAATGTGGTTAAAGCTTTCTTTGCCCAATTTATTTGGACAGGCTGACGAGGAATGTATGCTAAGTTTGATAAGTTTGCATGTTTACTATTGTTTTTTCGCAGTCTCACCTTTCTTTTTCTATAAACTTGCAGGACAGGAATTGAGACGGCTAGCTGCATACAGGGCCCCGACTTTTCCTGGAGAGAGTTATTGGTGTCATTAGCCTTGTAGCCTGGACCCAGAAGATATCAATTATTTCCTTTATCAGTTAGGGGAGACAGAGAATGGTTGTGGAGCCGTCGAGTGGGGAGAGGAGTGTGTTTGGTTCCAGCAATGACCAGCTCATTCATGTGGTCAGTGAACTCCAGGTGGGGGGAGGATGGGGAGAGTGTGAGAGAGGATTGCAGTCCAAAGTTTGCCCATGAAGTAGAAGTAGGTGCTGGGGCCTCGTCTAGGAAGGGTGGGGAAAGTGGGAGTTGCAGTCCAAAGTATGGACCTGAAATAGAAGTAGGTGCTGGGGAGCCACGTCAAGACTCCTCGTCTCGGAAGGGTGGGGAAAGTGGGAGATCGTCTAGGAAGGGTGGGCAAAGTGGGAGATCGGAGGCGGTCCCTGATGATGAGGTTGGAGGCTCCTCCTTTTGGCTGTCGTTAGGTGGGGGCATCCTTCCTGTAAGGTCTCCATGGCGATGCTGTGTGGTTATCTCTTGTTTAGACTCCTCTTGTGTCTTGTCCTTGGCAGTAGGGACAGACGGGTGACGCAGGGAGAAAAATAGGTTTGAGGTAAACAGTTTTACCCCTGACTTGTTCAGGCAAACTCCATGCGCTGTAAAAAGATGTCTACGCTCCCAGAAAAGGTAGAAATTGTTGATAAAATGTACTGAATGGTCAGTACATGCAGTTGACAGCCATTTGTTCAGTGCAAACAGCCTGCTGAATCCTTCATCTCCTCCTCTGACTGGTGGAAGAGGGCCACTGATGAACACCTCAGCCTTGACAGAGCTGACTGTGTTTAACAGATCAATAAAGTCTCGCTTCAGAACTTCAGACTGTTGTTTCACAATATCACAGCTTCCTGTATGCACGATGATGTTTTTCGCTGTGGGATGGTCAGCCACGATGTCGAGGATTTTGTCTCTCATGTCAGAGACCATATCTTTCGGAAAGCAGAGTATTTTGGTATTCTTGCTGCACAGTTTTCTGACATCTTTTACAGCATAGTCACCAACAATCAGAGTCTCAGGCCCAGTCATTAGCTTTGACTGCGGCCTTTTACTCTCACATTGACTCTCAGTTCTTACCCCGCTTTGAGGAGATGGCTGCTTATCCAGGTCATCAGATGGAGATTTCTGATCCTGCGACAATGGAGAAAATCGGTTTTGAAGTTGTAGGCTTGGTTGTTGTGGAGGTGTTTTGCAGGTTTTACTTTTCTCAGCGGTCCTTGGCTTTGGCCGTCTGGGTGCAGGGGTTGAGGAGGAGTTCTGCCTGTGTGGTAATGCAGGCCAGCCAGTCGCATCACAAATCTCAGGGCGTTGGGCTCTGCCTGTTAGTCGTCCTCCCACATATTTTCTCTTCGGCTTTGCACCGAGAGAGTTCCAGGGAGGACTACCATTTGAAGATTCATTATCTGCTCTCTCCTCCTGTTTCTTGGTAGGCCTGGTTGTGCTAGTTAGCTGTGTCTTAGCTTGCGTTTGTCCAGTGTTTTGAGTCCATGGTAAAGTGGTATCATTCCCACACAGTCCATTTACCGCCACGTTTACTTCTAGTCGGTGGATTTTTGTTTCCAAGACTGCAATCTTCTGTAGGAGTTTGTAGTAGTCGTCCGTGGAGAAGGGAGGCATCTTGCTGCTACTTAGCTTTAACTTAGCTGCTAGTTAGCATAAGCTAACAATCCAAATAGCTCGACGACTTTCTGGATTTGTCTTCACTCAAACGTTGAAGAGTGATATATGTGATATATCTGGCAAGATATATGTGATATATCTGGCAAATTGAAGCAAGAAAATGCAAGAAAATGCAAGCAGAGGCAAGCAGAGGCAAGAGCAAGCAGCAAAGCGACCGCACTCTCGAAGAAGAAGAATCGAAGAAGAAGAAAAAATCAATTCAGTTGACTGCGTAGCAGTAAAGCTCCCATTTGTTTCCAGCTATCCCGCAATTTCCACCGGGCTGTTCGGAGAGCTCTTTAACCCGCCGCCACACGTGATGGATGTCTTGTGCATTATCGGCCAGCGTTGTGCGCGTGTTATACATCTGAAGTTTTACATGCAGTTTGCACCAGGAACGATTCTGCTATATCACAAAATGCTAATTCATATCACATTTCAGAAAAGGTGAAGATTACTTAGTTATTCAAGCTGCTCTTTCAAAGAGGAAATTGCTTCTCGGTGTCGGTGAAGTTAATCTTTGCGATACTGGAAGCGTCTAAGAGACAGTTCTTACAGTCTCCCACAATGCACCACTGCATCGTTAACTCCTCGTGTTTTCCACCTCCGATTCCTTCATGCATGTCTCCCACGAAATATGTTCCTGCACTGCTCCGATCAGTGTGATCTAAGAGCCCACTCTGACATGCCTCGTACCGATTTCTTTCTGACGGAGCACTGAAGTGCAACATTCAGCTTTTGCGCCGGTTATTAAAAACTGTATCGTAAATTAAAAGTAAATACGACTTGTCAGATGTTGTATGCAGCTTAATGCAAAGGACTGAAGTGCTGGACGTGCTTTTTGAATTTTTTTAAGAAATTCTAAACCACAAACGTCTTTAGGTTTTGGATCGTTGAACAGTAAGGAGCATTTTTTTCCAGTGCCCGTTCGGAATAAGTCGATAATTAAAAAATAATCAACATGTCTTTGTTATTCATATGGAAACAAACAGTCTTTTTTGAACGGCAACAGCAGAAATGTTGAAATAACTCACTATTGTTGACTGTACTGCTTCAATGCCAACAACAAATGTAAATTTCTAAATTTCAGCCTCAGCCAGTTCCCGAATCCTTAAAATACAGTTGAAGCAGTGGCGGCTGGTGGAAAATTTTATCAATTTCCTATCAAATCCTATCAATTTCAAATCCTATCAATTTCAACAAACATCCCAGTATGATTTAAGGCAAACAAATTAAAGTATCAACTACTTTATTACTACTTTTCAGTTAAATATTTAACATTCATTCCAACATGAAAAAAGCAGTAAATAACACTTGTATAATATAATATAATATAACATGTTTATTTATTGAGATGCCCCTATGGACCTTGTTATAGGAGGTAAAGATCAGGAGAAGTAAACATGAAGTGTAATTATGAATACTGATGTTAAATTAAGCTATGATGAGTTTTCACTGTTAATTTACCATCTCAATTAAATGTTGATGCCTCCATGACCAAGTTAAGCAGATGAGACTGAGGACAACTATGTAGAAGAGAAGATGTTCACTTTGCCCAATATGTGGCTTGACAGAGTTCTCATGTGTGTCCTGGTGTTCTCATGTTTCCTTACCTCCTCATCCCTCACTCCCGTAACTGTCGGTGCTGGATCTGTCCCCGTTGTTTTAAAAAGCTAAATAAATTATTAGCACGACGTCATCCAGCTAGCCAAACCTGTCTGGTACAGCTAGTAGTGAAGCTTCGCATGTAGTCTGCTGTCTGATTGTGAGGTCAGGCTGATCTGATATCAGCTCTTTGGCTGCAGAATCTCCGCCAAAGTTCTCCTCTCAAACGGGTCTTGGAGAAGGAGTGCTCGCGCTGGCGCTCGCCTGAAGAGACTTCTCCTGACAAGAACGCGCAGCTAGGGGGGCAAAATCTTTTTAGTCCCACACTGAATCTATTTGAGGGCGCTGATTGGCTAAATTGTCACTCATTTATATCTTGAATCAGCAATTGGCTAAACT
Organism: Lycodopsis pacificus; assembly: GCA_028022725.1. Classification (NCBI taxonomy): domain Eukaryota; kingdom Metazoa; phylum Chordata; class Actinopteri; order Perciformes; family Zoarcidae; genus Lycodopsis; species Lycodopsis pacificus. The sequence continues at coordinate 7,338,864 of CM051699.1, read as the reverse complement.
GCTTTATAGACTCGCCTCTTTTGGGCCCCCCTAGCTGCGCGTTCTGAGACGTCTCGTGCACACAGGCGGAGAGGACGAGCAGGAAAAGCATATATTTTGCGCAGATATCATATTTTACACATATTACTGGGTACATTACATAGTTCAAACACACAAATATTGACAATTTGTATAATTTATTATTATTATAATATTTAAAAAAAAAAAAATTTTTTTTTTTTTTTTTGTGGCTCAAGGTGGGGCCAGGCCCCATGGCCCTCTATGGACCAGCCTCCACTGATCCCTATGATAGTTAGCCCACGGACTTTAACCACTTCGCCCGGACCAGGGAAACCGGGGCACCCTCCCAGAGCCAGACCCAGGAGGAGAGCTCGTAGGCGAGCGTCTGGTGGCCGGGCCTTTGCCAATGGGGCCCGGTCGGGCTCAGCCCGAATAAACACCATGGAGCAGCCAACCTGTGGACCCACCACCCACAGGGACATGCATCGGGGTCGGGTGCTATGCAGACCGGGCCGCCGCCCTTTGTGCCTGGGCATGCCGATCGCCGCATGGACTAGCTCTAGGGACGTGGAACGTCACCTCGCTAGCGGGGAAAGAGCCGGAGCTGGTGCAGGAGGTGGAGCGATACCAGCTAGATATAGTTGGGCTCACCTCCACACACAGCGTTGGCTCTGGAACCAAGCTCCTGGAGAGGGGTTGGACTTTGTCCTTTTCCGGAGTTGCCCAGGGTGAGAGGCGCCGGGCGGGAGTGGGGATACTCACAAGCTCCCGGCTGAGCGCTGCTGTGTTGGAATTCTCCCCGGAGAGCGAGAGGGTCGCCTCCATGCGCCTACGGGTTGCGGGCAGCAAGGCTCTGACTGTGGTTTGTGCTTATGCACCAAACAGCAGTTCGGAGTATCCGGCCTTCTTGGAGTCGGTGGGAGGGGTCCTGGAAAGGGCGCCGCCTACCGACTCCATAGTTCTCCTCGGAGACTTCAACGCTCACGTGGGCAATGACGGAGAAACCTGGCGGGGGGTGATTGGGAGGAACGGCTTGCCCGATCTGAACCCGAATGGTGCTTCGTTATTGGACTTCTGTGCTTGCCACGGTTTGGCCATAACGAACACTATGTTCGAACATAAGGTGGCTCATAAGTGTACCTGGTACCAGAACACCTTAGGCCGGAGATCAAGACTACTAACCCGGACGGGGGACATCGTCGGGCGGTAGAAAGAGCACTTTGAGGAACTCCAAAACCCGAACAACATGTCCTCTACAGAGGAGGCAGCACCTGAGGACCTAGGGGGAGGCTCACCCATATCCCTGGCAGAGGTCGCTGAGGTAGTTAAAAAGCTCCTTGGTGGCAAGGCGCCAGGGGTGGATGAGATCCGCCCTGAGATGCTGAAAGCGCTGGACATGGTTGGACTGTTCTGGCTGACACGCCTCTTCAATGTCTCATGGGGGTCGGGATCAGTGCCCATGGAATGGCCGACCAGGGTGGTGGTTCCCATCTTCAAAAAGGGGGAACGGAGAGTGTGCTCGAATTACCGGGGTATCACACTACTCAGCCTCCCGGGGAAGGCTTATGCCAGGGTGCTGGAAAGGAGGCTCCGACCGCTTGTCGAACCTCAGATTCAAGAGGAGCAATGCGGATTCCGTCCCAGCCGTGGAACAGTGGACCAGCTCTTTACCCTCGCAAGACTACTGGAGGGGGTCTGGGAGTTTGCCCAACCAGTCTACATGTGCTTTGTGGACTTGGAGAAGGCTTTCGACCGGGTCCCTCGGGGGGTCTTGTGGGGGGTGCTGCGGGGAGTATGGGGTGCCGGACCCGTTACAACGGGCGATCTGGTGTCTGTACGACTGCAGTAGGAGCTGTGTCCGCATTCTCGGCAATAAGTCAGACACGTTCCCGGTGGGTGTTGGCCTCCGCCAGGGCTGCCCTTTGTCACCGGTCCTGTTCCTGACTTTCATGGACAGGATATCGAGGCGCAGCCTGGGGGCGGAGTACGTCAGGTTCGGGGGTCTCGGGATCGCCTCTCTGCTATTTGCGGATGATGTGGTCTGGGTCGGCCTGCTTGGCCTGCTGCCACCGCCACCGCGACCCGACCCCAGATAAGCGGTGGAAAATGGATGGATGGATGAATGTGTGTTTTACTTATGTCATGTTGAAAATTCTAAGTTGTACTACGGTCATGTTTAATATTGTAATGTGTAAAAATACATTTTGATGTATAAATTCAGGGACAATCACTGATGAGTTCTCATTTGCACCCAACAGCCTGAAAATATACAGTAAGTTGGCTCAACTGATTTGACATGTTGGCCCGAATATAGTGTCTAGTCTGTTGGTCATCTAAAGAGAATAATTCAATTAAAAACACCTGAACATTACTTTCTGCAACATTTTGCTGGTTTAGTACGACTCTAAAGGTTTGAGAACTTAAGGCAAGAAGGTTCATTTAATGTCACAGCACTTTTCAAACACAGCTGCAATTCAAGGTTTTATGGCAAAGAAATGCATGAGAAAGGTTAATATATCCAGCATCCAGCAGCAGGAGTGAGCAGAGGGCTGTAAAGGCCCGCTGACGACATCAACTGTCTGAAGAGACCTGAAGCCCCGCCCACGCTGCTGGACAGAGCGCCAACGCTGATATAGTATTAATTATCATAAATATTATTTATTTATTCAGATGCATCGATACCGAAACATATTTCTGATATCAGTCCAAAACTGACTCAAATAGCTGAATCAGCTATCGGTGACGACATGCAGATCCGGTATTGGATACCAATATTTAAATATTAACAATTCAGTACATTTTTATCTATGTATTTATTTGTCTCATTTTGTTTTTCAAAGTTAGGAAAGCAATGTTTAAGTCAAGCCTGATTTTGCCTTAGACATAAAATATTTCTTTTTTAAAGTATTTCTACTTAATGTGTGTCAAAATGTTGCAGCTGGTATGTGGGGATCATTTGAATTCGTCGATGTAGTTTAAACTATAATACTCAATCATTTATTTGTTGATTTATGTTTGTTATTGTAAATCTGAATCTTCAAAGTAACTAGCAACTAAACCCGTCGACTAAATGTAGTGGACTAAAAAGTACAATATATTACTTCTCAGATGGAGTTATATTTTTAAGTATAGCAAGTCAAAAAGTGGTAAAAAGGCCATAGACTGCTCTGGCTTTTGTTTTTTTTCAGCATACTAACCTTTTTTTACAACATTGTATATCGTGAAAAAAGTAGAAATTTTGGATATGATCAGAGTCGTGATCAAGTATGTCAGATATTCATAAAAAGCCATTGAAGAGTATGTTTAATATATATTATCTGAAGATCAGTCGAGTGTTGAGCCTCTCAGAGGAGCCAGGAAGTGTGACGGACAGCTGACCAACTGGAATGAGCTGCAAACCAGCTTCCCGTACGTCCACCGCAGTCTCCACTCGAGAGACGTTTGAAGTCTGTGTTGTACAGACATTAGTTTAGCGATCCATAGTATTAGTTCCGTAAAAAAAGTATTTTCTCCAGTGTTGCATGTGTTGAGCTTGTGTGTGTGTGGGGGGGGGGGGGGGGGAGATGTTGCAATAAACATACACACACACACACACACACACACACACACACACTGTTCCATTCAGTAGTTTATTAATCAGAAACACACAGGAGACAATAAAAAGAATGAAGTAAAAATGTCACCGGACAATCAGTCTCTAGAGTCGTGAAAGACATTCAGAAATTAAAATATGCTTCCGACTTCCTAAATGTAACCCAATCACAGGTACTTCACTAGATAAACAGTGCACGGCTCTGTTGCTGATTCCTTCTGAACACTGCATGAAAACGGCTCGTCTCCATCCACAGGTGCTGTCCAGCTACGGCCTCTCACTAAGCTGCTGCTCCTCTTTGGGCTTGCACGACTAAAAGATCATAGTGCCTTTTTTTTTGTTACTTTAAAATAATTGAAATGATTTTGATCAGGTTGAAACAGCAAAACGCTGGAAAACATTGAAGAAGCTTTTGATACAGCACAATCATACAAGTACTCCCTTACAAACGTTCTCCCCCCCAAAATCACTTTTTAAAACTGCAGCATCATCATTTGAGCTAATGAACTCGGCCTGAGAGCAGGTAAGGAGGGGGAAAGATTCAAGTCGGAACTTTCCGGCTGTTTGAACAGAGCAGTTTGACTCAGCAGAGCCGGTTAGCACCCGAGAGAGCGGGTCATGCCCGGGTGGCACCGAAGTCACCATCGGCCCACCGGCAGCCACTCAGAGAGGACAGAGTCCTGGACCTGGTTCAGGTCGGAGCTACTCAGCAGTGTGAAGCCACATCTCACTCTGCCTCGCACGGTTCCCTGTCCACGTCGCTCAGTTTATTGCTTAGTGAGAGAAGTGCATATATTGTTGTTTTTTTAACCCCCTTTTACATTCAAAGAAAAAGGCTATCTAGAGCACAGCCCAGCAATTTAGGAGGGTTCGAGTCTCCAGGTTTTGCCCCGGATCGGACCAGTCCAGTCCCAGTGAGCACTGACCAGGATTTCAACGTTGATATCTGGTTGATAAAGCGTTGATATGGGGTCTGAACGTCTTAGACGCGTTTTAACCGTGTTTTGAACCGGCTAAATTACGGTTACAATATCAACCTGTCACAAAACACCAATTTCTTTTAAAATATTGATGGTTTGTTCAGTTGTAGGTTGAAAGAGACGCGATTTTGGTTACTTTAAATGCATTTGTCCAAAATCATATTACGCTATCCGTTCATATGTGGTCTACACGAAGACGTTATTTCAACCCATTCAATGTCTCATATAAAACGTGGTAAATATGGAACTATAGACTGTGTGCTGTCAACAAGAAGCTCCCAGGACATCATAATGACAGCAGAGCACATTATGTCTGTATGTTCACGTAAAATACAACTCAGTGTTTACTGCTGGAATACGCATGCGCACGGACTCAGTGTTTACTGCTGGAATACGCATGCGCACGGACTCTGTTTCCAGACAGCCGCTATCTTAGCAGAACATTGCACAAACACGGCACTATTTGAGCTAGCAAGCTCGAGCTTACTGAGTTCATGAGCGAAGTGAACGAGCTGACGGAATAAACGAGGCTTCACGCTAACGACGTACTCTGTAAGTACTTGAACTACTTCATTCCAGTATTGCAAACCGAAATATCATTACCATACCATTAATATCATGTTGCTCATCATGCGGGCGAGGCTGCTAGCTTGTTAGCATGTTAGCGTTAGCATGTTACGAACAGTAAACTTAAACAGTAAACAGTAGACACGTGTGTTAGTTAATGTACTGTACTACCGTTAATACGGTCCGATCATGGTCAAAACATTGTTGTTTGGGTTATGGCAATATATAAACATTATTGTGTAATATCCAGGTCAGCATCGATCCGTTGAAGACACGTCTATGGTCTCCGGTGTAGAGACATTCAAAACTGGTCTAAAAGTCAATATGTTTTTTAATACTTGTTTTATTTACAGATGTCCAGCTTGAAAATATGGCATCTCTCCTGAAACCGGCTCCTGTGTGGCTTTGAAAACGACATTTAAAGAAGGAAAAGGAGATAATGTTTTTTTATAAAGAACATTACAAAGAACATTGTTTATAGTTATATTGTGCTTTAATAAATACAAATGAACTGTTGCTGTGTCACTTGGTCTTTTGTCCTGTAAGTGGAAACTGTTGATGTGTTATATACCCAGAAGCACTGTAAACATTTCGGCGTTGAATCCACGGTTAAAACACGGTGAGGTTGAATACACTGATAAATGTGGATGTGGTTTCTTAGTAAGCCTTTAAATCATGATATATTAGTATTAGCACAATGTAGAGGACGAAAAATTATAGTATTGCAAATCACGTTTAAATCTGGTCTAAGCTTCAACGTTGAATCAACGTCTACAAATAGTCGGCGAAAAAACTTTCACTTTTGAACCAATTCTGAACGTTGTTTCAACGACGGGCGTAGACGTCTTTTAGACGACTATTCAACCAAAAAATGCTCACTGGGACGGATAAAAAGTATTTTTTTAATAATCAATCACTAGTAAAATGCTAAAAAAAACAGCATAGAGGTACCCCTGAGGTGTATGATTACATACTACTGTAAAAATGCAATAGAATTAAAATAAAAACTATCTTCCAGGGCACGGATCTCCGTGTTTAGCAAACAGCTCCTCAAAGGGTCCCGACACTCCACCAGCTCACCAGCAACAAACACCTGCGAGGGTTAAAACCACAATTATTCAGCAGACGTTCTTCAGAAATGCAACAACTTGAATAAAATGTTCCGTGTGACCGAGCGTCTTTTAGGTTGTCAGGAGATTTCCGTGGCTAACAAATAAAAAGAGAAGACCTTCATGGAGCGGACACGATAAACCAGCCATCATTCTCAAAGCAACACGTCTGAGCAGTTCAAATAAAAACGCCTCCTACTGTGAAGCCTCTGCAGTACACTTGGACTTGATTAAAAGGGATCGGGCCCCTCGTTTCTTTTATTATTGTTACGGTTGGTTCTATTTCCTCTACAACAGTCTGCACAGTGTTGTGATGCGTGTGAGACGAACAACATGGAGGTGGGTCTGGAGTGACCTCATCGCAGCTCTGTCCACAACCACGTCTAACTGTGGGAGTCAAATGCACGCGTTTTTTTCTCCCTCAAGCAGCTCTTGTAGCGGCTCCAGCCGGCCACTCGTGCACACGCGCGCGTTCACATGCACCCGGCAAACAAACAAATAAACACAAACACACACACACACACACACAGGATCAGTCCGATTCAAGTCTTCCTGACAGGAAGCAGAGAGGGGGGTTGAGGTGGGGGACCCTCCCCAGCGCCTCCTTGCTGCACGTCGACCTGCCGGCCTCTCTCACAGTTTGGCGGCCATGAAGTTGATGTGAGGCTTGACCAACGGGAAGAGAGGCAGGCTCCTCTTGAACTCCGTCATGTCCTGAACCAGCGTGGGCTACGAGGGAAACAACACAACATCGTGACGTCTTCACATTACTCTGCTTCGTCTGTTAAACTCCCCTTTGTGCTACATGCACCATGTTTCTATGGTAAAGAAACAGACACCGTTAGTGCGCTTGTTTTGCCAGGATAATCTTTCTAAGTTACTTTTTTTTCTTTATCTGTGAAAACAGATGGGTTAAAAAATTCTAATGAGTTAAAAAATATATATATATTTAAAAAGGACACAGATGTTTCCTACCTGTCCAATGCTATTCTATATTTCTCAACAAATCCCATGAAAAGGACCGAGACCAACAGTCTCTCCCGTCATTATCCTGTAATGTCTGTGACGGACCAAACATACATATATATGTTCATGTTTAAACTAGAATTACTGCCTCGCGATTATGTCTCATCCAACCAAACATATTGCAGTTTACATCATCGTGGGTCCAAAATGTCATCATCATTTTATACAATTAAACATTTCTCATTGTTTAGGACTTAAGTTGCAAATATAACATATCAAAATCTGAATTAGCGCCCCCTAGTGGTTGAATGCAAAACAATTCTCAGGGTATGTTACAGCATGCGATGTGCACATATGCTGCAAGTTTTGGAATTTTGGGACAAACGGTTGAGAAGTTATGTGTATTGATATTAAGCCACGCCCCTAAGAAGTGTATTGGTCCATATCTTGTAAACGCTAAGAGGTATCAAAAAGCTTTTAATAACTTTTGATGAGGTAGGTCCATTAATGATCCACAGCAAATTTGGTAGCAATCGGACCCAGCATCTAGGAGGAGATAACAAAAATGGGTTTTACACTAAATTCAAAATGGCGGAAAATCTAAGCAGGCGGAGCTTAGGGGTCTGAGAGGCTTTTTTTAGATCTAGCGGATTGGGACATGTGGGTCAAATTTCAAGTCAATCGGACATACTGGCCGAGGGGTGTGGCCGGTCCGACTTGTAGTAAACTTATTGTAAACTTACTGTATTTTAAACTAAATATGCGGGGCATGTGTAATTAGAAAGTTTTATATAAGTTTTATCAATGTATTGATGATGAAACAATAAAGTGTGTTCTGAACCATGATGCAGAACATCAACCTCATGTAGGTAACACATGTTGAGGATCAATCTTAGCTCTGCTCTAGCAAGTACACACTGACCACACATGGGAATATTTAGACCCTGCAGAATTTGAAAGGTGTTTATTAATATTTTTTGTTCACATGCCTTGGCAGTGTTTACAGTGATTGTCGTAGCTTCATCTCCGTTTCGTCAAAGCGCTGCAGGATTGGAGCGCCTCTTCCAGTCGGACGGATGGATAACATGGAGGCTTCTGGTCCTCTCTGAGCTTTGTCTTTTCATTTTATCTTTTTTCACAGTGAAGGGATGTTGGACTGGAAAGCATCTCAGAAGCTCTGGGTGACTGTTGACGTAGCACTTTTCACTGGGAGACGTGAAAGTTTGCTGAAATCAACGAACATTTCAATTCCACAATTCCCCCACCCCCCCAACACGTGACGATGGGACTGTAGTGCTGCCTGAGTGTGCGCTGTGGTTCTGAGGTGATCATGCAGTCTGAAGTGAAGCTTGGGTCGCTGGTCATTGAGAAGTCACTGGGGCGGTTGACATTTTACAATTGAAAGGTTCACTTCAGCCAAATGACAAAAGCCATATTTTCTCACTTACTACGAGCGATATTAATCTGTGCAGATAGTTTGGGATTTGTTGGCCCAGGTTTTTTTATTTTTTATTCCTGCCTACACCTTAATTGCCTTTACGAAACACTTCAGTAGAAAATCAAAACATCTGTGGGACATCCCCGATAAATGGGGACATCATTTCTCAAAATGATGTCCCCATTTATTAAATTCTGTCCCTACAAAATAAGAGTATTTGGGTTGCAATAGAAATCCTAAAACCTGGAAAAATACAATACTATCTTCATGAGCGGTATGTGTGAAAATACAGCTTTTTAAAATGTCAGTGAACCTAGTACTACACCATGGTTTGTTTGTTTGTTTTGATTCATTGGGAGCATGATGTGATGAACCCTGACTTCCTGTTCTCTGCCTCTCGAAGCAGCCAGGAGACTTCGGTATGAGACGTGCTGTGACTGTGATAGAATATTTAACCTGCACGTATGAACTGTGCCTCCAGCCTGCAGACCACGGCCTCCCCTCTAGAGTCACTGGCAGTCTAGAGCATATCGCATAGTCTATTATTACATTTTCTATTGTAAAAGATCCCTTCCTCTCAAAGATGTGTGGAAATCTTCCAGTGCGCATACACTGAGAATGGATTATTCAGTGGACTGGGAGACATCTTTCGCGCAAAATTAACAAAACAGTTTTAAGTGAAATTATCGAAATAGAAATGAATAAAATGTCCAGCTATACACTGACACAGTTTGATTTAACTACCCTTGGGTATTCCAATAAGACATTGAGTCTAATGGAGCAGTTGGTTGGGTTAGGGTTAGGTGAAGTCCACTGACCCATGTCTATGACCAGCACAGCATTTCCTACAATTTGACCTAAAATGGTTGATAAAGACTGCAAATTATGGGCATGAGGGCAAGTTGTTTTGAAAAATTACACTATTTTTCAAGCTCCACTCCACAGACTTTAGAATGCAGAGTTGCCTTGGTGACATCCCATGTGACTTTGATGTTCTAGAACTTAAATATGGCTTCCATAACATGTGACTTTGAATGTTCTAGAACTTAAATATGGTTTTCATGACATCATGTGATTTTGATGGTCTAGAACTTAAATCTGGTTCTCATGACATGTTCTAGAACTTTCAAAGAGACTATGTAAAATGTTATCTCTCTTGTTACTTCATAGACCTCATATTCCCACAGCAAGACAAGCTCTTCTGAACCTACTCAACTTGGATACTATTTGGAAACACTTGATCTTAAAATGTCTCAAAACAACGAGTTTCAGCTGAAGAAGTATGACATACTCTGCAACAAGTCTATACAATACCGTGTTTTAGACTTCATTGGAGAAGGAGGTTTCGGCAAAGTTGCCAAATGTATCAATTTAGATACATTCGACGTTGTCGCCATCAAGATCAACAAAGAGTGGTTCGATCACGTCGAAGAAGTGAAAAGGCTGAAACAACTCAAGACCCTTGACCCAGAGGAAAACAACTTGGTAAGATTTGAAGGCAGTTTCATCTTCAAAGGCATGTATTGCATCGCCTTCCAGATGCTGGACAGGAGCCTTGTGGATTTGCTGAATGAGAGACGGGGACCACTGAGCCTGAATGAAATCCGCCCCATTGCACGTCAGCTACTTGTAGCATTTAAAGCCCTGAAGGGTATCGACCTCCTTCACACAGACCTGAAACCTGACAATGTCATGCTCGTCAACCACCAGGATGAGCCCTTCAAGGTCAAATTAATTGACTTTGGTTTGGCTATTCCAGCCTCAGAAGCAAGAGAGGGAACGATTATGCAACCTTGTGGATACAGAGCTCCAGAGGTGTCCTTAGGCCTCCCCATATCTGAAGCCATCGACATGTGGTCACTGGGCTGTCTCCTGACAACACTGTTTTTTTGCCATGTCCCCTTCACTGACGACTCACCATACAACGTCATGAAAACTGTTTGTCATCTACTCGGCCAGCCAGAAGACCACCTGCTGAATGCTGGAATGTACACCAGCCAGTATTTCAAGAGGGATTACTGCTCTTCCAATTCAAGATGGCGACTGAAGACAGCAAAAGAGTACATGGAGGAATCCGGTATCCAGACCATTTCAGAGTGGGATTTCGACACTGTCGGAACTTTGGATGAAGTAGTGGTTAACAACTCAAATGCAAATACTTGTGTTGAACAGGAAGACACAATGGCATTTTTAGATCTCCTAAAACGGTTGCTCGATCCAAATGCTGCAACACGTATCACCCCCGATCAAGCCCTGGACCATTCTTTTGTTACAATGGCTCACTTGGTAGATCACATTGAGACCTATTCCTATCCAAATGTTGCCTATGACTTGATGACTGTCTCGCCCCCATTTGATTCAGATGAATGTGATGAATCAACTGACTCAAGATATGCATTCTCAGACACAGACAGCTCCAGCTATGAGCACAAAGACTCCATAGCATGCAATGGTTATCCTCCAACTCCACAAGAACCCATTCAGAAACAAAAGAATGACATACTCTTGAACAATCCTGTACAATACAGAGAATTGGACTTCATTGGAGAAGGAGGCTTTGGAAAAGTAGCCAAGTGAAACAATTTATATACAGCCGAGGTTCTGCGTTGAGGTTTACTGCACAGGTACTTCTACTTTATCTTGCTGATTTTGAAGTTAACAGATGTTCTAATAATCTAAAAACTTCTACTGTGATAGTAGAAGTTTTATTATTATTAGGACATCTGATAACTTCTTCTGTGATAGTAGAAGTTTTATTATTATTAGGACATCTGATAACTTCTACTGTGATAGTAGAAGTTAACAGATGTTCTAATAATCTACTAAAAAAACAAACCAAATCTGAACACACACGTACACACGACATCATTGCACTTCTGTCCATCCTGGGAAAGGGATCCCTCCTCGGTTGCTTTCCCACAGGTTTCTTCCTCTTTTCTCCCCATTAAAGGGGCTTTTGGGGGAGTTTTTCCTGTTTCGATGCGAGGGTTCTGGGACAGAGGATGTCATATGTGTACAGATTGTAAAACCCTCTGAGGCTAATTAAAAAAAAAAAAAAAAAAAAACAATCTCCTCCGCGAATCGCCACCTTATCGTGGTGGAGGAGTTTGAGTGGCTCAGTGATCCTGGGAGCTATGTTGTCCGGGGCATTAGCCCCTGGTAGGGTCTACCAAGGCAAACAGGTTTCAGGGGAGAGCCCAGACTAAGAGCGATTCAAAACGACCCCTATCAGTGGTGGCTGGTGGAAAATTTTCTAGGTAGGGCCATCCTATCAATTTCAACAAACATCCCAGTATGATTTAAGGCAAACAAATTAAAGTATCAACTACTTCAATACTACTTTGCAGTTAAATATTTAACATTTATTCCAACATGAAAAAAGCAGTAAATAACACTTATATAATATAATATAACATGTTTATTTATTGAGATGCCCCTATGGACCTTGTTATAGGAGGTAAAGATCAGGAGAAGTAAACATGAAGTGTAATTATGAATACTGATGTTAAATTAAGCTATGATGAGTTTTCACTGTTAATTTACCATCTCAATTAAATGTTGATGCCTCCATGACCAAGTTAAGCAGATGAGACTGAGGACAACTATGTAGAAGAGAAGATGTTCACTTTGCCCAATATGTGGCTTGACATCTCGGTCCTGAAACCGGCTCCTGTGTGGCTTTGAAAACGACATTTAAAGAAGGAAAAGGAGATAATGTTTTTTTATAAAGAACATTGTTTATAGTTATATTGTGCTTTAATAAATACAAATGAACTGTTGCTGTGTCACTTGGTCTTTTGTCCTGTAAGTGGAAACTGTTGATGTGTTATATACCCAGAAGCACTGTAAACATTTCGGCGTTGAATCCACGGTTAAAACACGGTGAGGTTGAATACACTGATAAATGTGGATGTGGTTTCTTAGTAAGCCTTTAAATCATGATATATTAGTATTCCCAGTGAGCACTAACCCGGATTTCAACGTTGATATCTGGTTGATAAAGCGTTGATATGGGGTCTGAACGTCTTAGACGCGTTTTAACCGTGTTTTGAACCGGCTAAATTACGGTTACAATATCAACCTGTCACAAAACACCAATTTCTTTTAAAATATTGATGGTTTGTTCAGTTGTAGGTTGAAAGAGACGCGATTTTGGTTACTTTAAATGCATTTGTCCAAAATCATATTACGCTATCCGTTCATATGTGGTCTACACGAAGACGTTATTTCAACCCATTCAATGTCTCATATAAAACGTGGTAAATATGGAACTATAGACTGTGTGCTGTCAACAAGAAGCTCCCAGGACATCATAATGACAGCAGAGCACATTATGTCTGTATGTTCACGTAAAATACAACTCAGTGTTTACTGCTGGAATACGCATGCGCACGGACTCAGTGTTTACTGCTGGAATACGCATGCGCACGGACTCTGTTTCCAGACAGCCGCTATCTTAGCAGAACATTGCACAAACACGGCACTATTTGAGCTAGCAAGCTCGAGCTTACTGAGTTCATGAGCGAAGTGAACGAGCTGACGGAATAAACGAGGCTTCACGCTAACGACGTACTCTGTAAGTACTTGAACTACTTCATTCCAGTATTGCAAACCGAAATATCATTACCATACCATTAATATCATGTTGCTCATCATGCGGGCGAGGCTGCTAGCTTGTTAGCATGTTAGCGTTAGCATGTTACGAACAGTAAACTTAAACAGTAAACAGTAGACACGTGTGTTAGTTAATGTACTGTACTACCGTTAATACGGTCCGATCATGGTCAAAACATTGTTGTTTGGGTTATGGCAATATATAAACATTATTGTGTAATATCCAGGTCAGCATCGATCCGTTGAAGACACGTCTATGGTCTCCGGTGTAGAGACATTCAAAACTGGTCTAAAAGTCAATATGTTTTTTAATACTTGTTTTATTTACAGATGTCCAGCTTGAAAATATGGCATCTCTCCTGAAACCGGCTCCTGTGTGGCTTTGAAAACGACATTTAAAGAAGGAAAAGGAGATAATGTTTTTTTATAAAGAACATTACAAAGAACATTGTTTATAGTTATATTGTGCTTTAATAAATACAAATGAACTGTTGCTGTGTCACTTGGTCTTTTGTCCTGTAAGTGGAAACTGTTGATGTGTTATATACCCAGAAGCACTGTAAACATTTCGGCGTTGAATCCACGGTTAAAACACGGTGAGGTTGAATACACTGATAAATGTGGATGTGGTTTCTTAGTAAGCCTTTAAATCATGATATATTAGTATTAGCACAATGTAGAGGACGAAAAATTATAGTATTGCAAATCACGTTTAAATCTGGTCTAAGCTTCAACGTTGAATCAACGTCTACAAATAGTCGGCGAAAAAACTTTCACTTTTGAACCAATTCTGAACGTTGTTTCAACGACGGGCGTAGACGTCTTTTAGACGACTATTCAACCAAAAAATGCTCACTGGGACGGATAAAAAGTATTTTTTTAATAATCAATCACTAGTAAAATGCTAAAAAAAACAGCATAGAGGTACCCCTGAGGTGTATGATTACATACTACTGTAAAAATGCAATAGAATTAAAATAAAAACTATCTTCCAGGGCACGGATCTCCGTGTTTAGCAAACAGCTCCTCAAAGGGTCCCGACACTCCACCAGCTCACCAGCAACAAACACCTGCGAGGGTTAAAACCACAATTATTCAGCAGACGTTCTTCAGAAATGCAACAACTCGAATAAAATGTTCCGTGTGACCGAGCGTCTTTTAGGTTGTCAGGAGATTTCCGTGGCTAACAAATAAAAAGAGAAGACCTTCATGGAGCGGACACGATAAACCAGCCATCATTCTCAAAGCAACACGTCTGAGCAGTTCAAATAAAAACGCCTCCTACTGTGAAGCCTCTGCAGTACACTTGGACTTGATTAAAAGGGATCGGGCCCCTCGTTTCTTTTATTATTGTTACGGTTGGTTCTATTTCCTCTACAACAGTCTGCACAGTGTTGTGATGCGTGTGAGACGAACAACATGGAGGTGGGTCTGGAGTGACCTCATCGCAGCTCTGTCCACAACCACGTCTAACTGTGGGAGTCAAATGCACGCGTTTTTTTCTCCCTCAAGCAGCTCTTGTAGCGGCTCCAGCCGGCCACTCGTGCACACGCGCGCGTTCACATGCACCCGGCAAACAAACAAATAAACACAAACACACACACACACACACACAGGATCAGTCCGATTCAAGTCTTCCTGACAGGAAGCATAGAGGGGGGTTGAGGTGGGGGACCCTCCCCAGCGCCTCCTTGCTGCACGTCGACCTGCCGGCCTCTCTCACAGTTTGGCGGCCATGAAGTTGATGTGAGGCTTGACCAACGGGAAGAGAGGCAGGCTCCTCTTGAACTCCGTCATGTCCTGAACCAGCGTGGGCTACGAGGGAAACAACACAACATCGTGACGTCTTCACATTACTCTGCTTCGTCTGTTAAACTCCCCTTTGTGCTACATGCACCATGTTTCTATGGTAAAGAAACAGACACCGTTAGTGCGCTTGTTTTGCCAGGATAATCTTTCTAAGTTACTTTTTTTTCTTTATCTGTGAAAACAGATGGGTTAAAAAATTCTAATGAGTTAAAAAATATATATATATTTAAAAAGGACACAGATGTTTCCTACCTGTCCAATGCTATTCTATATTTCTCAACAAATCCCATGAAAAGGACCGAGACCAACAGTCTCTCCCGTCATTATCCTGTAATGTCTGTGACGGACCAAACATACATATATATGTTCATGTTTAAACTAGAATTACTGCCTCGCGATTATGTCTCATCCAACCAAACATATTGCAGTTTACATCATCGTGGGTCCAAAATGTCATCATCATTTTATACAATTAAACATTTCTCATTGTTTAGGACTTAAGTTGCAAATATAACATATCAAAATCTGAATTAGCGCCCCCTAGTGGTTGAATGCAAAACAATTCTCAGGGTATGTTACAGCATGCGATGTGCACATATGCTGCAAGTTTTGGAATTTTGGGACAAACGGTTGAGAAGTTATGTGTATTGATATTAAGCCACGCCCCTAAGAAGTGTATTGGTCCATATCTTGTAAACGCTAAGAGGTATCAAAAAGCTTTTAATAACTTTTGATGAGGTAGGTCCATTAATGATCCACAGCAAATTTGGTAGCAATCGGACCCAGCATCTAGGAGGAGATAACAAAAATGGGTTTTACACTAAATTCAAAATGGCGGAAAATCTAAGCAGGCGGAGCTTAGGGGTCTGAGAGGCTTTTTTTAGATCTAGCGGATTGGGACATGTGGGTCAAATTTCAAGTCAATCGGACATACTGGCCGAGGGGTGTGGCCGGTCCGACTTGTAGTAAACTTATTGTAAACTTACTGTATTTTAAACTAAATATGCGGGGCATGTGTAATTAGAAAGTTTTATTTAAGTTTTATCAATGTATTGATGATGAAACAATAAAGTGTGTTCTGAACCATGATGCAGAACATCAACCTCATGTAGGTAACACATGTTGAGGATCAATCTTAGCTCTGCTCTAGCAAGTACACACTGACCACACATGGGAATATTTAGACCCTGCAGAATTTGAAAGGTGTTTATTAATATTTTTTGTTCACATGCCTTGGCAGTGTTTACAGTGATTGTCGTAGCTTCATCTCCGTTTCGTCAAAGCGCTGCAGGATTGGAGCGCCTCTTCCAGTCGGACGGATGGATAACATGGAGGCTTCTGGTCCTCTCTGAGCTTTGTCTTTTCATTTTATCTTTTTTCACAGTGAAGGGATGTTGGACTGGAAAGCATCTCAGAAGCTCTGGGTGACTGTTGACGTAGCACTTTTCACTGGGAGACGTGAAAGTTTGCTGAAAGTCAACGAACATTTCAGTTCCACAATTCCCCCACCCCCCCAACACGTGACGATGGGACTGTAGTGCTGCCTGAGTGTGCGCTGTGGTTCTGAGGTGATCGTGCAGTCTGAAGTGAAGCTTGGGTCGCTGGTCATTGAGAAGTCACTGGGGCGGTTGACATTTTACAATTGAAAGGTTCACTTCAGCCAAATGACAAAAGCCATATTTTCTCACTTACTACGAGCGATATTAATCTGTGCAGATAGTTTGGGATTTGTTGGCCCAGGTTTTTTTATTTTTTATTCCTGCCTACACCTTAATTGCCTTTACGAAACACTTCAGTAGAAAATCAAAACATCTGTGGGACATCCCCGATA
This sequence comes from Lycodopsis pacificus, assembly GCA_028022725.1. Lineage (NCBI taxonomy): Eukaryota > Metazoa > Chordata > Actinopteri > Perciformes > Zoarcidae > Lycodopsis > Lycodopsis pacificus. The sequence goes on along the minus strand of CM051699.1, from coordinate 7,321,958 downwards.
AATGGGGACATCATTTCTCAAAATGATGTCCCCATTTATTAAATTCTGTCCCTACAAAATAAGAGTATTTGGGTTGCAATAGAAATCCTAAAACCTGGAAAAATACAATACTATCTTCATGAGCGGTATGTGTGAAAATACAGCTTTTTAAAATGTCAGTGAACCTAGTACTACACCATGGTTTGTTTGTTTGTTTTGATTCATTGGGAGCATGATGTGATGAACCCTGACTTCCTGTTCTCTGCCTCTCGAAGCAGCCAGGAGACTTCGGTATGAGACATGCTGTGACTGTGATAGAATATTTAACCTGCACGTATGAACTGTGCCTCCAGCCTGCAGACCACGGCCTCCCCTCTAGAGTCACTGGCAGTCTAGAGCATATCGCATAGTCTATTATTACATTTGCTATTGTAAAAGATCCCTTCCTCTCAAAGATGTGTGGAAATCTTCCAGTGCGCATACACTGAGAATGGATTATTCAGTGGACTGGGAGACATCTTTCGCGCAAAATTAACAAAACAGTTTTAAGTGAAATTATCGAAATAGAAATGAATAAAATGTCCAGCTATACACTGACACAGTTTGATTTAACTACCCTTGGGTATTCCAATAAGACATTGAGTCTAATGGAGCAGTTGGTTGGGTTAGGGTTAGGTGAAGTCCACTGACCCATGTCTATGACCAGCACAGCATTTCCTACAATTTGACCTAAAATGGTTGATAAAGACTGCAAATTATGGGCATGAGGGCAAGTTGTTTTGAAAAATTACACTATTTTTCAAGCTCCACTCCACAGACTTTAGAATGCAGAGTTGCCTTGGTGACATCCCATGTGACTTTGATGTTCTAGAACATAAATATGGCTTCCATAACATGTGACTTTGAATGTTCGAGAACTTAAATATGGTTTTCATGACATCATGTGATTTTGATGGTCTAGAACTTAAATCTGGTTCTCATGACATGTTCTAGAACTTTCAAAGAGACTATGTAAAATGTTATCTCTCTTGTTACTTCATAGACCTCATATTCCCACAGCAAGACAAGCTCTTCTGAACCTACTCAACTTGGATACTATTTGGAAACACTTGATCTTAAAATGTCTCAAAACAACGAGTTTCAGCTGAAGAAGTATGACATACTCTGCAACAAGTCTATACAATACCGTGTTTTAGACTTCATTGGAGAAGGAGGTTTCGGCAAAGTTGCCAAATGTATCAATTTAGATACATTCGACGTTGTCGCCATCAAGATCAACAAAGAGTGGTTCGATCACGTCGAAGAAGTGAAAAGGCTGAAACAACTCAAGACCCTTGACCCAGAGGAAAACAACTTGGTAAGATTCGAAGGCAGTTTCATCTTCAAAGGCATGTATTGCATCGCCTTCCAGATGCTGGACAGGAGCCTTGTGGATTTGCTGAATGAGAGACGGGGACCACTGAGCCTGAATGAAATCCGCCCCATTGCACGTCAGCTACTTGTAGCATTTAAAGCCCTGAAGGGTATCGACCTCCTTCACACAGACCTGAAACCTGACAATGTCATGCTCGTCAACCACCAGGATGAGCCCTTCAAGGTCAAATTAATTGACTTTGGTTTGGCTATTCCAGCCTCAGAAGCAAGAGAGGGAACGATTATGCAACCTTGTGGATACAGAGCTCCAGAGGTGTCCTTAGGCCTCCCCATATCTGAAGCCATCGACATGTGGTCACTGGGCTGTCTCCTGACAACACTGTTTTTTTGCCATGTCCCCTTCACTGACGACTCACCATACAACGTCATGAAAACTGTTTGCCATCTACTCGGCCAGCCAGAAGACCACCTGCTGAATGCTGGAATGTACACCAGCCAGTATTTCAAGAGGGATTACTGCTCTTCCAATTCAAGATGGCGACTGAAGACAGCAAAAGAGTACATGGAGGAATCCGGTATCCAGACCATTTCAGAGTGGGATTTCGACACTGTCGGAACTTTGGATGAAGTAGTGGTTAACAACTCAAATGCAAATACTTGTGTTGAACAGGAAGACACAATGGCATTTTTAGATCTCCTAAAACGGTTGCTCGATCCAAATGCTGCAACACGTATCACCCCCGATCAAGCCCTGGACCATTCTTTTGTTACAATGGCTCACTTGGTAGATCACATTGAGACCTATTCCTATCCAAATGTTGCCTATGACTTGATGACTGTCTCGCCCCCATTTGATTCAGATGAATGTGATGAATCAACTGACTCAAGATATGCATTCTCAGACACAGACAGCTCCAGCTATGAGCACAAAGACTCCATAGCATGCAATGGTTATCCTCCAACTCCACAAGAACCCATTCAGAAACAAAAGAATGACATACTCTTGAACAATCCTGTACAATACAGAGAATTGGACTTCATTGGAGAAGGAGGCTTTGGAAAAGTAGCCAAGTGAAACAATTTATATACAGCCGAGGTTCTGCGTTGAGGTTTACTGCACAGGTACTTCTACTTTATCTTGCTGATTTTGAAGTTAACAGATGTTCTAATAATCTAAAAACTTCTACTGTGATAGTAGAAGTTTTATTATTATTAGGACATCTGATAACTTCTCCTGTGATAGTAGAAGTTTTATTATTATTAGGACATCTGATAACTTCTACTGTGATAGTAGAAGTTAACAGATGTTCTAATAATCTACTAAAAAAACAAACCAAATCTGAACACACACGTACACACGACATCATTGCACTTCTGTCCATCCTGGGAAAGGGATCCCTCCTCGGTTGCTTTCCCACAGGTTTCTTCCTCTTTTCTCCCCATTAAAGGGGCTTTTGGGGGAGTTTTTCCTGTTTCGATGCGAGGGTTCTGGGACAGAGGATGTCATATGTGTACAGATTGTAAAACCCTCTGAGGCTAATTAAAAAAAAAAAAAAAAAAAAACAATCTCCTCCGCGAATCGCCACCTTATCGTGGTGGAGGAGTTTGAGTGGCTCAGTGATCCTGGGAGCTATGTTGTCCGGGGCATTAGCCCCTGGTAGGGTCTACCAAGGCAAGCAGGTTTCAGGGGAGAGCCCAGACTAAGAGCGATTCAAAACGACCCCTATCAGTGGTGGCTGGTGGAAAATTTTCTAGGTAGGGCCATCCTATCAATTTCAACAAACATCCCAGTATGATTTAAGGCAAACAAATTAAAGTATCAACTACTTTAATACTACTTTGCAGTTAAATATTTAACATTTATTCCAACATGAAAAAAGCAGTAAATAACACTTATATAATATAATATAACATGTTTATTTATTGAGATGCCCCTATGGACCTTGTTATAGGAGGTAAAGATCAGGAGAAGTAAACATGAAGTGTAATTATGAATACTGATGTTAAATTAAGCTATGATGAGTTTTCACTGTTAATTTACCATCTCAATTAAATGTTGATGCCTCCATGACCAAGTTAAGCAGATGAGACTGAGGACAACTATGTAGAAGAGAAGATGTTCACTTTGCCCAATATGTGGCTTGACATCTCGGTCCTGAAACCGGCTCCTGTGTGGCTTTGAAAACGACATTTAAAGAAGGAAAAGGAGATAATGTTTTTTTATAAAGAACATTGTTTATAGTTATATTGTGCTTTAATAAATACAAATGAACTGTTGCTGTGTCACTTGGTCTTTTGTCCTGTAAGTGGAAACTGTTGATGCGTTGATATGGGGTCTGAACGTCTTAGACGCGTTTTAACCGTGTTTTGAACCGGCTAAATTACGGTTACAATATCAACCTGTCACAAAACACCAATTTCTTTTAAAATATTGATGGTTTGTTCAGTTGTAGGTTGAAAGAGACGCGATTTTGGTTACTTTAAATGCATTTGTCCAAAATCATATTACGCTATCCGTTCATATGTGGTCTACACGAAGACGTTATTTCAACCCATTCAATGTCTCATATAAAACGTGGTAAATATGGAACTATAGACTGTGTGCTGTCAACAAGAAGCTCCCAGGACATCATAATGACAGCAGAGCACATTATGTCTGTATGTTCACGTAAAATACAACTCAGTGTTTACTGCTGGAATACGCATGCGCACAGACTCAGTGTTTACTGCTGGAATACGCATGCGCACGGACTCTGTTTCCAGACAGCCGCTATCTTAGCAGAACATTGCACAAACACGGCACTATTTGAGCTAGCAAGCTCGAGCTTACTGAGTTCATGAGCGAAGTGAACGAGCTGACGGAATAAACGAGGCTTCACGCTAACGACGTACTCTGTAAGTACTTGAACTACTTCATTCCAGTATTGCAAACCGAAATATCATTACCATACCATTAATATCATGTTGCGCATCATGCGGGCGAGGCTGCTAGCTTGTTAGCATGTTAGCGTTAGCATGTTACGAACAGTAAACTTAAACAGCAAACAGTAGACACGTGTGTTAGTTAATGTACTGTACTACCGTTAATACGGTCCGATCATGGTCAAAACATTGTTGTTTGGGTTATGGCAATATATAAACATTATTGTGTAATATCCAGGTCAGCATCGATCCGTTGAAGACACGTCTATGGTCTCCGGTGTAGAGACATTCAAAACTGGTCTAAAAGTCAATATGTTTTTTAATACTTGTTTTATTTACAGATGTCCAGCTTGAAAATATGGCATCTCTCCTGAAACCGGCTCCTGTGTGGCTTTGAAAACGACATTTAAAGAAGGAAAAGGAGATAATGTTTTTTTATAAAGAACATTGTTTATAGTTATATTGTGCTTTAATAAATACAAATGAACTGTTGCTGTGTCACTTGGTCTTTTGTCCTGTAAGTGGAAACTGTTGATGTGTTATATACCCAGAAGCACTGTAAACATTTCGGCGTTGAATCCACGGTTAAAACACGGTGAGGTTGAATACACTGATAAATGTGGATGTAGTTTCTTAGTAAGCCTTTAAATCATGATATATTAGTATTCCCAGTGAGCACTAACCCGGATTTCAACGTTGATATCTGGTTGATAAAGCGTTGATATGGGGTCTGAACGTCTTAGACGCGTTTTAACCGTGTTTTGAACCGGCTAAATTACGGTTACAATATCAACCTGTCACAAAACACCAATTTCTTTTAAAATATTGATGGTTTGTTCAGTTGTAGGTTGAAAGAGATTTTGGTTACTTTAAATGCATTTGTCCAAAATCATATAACGCTATCCGTTCATATGTGGTCTACACGAAGACGTTATTTCAACCCATTCAATGTCTCATATAAAACGTGGTAAATATGGAACTATAGACTGTGTGCTGTCAACAAGAAGCTCCCAGGACATCATAATGACAGCAGAGCACATTATGTCTGTATGTTCACGTAAAATACAACTCAGTGTTTACTGCTGGAATACGCATGCGCACGGACTCAGTGTTTACTGCTGGAATACGCATGCGCACGGACTCTGTTTCCAGACAGCCGCTATCTTAGCAGAACATTGCACAAACACGGCACTATTTGAGCTAGCAAGCTCGAGCTTACTGAGTTCATGAGCGAAGTGAACGAGCTGACGGAATAAACGAGGCTTCACGCTAACGACGTACTCTGTAAGTACTTGAACTACTTCATTCCAGTATTGCAAACCGAAATATCATTACCATACCATTAATATCATGTTGCTCATCATGCGGGCGAGGCTGCTAGCTTGTTAGCATGTTAGCGTTAGCATGTTACGAACAGTAAACTTAAACAGTAAACAGTAGACACGTGTGTTAGTTAATGTACTGTACTACCGTTAATACGGTCCGATCATGGTCAAAACATTGTTGTTTGGGTTATGGCAATATATAAACATTATTGTGTAATATCCAGGTCAGCATCGATCCGTTGAAGACACGTCTATGGTCTCCGGTGTAGAGACATTCAAAACTGGTCTAAAAGTCAATATGTTTTTTAATACTTGTTTTATTTACAGATGTCCAGCTTGAAAATATGGCATCTCTCCTGAAACCGGCTCCTGTGTGGCTTTGAAAACGACATTTAAAGAAGGAAAAGGAGATAATGTTTTTTTATAAAGAACATTACAAAGAACATTGTTTATAGTTATATTGTGCTTTAATAAATACAAATGAACTGTTGCTGTGTCACTTGGTCTTTTGTCCTGTAAGTGGAAACTGTTGATGTGTTATATACCCAGAAGCACTGTAAACATTTCGGCGTTGAATCCACGGTTAAAACACGGTGAGGTTGAATACACTGATAAATGTGGATGTGGTTTCTTAGTAAGCCTTTAAATCATGATATATTAGTATTAGCACAATGTAGAGGACGAAAAATTATAGTATTGCAAATCACGTTTAAATCTGGTCTAAGCTTCAACGTTGAATCAACGTCTACAAATAGTCGGCGAAAAAACTTTCACTTTTGAACCAATTCTGAACGTTGTTTCAACGACGGGCGTAGACGTCTTTTAGACGACTATTCAACCAAAAAATGCTCACTGGGACGGATAAAAAGTATTTTTTTAATAATCAATCACTAGTAAAATGCTAAAAAAAACAGCATAGAGGTACCCCTGAGGTGTATGATTACATACTACTGTAAAAATGCAATAGAATTAAAATAAAAACTATCTTCCAGGGCACGGATCTCCGTGTTTAGCAAACAGCTCCTCAAAGGGTCCCGACACTCCACCAGCTCACCAGCAACAAACACCTGCGAGGGTTAAAACCACAATTATTCAGCAGACGTTCTTCAGAAATGCAACAACTCGAATAAAATGTTCCGTGTGACCGAGCGTCTTTTAGGTTGTCAGGAGATTTCCGTGGCTAACAAATAAAAAGAGAAGACCTTCATGGAGCGGACACGATAAACCAGCCATCATTCTCAAAGCAACACGTCTGAGCAGTTCAAATAAAAACGCCTCCTACTGTGAAGCCTCTGCAGTACACTTGGACTTGATTAAAAGGGATCGGGCCCCTCGTTTCTTTTATTATTGTTACGGTTGGTTCTATTTCCTCTACAACAGTCTGCACAGTGTTGTGATGCGTGTGAGACGAACAACATGGAGGTGGGTCTGGAGTGACCTCATCGCAGCTCTGTCCACAACCACGTCTAACTGTGGGAGTCAAATGCACGCGTTTTTTTCTCCCTCAAGCAGCTCTTGTAGCGGCTCCAGCCGGCCACTCGTGCACACGCGCGCGTTCACATGCACCCGGCAAACAAACAAATAAACACAAACACACACACACACACACACAGGATCAGTCCGATTCAAGTCTTCCTGACAGGAAGCATAGAGGGGGGTTGAGGTGGGGGACCCTCCCCAGCGCCTCCTTGCTGCACGTCGACCTGCCGGCCTCTCTCACAGTTTGGCGGCCATGAAGTTGATGTGAGGCTTGACCAACGGGAAGAGAGGCAGGCTCCTCTTGAACTCCGTCATGTCCTGAACCAGCGTGGGCTACGAGGGAAACAACACAACATCGTGACGTCTTCACATTACTCTGCTTCGTCTGTTAAACTCCCCTTTGTGCTACATGCACCATGTTTCTATGGTAAAGAAACAGACACCGTTAGTGCGCTTGTTTTGCCAGGATAATCTTTCTAAGTTACTTTTTTTTCTTTATCTGTGAAAACAGATGGGTTAAAAAATTCTAATGAGTTAAAAAATATATATATATTTAAAAAGGACACAGATGTTTCCTACCTGTCCAATGCTATTCTATATTTCTCAACAAATCCCATGAAAAGGACCGAGACCAACAGTCTCTCCCGTCATTATCCTGTAATGTCTGTGACGGACCAAACATACATATATATGTTCATGTTTAAACTAGAATTACTGCCTCGCGATTATGTCTCATCCAACCAAACATATTGCAGTTTACATCATCGTGGGTCCAAAATGTCATCATCATTTTATACAATTAAACATTTCTCATTGTTTAGGACTTAAGTTGCAAATATAACATATCAAAATCTGAATTAGCGCCCCCTAGTGGTTGAATGCAAAACAATTCTCAGGGTATGTTACAGCATGCGATGTGCACATATGCTGCAAGTTTTGGAATTTTGGGACAAACGGTTGAGAAGTTATGTGTATTGATATTAAGCCACGCCCCTAAGAAGTGTATTGGTCCATATCTTGTAAACGCTAAGAGGTATCAAAAAGCTTTTAATAACTTTTGATGAGGTAGGTCCATTAATGATCCACAGCAAATTTGGTAGCAATCGGACCCAGCATCTAGGAGGAGATAACAAAAATGGGTTTTACACTAAATTCAAAATGGCGGAAAATCTAAGCAGGCGGAGCTTAGGGGTCTGAGAGGCTTTTTTTAGATCTAGCGGATTGGGACATGTGGGTCAAATTTCAAGTCAATCGGACATACTGGCCGAGGGGTGTGGCCGGTCCGACTTGTAGTAAACTTATTGTAAACTTACTGTATTTTAAACTAAATATGCGGGGCATGTGTAATTAGAAAGTTTTATTTAAGTTTTATCAATGTATTGATGATGAAACAATAAAGTGTGTTCTGAACCATGATGCAGAACATCAACCTCATGTAGGTAACACATGTTGAGGATCAATCTTAGCTCTGCTCTAGCAAGTACACACTGACCACACATGGGAATATTTAGACCCTGCAGAATTTGAAAGGTGTTTATTAATATTTTTTGTTCACATGCCTTGGCAGTGTTTACAGTGATTGTCGTAGCTTCATCTCCGTTTCGTCAAAGCGCTGCAGGATTGGAGCGCCTCTTCCAGTCGGACGGATGGATAACATGGAGGCTTCTGGTCCTCTCTGAGCTTTGTCTTTTCATTTTATCTTTTTTCACAGTGAAGGGATGTTGGACTGGAAAGCATCTCAGAAGCTCTGGGTGACTGTTGACGTAGCACTTTTCACTGGGAGACGTGAAAGTTTGCTGAAAGTCAACGAACATTTCAGTTCCACAATTCCCCCACCCCCCCAACACGTGACGATGGGACTGTAGTGCTGCCTGAGTGTGCGCTGTGGTTCTGAGGTGATCGTGCAGTCTGAAGTGAAGCTTGGGTCGCTGGTCATTGAGAAGTCACTGGGGCGGTTGACATTTTACAATTGAAAGGTTCACTTCAGCCAAATGACAAAAGCCATATTTTCTCACTTACTACGAGCGATATTAATCTGTGCAGATAGTTTGGGATTTGTTGGCCCAGGTTTTTTTATTTTTTATTCCTGCCTACACCTTAATTGCCTTTACGAAACACTTCAGTAGAAAATCAAAACATCTGTGGGACATCCCCGATAAATGGGGACATCATTTCTCAAAATGATGTCCCCATTTATTAAATTCTGTCCCTACAAAATAAGAGTATTTGGGTTGCAATAGAAATCCTAAAACCTGGAAAAATACAATACTATCTTCATGAGCGGTATGTGTGAAAATACAGCTTTTTAAAATGTCAGTGAACCTAGTACTACACCATGGTTTGTTTGTTTGTTTTGATTCATTGGGAGCATGATGTGATGAACCCTGACTTCCTGTTCTCTGCCTCTCGAAGCAGCCAGGAGACTTCGGTATGAGACATGCTGTGACTGTGATAGAATATTTAACCTGCACGTATGAACTGTGCCTCCAGCCTGCAGACCACGGCCTCCCCTCTAGAGTCACTGGCAGTCTAGAGCATATCGCATAGTCTATTATTACATTTGCTATTGTAAAAGATCCCTTCCTCTCAAAGATGTGTGGAAATCTTCCAGTGCGCATACACTGAGAATGGATTATTCAGTGGACTGGGAGACATCTTTCGCGCAAAATTAACAAAACAGTTTTAAGTGAAATTATCGAAATAGAAATGAATAAAATGTCCAGCTATACACTGACACAGTTTGATTTAACTACCCTTGGGTATTCCAATAAGACATTGAGTCTAATGGAGCAGTTGGTTGGGTTAGGGTTAGGTGAAGTCCACTGACCCATGTCTATGACCAGCACAGCATTTCCTACAATTTGACCTAAAATGGTTGATAAAGACTGCAAATTATGGGCATGAGGGCAAGTTGTTTTGAAAAATTACACTATTTTTCAAGCTCCACTCCACAGACTTTAGAATGCAGAGTTGCCTTGGTGACATCCCATGTGACTTTGATGTTCTAGAACATAAATATGGCTTCCATAACATGTGACTTTGAATGTTCGAGAACTTAAATATGGTTTTCATGACATCATGTGATTTTGATGGTCTAGAACTTAAATCTGGTTCTCATGACATGTTCTAGAACTTTCAAAGAGACTATGTAAAATGTTATCTCTCTTGTTACTTCATAGACCTCATATTCCCACAGCAAGACAAGCTCTTCTGAACCTACTCAACTTGGATACTATTTGGAAACACTTGATCTTAAAATGTCTCAAAACAACGAGTTTCAGCTGAAGAAGTATGACATACTCTGCAACAAGTCTATACAATACCGTGTTTTAGACTTCATTGGAGAAGGAGGTTTCGGCAAAGTTGCCAAATGTATCAATTTAGATACATTCGACGTTGTCGCCATCAAGATCAACAAAGAGTGGTTCGATCACGTCGAAGAAGTGAAAAGGCTGAAACAACTCAAGACCCTTGACCCAGAGGAAAACAACTTGGTAAGATTCGAAGGCAGTTTCATCTTCAAAGGCATGTATTGCATCGCCTTCCAGATGCTGGACAGGAGCCTTGTGGATTTGCTGAATGAGAGACGGGGACCACTGAGCCTGAATGAAATCCGCCCCATTGCACGTCAGCTACTTGTAGCATTTAAAGCCCTGAAGGGTATCGACCTCCTTCACACAGACCTGAAACCTGACAATGTCATGCTCGTCAACCACCAGGATGAGCCCTTCAAGGTCAAATTAATTGACTTTGGTTTGGCTATTCCAGCCTCAGAAGCAAGAGAGGGAACGATTATGCAACCTTGTGGATACAGAGCTCCAGAGGTGTCCTTAGGCCTCCCCATATCTGAAGCCATCGACATGTGGTCACTGGGCTGTCTCCTGACAACACTGTTTTTTTGCCATGTCCCCTTCACTGACGACTCACCATACAACGTCATGAAAACTGTTTGCCATCTACTCGGCCAGCCAGAAGACCACCTGCTGAATGCTGGAATGTACACCAGCCAGTATTTCAAGAGGGATTACTGCTCTTCCAATTCAAGATGGCGACTGAAGACAGCAAAAGAGTACATGGAGGAATCCGGTATCCAGACCATTTCAGAGTGGGATTTCGACACTGTCGGAACTTTGGATGAAGTAGTGGTTAACAACTCAAATGCAAATACTTGTGTTGAACAGGAAGACACAATGGCATTTTTAGATCTCCTAAAACGGTTGCTCGATCCAAATGCTGCAACACGTATCACCCCCGATCAAGCCCTGGACCATTCTTTTGTTACAATGGCTCACTTGGTAGATCACATTGAGACCTATTCCTATCCAAATGTTGCCTATGACTTGATGACTGTCTCGCCCCCATTTGATTCAGATGAATGTGATGAATCAACTGACTCAAGATATGCATTCTCAGACACAGACAGCTCCAGCTATGAGCACAAAGACTCCATAGCATGCAATGGTTATCCTCCAACTCCACAAGAACCCATTCAGAAACAAAAGAATGACATACTCTTGAACAATCCTGTACAATACAGAGAATTGGACTTCATTGGAGAAGGAGGCTTTGGAAAAGTAGCCAAGTGAAACAATTTATATACAGCCGAGGTTCTGCGTTGAGGTTTACTGCACAGGTACTTCTACTTTATCTTGCTGATTTTGAAGTTAACAGATGTTCTAATAATCTAAAAACTTCTACTGTGATAGTAGAAGTTTTATTATTATTAGGACATCTGATAACTTCTCCTGTGATAGTAGAAGTTTTATTATTATTAGGACATCTGATAACTTCTACTGTGATAGTAGAAGTGAACAGATGTTCTAATCATCTAAAAACGTCTACTGTGATAGTATTATTAGGACATCTGTTATTAGGACATCTGTTAACGTCTACTGTGATAGTAGAAGTTAACAGATGTTCTAATAATCTACTAAAAAAACAAACCAAATCTGAACACACACGTACACACGACATCATTGCACTTCTGTCCATCCTGGGAAAGGGATCCCTCCTCGGTTGCTTTCCCACAGGTTTCTTCCTCTTTTCTCCCCATTAAAGGGGCTTTTGGGGGAGTTTTTCCTGTTTCGATGCGAGGGTTCTGGGACAGAGGATGTCATATGTGTACAGATTGTAAAACCCTCTGAGGCTAATTAAAAAAAAAAAAAAAAAAAAAACAATCTCCTCCGCGAATCGCCACCTGATCGTGGTGGAGGAGTTTGAGTGGCTCAGTGATCCTGGGAGCTATGTTGTCCGGGGCATTAGCCCCTGGTAGGGTCTACCAAGGCAAACAGGTTTCAGGGGAGAGCCCAGACTAAGAGCGATTCAAAACGACCCCTATCAGTGGTGGCTGGTGGAAAATTTTCTAGGTAGGGCCATCCTATCAATTTCAACAAACATCCCAGTATGATTTAAGGCAAACAAATTAAAGTATCAACTACTTTAATACTACTTTGCAGTTAAATATTTAACATTTATTCCAACATGAAAAAAGCAGTAAATAACACTTCTATAATATAATATAACATGTTTATTTATTGAGATGCCCCTATGGACCTTGTTATAGGAGGTAAAGATCAGGAGAAGTAAACATGAAGTGTAATTATGAATACTGATGTTAAATTAAGCTATGATGAGTTTTCACTGTTAATTTACCATCTCAATTAAATGTTGATGCCTCCATGACCAAGTTAAGCAGATGAGACTGAGGACAACTATGTAGAAGAGAAGATGTTCACTTTGCCCAATATGTGGCTTGACAGAGTTCTCATGTGTGTCCTGGTCTTCTCATGTTTCCTTACCTCCTCATCCCTCACTCCTGTAACTGTCGGTGCTGGATCTGTCCCTGTTGTTTTAGAAAGCTAAATCAATTATTAGCACGACGTCATCCAGCTAGCCAAACCTGTCTGGTACAGCTAGTAGTGAAGCTTCGCATGGAGTCTGCTGTCTGATTGTGAGGTCAGGCTGATCTGATATCAGCTCTTTGGCTGCAGAATCTCTGCCAAAGTTCTCCTCTCAAACGGGTCTTGGAGGAGTGCTCGCGCTGGCGCTCGCCTGTCGAGACTTCTCCTGACGAGAACGCGCAGCTAGGGGGGCAAAATCTTTTTAGCCCCACACTGAATCTATTTGAGGGCGCTGATTGGCTAAATTGTGTGTCACTCATTTATATCTTGAATCAGCAATTGGCTAAACTGCTTTATAGACCCGCCTCTTTTGGGCCAAAACGATTAGGCCCCCCTAGCTGCGCGTTCTGAGACGTGTCGTGCACACAGGCGGAGAGGACGAGCAGGAAAAGCATATATTTTGCGCAGATATCATATTTTACACATATTACTGGGTACATTCCATAGTTCAAACACACAAATATTGACAATTTGTAGAATTTATTATTATTATAATTTTGTTTTATATTTTCAAAATATTTCTTTTTTTTTTGTGGCTCAAGGTGGGGCCAGGCCCCATGGCCCTCTATTGACCAGCCGCCACTGAGTTGAAGCTAAACAATTAGTTGAGCGATTAGCTTCCATTTGTTAGCCTGCTCTTATGATCCAACTCCGTATGGCATCGCTAACGTTACCTGCACTGGACGAGGATGGAGGATGGAGTAGAACATTGTACATTTCTGCACATTTATGTTCTATGTGTTTGCTAAATGTTGTGATAAACTGCTGGTGTTTCCTCCCTTACTTTTGAGGGTTTTATTGCGTTTGACACAATGAGAGTTCTCAGCCTCTGCTGGAGTCAAATGTAGCCTCACTTTGGATCTTTTCCTTTTCTCTGCCATGACGCGTGTCTCACGCTGTACTGAGCCGGAGTCGGTGTGTGTGTGTGTGTGTGTGTGTGTGGAGTTGGTGTGTGTGTGTGTGTGTGTGTGTGTGTGTGTGTGTGTCAGAGTAATGCACAGAGACAAAGAGACAGAGAGAGGAGGTTTGAGACAAGGACATCTCACTTTGTAACTTCTGAAGTACCGATAGCAGAACCGTTAACTCCAGACCCTATTGGCACTATTTACTGCTGTGTTATCAGTTCCCGTTTAGAACTGGGTATCAGAGGGCATCCCCATGTGTGTCGTGTCAGTCATTTTCTGATCAGGCATTTGACAAATAGGAGCTTTTATTTTTTTACATTTGTTTGTTTTTAGGAGAAGATGATGAAATGAATAGATTTTTATTCAATATCAGGAATTTATAATAAAAAAAAAACTTCAATGAATCGATACATCCACACTAATATGGAGATTCCTTTCTTTATAGTTGGATTAGCAAATTATTTATTCGTAAACAAAATGAATATGATCATTCCCTAAGCTGAGGAAGGATTAAAGGCCTTTTATTTAAAAAGAAGGGAGTGGGGTGGGGAGTGACTTTTCTATAGCCTTAAATACATTGATTTTGCTCTTAGATGGGCAGTGGTGAAGTGTGCAATATACCCCCCCCCCCCCCCCCCACACACACACACACACACACACACACACACACACACACAAACTGTGTTAAGTGCTTGACTGTTTCTATCTGTCCAGTCTGTGTCTGTCAAAAACACCCTGATGAGTTTTCCCAGAATGTTTCAGTTTGTCATATTCATCTCAGAACATTCTGGATTCTAAATGACAGAATTAAACTGAAGAACAGAACACAGTCGGCCCATCAGTAAGGAGCTCAGTCAGAAATCATTTCAGTATCATCTGTTCAGACAGGAGACACAGAGACACATTGCTCTTCGAGTGCTTGGAATCTGCAAAAAAACTTGTCAACAACATGTCGCTTCCATCTGAGAGAGATAAACCTGCAGTCAGCAGGAACCTCGAGTCAAACAGGTGAGAGAGACTAAACGCGCCAACACGGTGTGAGAAAAGTCGAGATCCTTCTGTAAATGTTGAAACCTGTCACATCTACTCTTCAGCTACTTCTTTGTGATGGTCATGCTGTTTTTGGTTCAGGTTAGTTGAGCCAGAGGGCTTTTGTACAGTGAACTGTAACCTAGAAAGGGAGGAGTCTTCAGTACTCAATAAGCACATTCAGAAAGTGTTTGTGAGCGAAATCACTGCAGTGAACACGACTTTATTTATTCATTTATGTCAGGGGTCACTAATAGGACACAGACGCTGTTGTTTCCGGACGCTGGATGTAAAACCTAAAATAATTGAGAATTATCAAATTTTGGCGGAGCTCTTCTGTTTGAACCGGCGCAGCTTTTCCGGCCTCGTTCAGCGGCGCAGGAAACACACCGACCAATTACATGCGTTGTAAATCCATTCACGTGATGCTGCTCAGCCAATCAAATAATCATTACCTCAGCGTTCAGTCCCAAAGTGAAAAGGTATTGAAATAAAGAAAGATGCTATGATATCTAAAATTCACAACATGTTTTTAGATTAAGATTTATTCGGCTCCAATCCATTATTTGTTGGCGTCTAGCGTTTTTGAAAAACTGAATTGTCACTGTGGTCAAAAACTGTTTCCTCTCCCGCACGAATCACTATTGACGGGGCATTCTAGCAGCAATCTAACAGCACCATGAATTACATTTAGAGAAGCACAATAACACTAAAGAGGACGGACGCTAGTGTGTTGTTACTTGTCGCTTGAAACGCTGCAACAATGCGGTGAAGCATCGAGAAAGTAAGCGAAAAAGAGAGAGAGAGAGACTGACTACAACACAGAATTCCCAACAGGCGTTGCATACTTGAACAAGGACACCGGAGGACCATTACGGTGGCCAACCAGTATCGCGTTGACGATAATCTTGTCAAATTGCCCGAGCCTTTGTGGGGTTATGCCGGGTGAATATATTGGAGACTGTCAAGGCTTTCATTGTGTTCACTCTTTAGAGACTGGCTCACTTCCTCCTCTGTGTTAATGCGTCTTTCTTTGTCTCCCTCATTTCGTCCCATCATGTCTATTACACCGCAGGACGAGGGTTTATTCTTCTTCCTTAGGGACTCAGTGTCCTCTAACGCAATTGAATAAAACATTTATAACAAAAATAAAGACGAATAGGCATTTTGGGGTAAGTAGGGTGGAGGAGGAGGCATCTAATACCGACCATACTGGTGCTGCTTCTGATCTCAGAGTGGCCCACTCTTTTTCATTTGCTTGAACTTGTGCTTTTGCCGTCCCCAAAATAAACTGATTGCAGAAGGATTGAGACCCGTCGCGAGTGTCACTGAAAGCCAAATATGAAGCATTTGTGGCTGCATCACATGAGCATTATCCTCATGCGGCACCCTAACAACGAGCAGCACAGGGTCACGTGGCGAGTCCATGGTGAAGTAGGGTCCTGTCATCGTCTTCACTTTAGAAAAAAAAGAAAAAAAAAGGTCCCCTCACACCTGTGAACTAACGCGGGGCCCTGAGCGCCAAGTTCAAACCCACACCACCGCTGTCTCCGGGCGAGTGGGTGGTTCATCAGCCCGAGCTGCTGACATCTTATTTCTGATAGGTGCGGGAGTGAGACTTTTGTGATTTAACCCGTGATTTAGCCCTCACCCCCCTCGTGCGTTAAGATCACCGACAATTCCAGCAGCATCTGTGGGGCAACAAAGACGCCGTGGAATTGCTTTCTGTGTTGTTGAGGGGGGGGGGGGGGGGGGCTTTTCTGTATGTCTCTTGACATTTCACACCTTTCGGTGTCTTACATGGAAGGAGCCATTTTGAAAGGTTCTTTATGAAAAAATTGCATAGGTGTGAAAGAGACTGTCACCTCCAGCAACCTTAAATATTCTGCTTGAATCGTATGAAAATAAGAGTTGGAGGCTTCGAAATTCCACGAAAAACACTCCTCTGTTTAAAACGCGTTGCTTTGATCTTCATCGTGGCACCATGTCTCACCACCACAGTTTTCACTTTGCACAGGAAAGCTTTTAAATGAAATAAAAGCTGGAAAAATGCCATATTTGTCGGGGACACTCAAGTTCCCTGACGAATGAAGAAGAAACCCAGAAACGGGCTGATCAAAAGCCACCCAGCCATTTCCAGCATCTTTTGAGCCTTTTGTGCCTTTTTTGTATTCCTCAAGTCTTTAAAAATGATCTTCTTAGTTAAACATAATCAAACTTTGAGAGTTTGATGAGGGGATCAAACAGATCAGGGTCTGTTTGGTAAACACTCGAGAGGAAGTTACCAGAGAGCTCCTCGGACTGAAAGCTACTCATCTGGAGGACTGTTTTTATCCCTCCAGTTTGCCTCCTATGAATCATGGGAACAACACTTAGAGGCAGGAAATAGAAGCCAATGACTGCGTGCCTTATGGGAAGTAATGGTCTGTGTGCTAGGACCACAAAACAATATCCATCATGGCTCAGCCTCTAACAGAGCTTTGACAGAACAGAACATTTAAGCGTTTCGACAGCAACACAGTTTAAGTTCTGTGAAGAAACATTTCTAAAAATAAAGAGCGAATATATTTATCTAAAATAGCTAAACATTAAAAACCAATCTATTTAATGGCAAGATGTACTTTATCAAAACCACGGCTCCCTTTTAAAAGTGCTAGTGTCTTTGCTCGCGTTCCGTTAACATAAGGCTGTTATTTTATCTTTAATATCACAATCCAAATCATATCCGACCATAACTAGCAAATAGTCAAAAGCTTCATTAATAATGTTGACATTTAAATGACTGTTATTGATAACTTACCATCTGTCTTCACTCTCTCCTCTCAAACACACAGCGAGCAACATGTCCATAAACACGTATTTTTGCTGATGACATCATTAGAGGTTGGGCGCCATTTCTAAATGTTGCTTCATCGCCCCCATGTTAAAAGTAATTTCTGCACCTCTGATGTTATATTAACATAACATTACACCACGGCCATGTAACGTTCAGGTTTACTAACGCACACATATGAGTGAGTTAGGCGTTAACTCACGTTTTAAACTGTTACAATCGAGAAATCGTTTCAAGTCTTTTCAGTCTCAATCTTTTCTTTGCCCCACACTGATGCAAAATACATTTGAATATCATAACTGCATAACCATTTTAGGTTTTAAGTGAAGTACTTAGTTAAAATACTGATCCTCCAGTTCAGGGAAAGAGTTGCCATCACGCACAGTGATTGAATTCATCTGTGTCACATCAATCCTTTTGAATTTGAGGTCCAGTCATTTTTCTGATCAGGCATCTGACAAACAGGGTCTATTGTCTTGATACATTTGTTTGTTTTTACGAGAAGATGATTTGATAAAACACTGATCAGACACGTTTTTTGATACTTATTTCAGTGTTAATGAATTGTTATATTAATCATGAATTTAAAAAATAATCTTGAGAATAATGGGTAAATTAGTCGATAGATTATCAACCATATGGTGCATCCCAAGACCGACCAAAATGACCAGCGGCTCTGAGACTCAAATCCATCACTGGAACTAACGCTGAGGATATTTCGGTCTCTGCTGCTTCAATTGAGTCTATTCTATTTTAAATCTCTCCCCTGCAAGTCCCACAACTTTATAAAAGTGCAATACCAAATTGCTGGAGCACCTCTTTAAATCCCTACCGAAAGCCACATTTTTGTCTGGGGTTGTAACTTGGTCCTCAGGTGTGTGTGTGTGTGTGTGTGTGTGTGTGTGTGTGTGTGTGTGTGTGTGTGTGTGTGTGTGTGTGTGTGTGTGTGTGTGTGTGCTAAGGTGCTAAGACAGGCGCAGGCAGAAATCCAAGGAGCTTTAAGCTTATTGCTTTTCCCCCTACAGTGCAGTCATATTGCATATTGTTACAGTGAGTTCACAAGGCGGTGCGTGTCCTACAACAGAGTCCCGGGTGCTGCACGTACAACTTTACATGCAACTGAGAGAAGACCTCCTGGCATTAATGGTGGACCGCCTTGTGTGTCGTGCAGGGACCAGAAGGACTCAGGACTCCTCTACACCTTCACTCGCTGGAGGCCACGTCCGTTCAAACTCCCAGCGAGGCTCAGCTGGGTAAATTGGAGACAGTTCTCATCTCTGCACTCCTTTATTCACTTCTGAATGCATAGTATCACATAGCTCAAACCCAAGTCACTGATCAGGGGAGCGGCATGGAAACTTGTTTAAGATGAAGAAAGAGCCTCGCCGACTTAAACCGTTTCCAGGGTCGTTGTCACGACTACATAGTCACGAGAGGAGAAAGAGTGGGTGGAGATAGGGTTTGCTGAGGGGAAGTAGCTGAAATATACATCACAGCATGCTGTTCTTCTTGAGATCCCACAGCAGTCTCGGGAGGTGCAGGGGTGGGAGAACGGAAAACACGCTCTTTAGTCACAGAGAGATGAAACTCAAAGGCTGAGATGGCGGAGGAAACGGCACTAACGTAGCGGTGGTTGTTAGGCGGTGGCGTGGTGCATTTCCATCACAGCGCTGAGGGAAATGAATCAGGGATGTTGGAGGGCTCTTGACGATTCCCGGCAAAAAATGAAAAGTGCGTAAGATCACAGGAACGTCACAGTGCTGTGTATTGCAGGGATCAATCAGGGTGAGACAATGAGATAATCTGCTGCTGGGGACGAGGCATTATTATGGATAACAATGTCCGCGAGTGTGTGCGTGACCATGAATATTATTTTTTTGTCAATTGAGAGGTATTGCTCATAAGCTTACACACACACACACACACACGTTCCTATTAATCCCGTGTGTCTATGCATGCCATGTTACCTGTGAATCTGCCCTCCAATCAGTTTCCCTTATCCCCACCTGTTTCAAGCACGTGCCTGCTCTGTATTCCTGACTCCCCGCTGTGATGCAGAGGCTCCAGACTGAGCTATGACTCATCACGGGGCGCTCAGCGAGATCGGTCAGTGTGTGTGCAGGTGGAAGAGGTTTGTCTATGCTCCGAGGCCGCACACAACGAGCGTGGGGGAGGAGGAGGAACACACATTTGATAAGATTTTGGTGCCGCAGAGCCACATCTGATAAGACTGGTGTGGTTGATTGTGGAGAGCTGAGGGACGGGATGATAACCACAGCGGGGGATTTTGAAACCGCTTAGGCCTACTCAGTTCACATCGCAGCGACCCGGTTGGTGGCCATATTCTGCCTGATTGTTACTCTGTTACTCATCACATTGCTGTTACCTTTAATCCCATGCGACAGTCGTCTTTTTTCCGAATGTGTCATGAGCCGTGCTTTATCATCGTCACGCGATGACAGATGCTGAGAACTCAAAAATGTTCAACTTCTAATGATGAAGTGCAATGGAACGCCGAAAGTCGCAGATCCCACCTTTAAACTCTACCCCGACTTCATGAAGAAGCAGCTGTCTGACGTCACACAACAACGGAAGCTCGCATTGTAAACTACAAGGCAACATCACGTATATGTGCAACGTTACCTCTTCCACTCAATGTTACATTTTCAGGTATCGTTTTGAAGACAAATAAAAAGCATTGAATGATGTTGCCTCTCAGAGAGAGAGAGAGACAGAGAGAGAGACAGAGAGAGGATGCGGTGAGAGCAGACAGGTGATGGCGATATTAATAACAAAGTAAAAGGTAGTAGATGTACAGTGTGAACTTCGCCCCTTATCTGTCATTCCTTTTCAGCTGCTTTTGCAACAATTTGGTCTGCTTCTGTTAGTCAGTCAGAGTAAAAGTTAAACCAAAATTAAACTGCTTTGATCTTATGTAAATTTCAAATCTAAATAGAGGAATTCGCGCATATGCTACTGAATATGACCTTTCCACAATGTCTGTTTGAACAGCAATAATGCAATTGTAAAAACAGCTTAAAATGTCTTTGATTTGTGGTCTCGCTTATTTTCTTCTGGATTCCACATTCTGTGATTCTGAACCATTCTGAAGTGGCTCTTTTGACGGTATTTTGTCCCCTTACCAGCAACAATGCTCCAGTTTAAATGAAACATGAAACATGAAAACAGTTCATGTTTATTATGAACTCAACACTCCCTACTTCCATTTTAAAAAGAAGAGCCCCACTAGCACCTGTCTGTGGACAGAATCCCTTCATTTGTTAACACAAGGCTGAAATATTTGTTTGTATTCTTTGGAAATAAAAGAATAAATGACACTTGTAATGGAATGAAATAAGACATTCTGGCCATTATGATAAAAAAACGATACGTCCTCGGTGCATGAACACGTGAGGGGATCTCACTGCTCTCTCTCCTGCTTTGCACGGCGGGTGGATTGGCTCGTGTGTAACGTGATTCCACACCGTCATCTTGTGGAGACTCGTGGCAGCACAGCGCACTCTGCACGTTATGGTATTCAAAAAAGTTAAAAACGGTTTGATGATGTGAATTTGCAGACGGACAAATCTTTTACTCTCTAATGCTCCGAGCGGCCATGTGGAGCTGAAAACAAGTGGGTAATATGGCAAACAGAAGTATTCAGATATTTTTACTGAAGTAAAAGTAGCAATACTGCAGTGGAGAAATACTCTGCAATCTTAGTTTAGTGAGTATCAGCATCAAAATATATACACGTACTCACTATGCAGATTGGCCCATTTCAGAATATATATATATATATATATATATATATATATATATATATATATATATATATATATATATATATATATATATATATATATATATTATTATTACTGGATTATAGTCAGTGAGGCATCATTGTCATTGTTCATTAATGTTCATTCATTGTTATCACTTTGAACTTAAATACTGCAAAGTACCTCAAACTATCAAATAAATGTATTGGAGTAAAATGTACAATATTTGCCTTCTAAATGTAGTGGGGAAGTATAAAATATCATAAAGTGGAAATATTAAGTACCTAAAATTGTACACAAGTACAGTGCTAAAAATACAAAATTACAAAATAAATGTACCCAGTTACATTCACGCCACCACTGCACACAGGTATGCTTGTGGATGGCTGTGCATAAATCTTTCAATAGAATCCATCATCCACAAACAAACTCTCTCGTGAGATCGATTGCTCGCACGCTTTCGGAAGGTCTCGTCAATTCTGTGTCAATAATCTCAGTGACTTTAGACTTCCATCTTCTCAGCAAGAGGGTAGTTAGCCTCTACCTTCTGCTCCTGTCCGTGTGATTGGTATCGATATTCAACGGGCTGTGAGAAAAATGGCTGCACATTTTCACATTCCTGAGTGACTTTTGTAATGAGACCGATGCCGTTCCCGTGTCAGTTGCGCCGAATCTGCCAACCGATATGACTGGCTCTCTGCCATTCTCCTTCACAACACAGTCAGACCAGCTGTCCTGTGGGGAGGGTAACAGGCCCAGCAATATTACCATCTTACTAGTTTTCACACAGAAACCATTGGTCACTTGATGGGTTCTTTCAAGATATCCGATTTTCCATATTTAGCAATCGTTTGACCCTGAAATCCATGTCAATTTTACAGTATTTTATAACTGTTTTTGGCTCAAGCGAGTTTCCTCGTGCACAATTGTACATTTGAATGCAAACTGATGTCCTTACCGCACATTTAAAGAGCAAAACACCAAATAAATGCTCAGTCCTCGGAACAGTGTAAGCACACGATGCTAACGGCTTCTTCGGAAATTATCTCACAAACCAACTCACCGTCCAGACCTCCGAAGCAACGACTACCGACACTGCAGCAATGATGAAGGTTTCGCCGAGACCCAGGTCATTGAACGTCATTTCGCCAGAATTCTGGAATGGATGACCTAATTGGTGGAAAATAGTAGCTAACGTTGGCTAGCTAGCTATTACCCTGACTGGAGTTTTGTTGTGAGATCGTGGACCCAACCACACACAAAAAAAAGCCTAGTCGTGACCAGTATTTGGGGTTACTTCGTAACGCGTTTACCCCAACAACTCTTTAGAGTACTCGGATGACTTCTTGGGTGGAATTAATAACATGAGGTGCTAGTTTGCAAATTCAAATATTGGGAAATTAAGGAGGTTGTAGCTCCGGTCACGTGGTGGAGAAGATGCTACCAACATCAACCGTAGAGTCTCCATCTCTCCGCAAAAGAGTTTGGCAAATTGAAATGTAAACCAAGCTTAGCAACATGCGCAGCGGGCTGGTGCATGAGGTTGCTTGTTTGATGACATTTCACGTCTCATTTAACACTTGTAATTTCAACCACATTCTCATGTAAGGATTTCCAAAGCCTCTGAACCTCCAACCATTTTGCGTTTGGCTTTCATGGATACATTATTTTCTCAACACAGGGTTCAATGCGTCCGCATAAACACCTGAATAATTCTTCATTATCTTTAGCAATGTTTCAGCTTCAGGGGGGGGTTACTATGAGTCCTCCACCATGACTTTTTTTAGGGTCAAATACTTAATTTCCTGCTTTTTCTTTTCTGGAATTTGTGGTGGAAATGTGTTTATTTTCACTGTGTTTATATCCCTCCTCTAAGCAAAGCTCTCTAAGTTTTACTGTACTTTACGCTCAGTAAATAATCAATGCTAACAATTTGATATTCAAGGAGTAAGGTAATCCTTAAATTATTATAGTGGCACCAAACATACTAAGCCAAATTACGAAAAATGCTAACGGACAAAGTCTATTCTGAATCCAAAGTTACAGGTCAGATATGCTACTGGTTTACACGACAGGAGTTTGGTGAGAGTTTGGTGACAGCAGCCTACATCGGACACACCGGAAGCCTGAAGTGAGCTCTGAGGCAGACTGGCACGCAGGCTTCCTGTCACCTGGTAGCATTGAAGACTGGCCGACCATCTTTACACTCTGCTGACGGCAGCCACTCAAGCTCCAGAGGAACAAGTCCTCCAGGCCACGATGGCTTTCCCCACACAGCGACACCTATCACCATGCAGGGCTAAAGAGCGCGACTGAGTCTTCCCCACTCCAAACACCCACCGTCAGCATTGGCTCCGAGAAGCCAGGACTACTACCTGGGTAACTCCGTAGTCTTCCCAGAATGCAGTTCTTAAGACAGGGGTACTCAAGGCCCGCGGGCCGGAGCCCGGGTGCCTTGAGTACCCCTGTCTTAAGAGGTGCTGCAGGACACTCCCCAATCTACTCAACACAATGAGCAGGAATCTGCTAACATGATGGGACAACACCCGACTGAAATTGGTTGAAAAGCTTGTAAGTTCATCAGCCAATTAGCCAGATGATAGACCTTCACGCAGTGGCGGCTGGTCAAGAGAGGGCCATGGGACATGGCCCCACCATGAGCCACACGAAAAAGAAAAAAAAATTATAATAATCATAAATTATACAAATTGTCAATATTTGTGTTTTTTAACTATGGAATGTACCCAGTAATTTGTGTACAATATGATATCTGCGCAAAATATATGCTTTTCCTGCTCGTCCTCTCCCCCTGTGTGCTCGTCTGCTCGTGCTCTCTGCCTGTGTGCACGACACGTCTGAGAGCGCGCAGCGAGGGGGGCTTGATCGTTTTGGCCCAGAAGAGACGGGTCTATGAAGCAGTTTAGCCAATTGCTGATTCAAGATATAAATGAGTGACATACAATTTAGCCAATCAGCGCCCTCAAATAGATTCAGCTGTGGGCAAGAACGATCAAACCCCGGAGCTGCGCGTTCTCGTCAGGAGAAGTCTCGACAGGCGAGCGCGCCAGCGCGACCACTCCTCCTCCAAGACCCGTCTGAGAGGAGAACTTTGGCGGCGATTCTGCAGCCAAAGAGCTGATATCAGATCAGCCTGACCTCACAATCAGACAGCAGACTACATGCGAAGCTTCACTACTTCGTACAAGTCAGTCAATCAACTTCCTTTCTTCCTAAAAGTACGCTGATTACTTCGACATACGTATCCACAGGTTATCCACAACTTAATCCACGTAGATCGTTCCATTTAACACGTTTCATAACACATTTCCTAACACGGTCGGAAAACTGTGCGGCTCCATCCTGCCTCAGATATTACTCACCACTGTCAGTAACTGTCACAGTGTCCTTAAAGTGACAGTTGTCTGTCACTTACATGTATTTCTTACTCTAACAAATTATAACGACATCCTTGTAACATTCAAAGTAGAAACAGAAGTGATTACAGTTAAACATGTAAATAAAGTGAATATTTAACATCACATTGAATTTGGCTCCTACAGATGTTAAATTAACAGTGAAAACTCATCATAGCTTAATTTAACATTCATAATTACACTTCACTACATGTTTACTTCTCCTGATCTTTACCTCCTATAACAAGGTCCATAGGGGCATCTCAATAAATAAACATGTTATATTATATTGTATTATATTATATAAGTGTTATTTACTGCTTTTTTTTCATGTTGGAATAAATGTTAAATATTTAACTGCCAAGTAATAATGCGTGTTTGATACTAATTTTTTTTTGCATGAAATCATACTGGGATGTTTTCTGAAATTGATATGATGGCCCTACCTAGAAAATTTTCCACCAGCCGCCACTGCCTTCACGTCAACAGAAGTTCACCATCCCAGCATAACTGAGATGGGTGGGGAGCCCCCCCAGGAAGCCTGACCACAGTCGAATGAAATAACTAAAATCATCAGCGCCATGCTTTGTCGTCGGACGTAGCATGCTGACTGTGCAGATGCTATGACCAGTGGTTGTGCCGCGGCCTGCCTCAGAGACTCAGAGCTTTCCAGGTGTCTTCTGTGGAGTTGTTGAAGACAGTAGGGGCAGATTAAAGATCTAGATCAGGGGTGCCCACAATTTTCGGCTTGCGAGCTACTTTTAAAAGCATTAAAAATGCTAAATATCTATTAATTTATATATATATACTGAGTATACTTTATATTTACAATATATGTTGGCGTACCTTGCATAACTGCATGAACCCTTATGGCACAATACAATTCTGTACATTTTTGGTCATTACCTTACTCTGATGACTTGCACTGAATGGAATTGGCCAGAGTTGCATAATCCGGACAGTAGCTGCTGGTAGCCGCCTCAAGCAGACTTCCAAATGATCATCAGTTATGGTGGAACGGTGTTTGGACTTAATGTTCGTTAAAGACTGAAAAATGTCCTCTCCCCGAGTCTGTTCTTTCATGGGCAGTATTGTTAACAGCTCTTCTTTTGCAGTCATATCTGTAAACACCATCCGCGTAAAAATGCACAACTGGGCTGTATCACTTAGGTCCGTAGACTCGTCCAATTGCAGGGAGAAACACTCGTTTAGACGATTTATTATCAAAGCTGAGCATAACATATTTCCAGTGGAGAATACCTGAGAAGGTGAAAACCTGCACCTTTGATATATGTGCTGTGCCCCACCGATGATCTCTTCTTAAAGAGATTTCTGAATGAGATTGAATCAGCCGAGGATCGGGATTTGAAGCAGGATTTGAGGCTGTCTGGACTTCACAATTAAGGTTCATCCAGAGAAGAAAATCGATTAAACTGTGTTGCTTGTGATGCTGACCTTTGTTTGGCCTATAATAAACGTGTGCGGCGCGTGTAACCAGGGGTTACTCTAATTCTATGCTACTGTGGTGCTTGCTGAAAAAAAGTGTGCTTTTGTCTAAATATTTTCTTATATTTTCTTATTGCTTTGTTGTGTTGCGGCGTACAGCGCAGCTTAAGGAATGAAAGGAGCCGTGAACACCGCCCTTATATATATATATATATATATATATATATATATATATATATATATATATATATATATATATATATATATATATATATATATATATATATAGTGAGACTGACCAAGAACACAAAGAATCAGCTCTGTAACAGCTGCAGTCAGAGCTACATTTTTTTCTTTCACCGTCATAATGAGAAGAAATGTAGTTAGCTCACTTTAATCACATACTTCGAGGTATGATGACCTCAGATCATCCTCTCCTGTATTTTGCTGACTCAGAGCTAAATTAACTCATATTCTCCACCACTCTCACTGGGACACTGCTGCCCCAGCATCTGGAAACACACACACGCACGCACGCACGCACACACACACACACACACACACACACACACACACACACACACACACACACACTTGGCATGTCTGCAGGCTAGCTATGGTCCAACCCGCTGCACTTCTCAATGCAAATGTTGGGACAATTAGCAGACTTTGAAACCTGTTTTGTTAAATCATGACACGAACCAATGTCACAAACGTATAAACCAGAACACACGTTAAACCTCTTTTATTGCTATCATCCATATTCATACACCTAATAAACATGCAGTGTTAGTATATATTTACAACAGGTTAAGCGGAACCGATGCCTATACTAGCATGGTATATAAATACATTTCACATGAACATGTCCGAGGATCTGTGAGGTTGGTAGCCAACGTCACCTTGAGGCATTATTAGACACGTACCACGACGGGAAAGAAAGGGCGGTCCAACGGTAGCCATTTTTCTGTTGCCCAAAAGTTGCTCTACATTATGTTCTGGCAACGTCGCCCATAATGTTCTGTTTTCTGCAACACATTATCACACCCAAACCAGCACTGGCAATGTAGTTGTGACTGGGGGAGCCATAAGACAATTGCTCTTGAGCTTTGTGTGTGTGTAGATCAACTTCAATCGTCGAGTGGAAAAAGACGTTCTACGTGGTTGCTGTTGTGGCTCTCTATTCGTTTCTCCTACCGTTCACTTGGTAAACGATCAAAATTACAACCGTGGCGCTATTTTTGTGTAAAACCTGACCTGAGTCTGTGTTTTAACACACTTTTCTAAGGGTCAGTGCTCCCCGCTGCCACCGAGGGGTACGCAGCTCAAAAGGCAAATGAACGCCATCACCCATCGCCCATCCTTTCGATAAGATTCGAATAACTGGAAAAGAGAACACAAGTTTGACAATCCTGCACTTCTGGAGATCCCAAGTCAAAGTTGCATCCTTAGCAATTACAGATTGAATCCTTTCAATAGCCTCAGCTGAGCATTTCATGATTTCACTCTCCTCCGTCATATTAAACTGAAACAAAATCGAGCAAAGCAGAGTAAACAAAAGTTGCACTTGATAACCATGCGGGAAGAACAGAAACCAAAGTAAATCCTACTTTTGTATTGTTGTCAGGCAAGGAGAGCAATCAAAACGTTTGTAAGTTGACGACATATTAAAAAAAAGGTAGATTAAAACATGAGAAACGATGCAGATACAATTTGAACATTTGAACAAAAGGCGATGTAATATAAATAGATATTACCAATTTAGCTTATATTCAATACACATCGAATGGTAGTTATTGAAATTGAAATGGAGTGAGTGTATGTATGTCACAGTAATATAGAATAGAGCAATAAATAAACATGCATCTCTGTTGTTGAAACTGAATCCTGGTTTCTGTGTCACGTTCATCTGCCGGTTGACTGCATGCTATTTCAAAATGATCCCATCGATAACAAACATGATATTAACATTTAAAGAAAATGCATTTCAAATCTGATCTAAAGGGAAACAAAGAGGAAATCAAAGTGGAATCTTTGGCTCTTTGGTTCACATCACAGGTAGCAAACACACCGTTTGTCCTGAACTGAAATACTCACACAGCAAAAGACTGACATTGGCCTAAAAAGCAGAGGAGACAAGTGACACCTCAAGCACATCCAGCGCTTTTTCCCCCTCTGATTTGGATAATGCACAGATGATGACATCCTGTTGAAATATGTTGGCAATTTCATTCATATTCAAATCACTCACTACAATGTCTAACATCTTGGTCTGACTACTGTTTGATGTTTTCACAAAAGCACAGGGAGAAAAATGACCGGCAGCCCATAAATAGTGCTGTATATGTCACTAATATGTGGTACCTGTTAACCTATCAATGTGGCATTACATCTGCCCAATATCGAGAAACAAAGTGTTCAACATTGAATAAATAAATACAACAAAATGCAATACACAATAGTGAATAATAAAGTGAAATGTATAGCCGAAAATAGACCAATAAATTGTGAAATAATTTGATTATAGAAATGCATTACAGTATTAAAGGAGTTATTTTTTTAGGTAATTTTAGAACATTTTATTTCAAAATCTCATTTTTTAATGGCGTTGGCCTGCCCCAAACCTCACTTCACAGACCAGAGCTGTGCTGCCAGCTAGCTAGCTCGCTTGCCCCTCAGTTCGATGTCAAGTAAATGATTCATGCTTACCAACAATCCGAGCTAGCTAGCAAGCTAACTGACTAGCATAGTAGCCTTGTTAAACCAAACAAAAGTAGAGGTTAGTTTCTGTGTCTTTCAACAGTTTTATTTTTGCAGCAGCTAGTTAGTTGATTTAAAATGACTTCAGTGCAGTCGTTGCTCACGACTACCAGGAGCTAGCTGGTCCAATTTTGGGAATGTTAGCTTTAATTGTGCCCTGATACGAGAAGCTTAGCATTATGAAATTATGAAATAAAAAGTGTGATTGTAGTAAATGCCCCTATGAATGGTTTGGAAGGTGACTTTCTGAAATAAAATTGAATGAAATCATCAAAATCAAAATAATAAAAACAAAAAATGTTACAATAACTCTTTAATAAATGGAAAAATGATTTCACAACTTGTGATCGATATATTTCACTCAATTTAATCACATGATTATTAATCTCATAATGTCATATTTATGCCACGTATTCTCATGTTGTGGCTTCGTTTCCGTCCTTGTGAAACTGCGGAGCACATTTGTGGGATGACAAGTGCATAATACTGTTCAGGGTGGCCAGATTTCCAGAACACAACTGAAGGGATCAAAGGCCACTACATTTATAGTGTCTAATACTGCTCAGTGAATTAAAAATAACTTGTAGAAGGACACAGAAGAAAGAGAGATTTCAGCAGCAGAACGTCCCTGTGAGACTGATTTATATTTTTTAACACACTCTTCATGGAGTTTTTATTTCCAGCTCCCTCGTCTCTTTCTTTCATCCTTCTTCCCCCATCCATTACTTTTTCCCACTAAATATTGTACCTGCAGGCAGAAAAAAAAGATGGAGTCGTAAAGTGTCGATAATCATTCCATCACAACAGAGAATCAAAGTGGGATTCGCTCTCCCTCCGTCATGACGCATTAAATTACAGCTCCATCTTCTGCGTGTCCGACAGTAACGACCTGCACGAGGAACGAAAAACACTACAGATAAAAAGATGCAGACTGGGCGATCTGTTTCTTTAAGTGATGTTCATTTAATCTCAAGGTGTATCAGCGTCGATCGAATTTCGCCCCGTCTGTGTCGGACGGGCCTATTATTTACCGGCTGTACACAACTTTAAGCAATGAGTTTGAATACACAATGTTTTAAGATGCTGTAATCGTAGGCGTCTCTCTCCCCCCCCCCCTGAAGAAACAGCCCTTTATGTAAGTATATGCTACTTCGCTCATGAATCCAAATGGTGAAATTGTACACACTCATCTCAAAACACACCGAAATAACGCTGACTGTACATACATACAGTAGAATACACTTCTCGTCTACACACCACTCTCCGTCTCGCCTTCTCTCCGCAACACGTGCTGCACTCGAGCGAATGCTAGAAGTACAGATAATAAGTCCAGTAGAGCAGGTTGACCATGACGAACGAGAGAGGGAAGGTGACTCTGGAGTAGTTGTCTATGTGGTGGGGGTTCTCTATGCGACAGCAATATAGTTTGTTGAGCACTTTGCGGACGGTGGCCAGGGCGGTGAGGCACCAGTGGGTGCGCTTCGGGGGCGACGCCTCGGGCTGAGGCTCGCTGCCCGAGGGGCTGGACGGGCTCACAATGAGTTCTAGGGAAGTGGCCGGCGGGGTCGCGGCCGCGACGGCAGCGGCGGCGTCCTTGCGTCTCTTGGCCCTGTTGTGATTGGTGATGGTGGTGATGATGCCGTTCATTTCGTCATCCAGGTCGTGCATGTGGTGGCCGTACTGCAAGAGAAATGGGAGCCGACGAAAGGGTGAGTTTCGAACAGAAACAAGAATGCGACACATCCAAAGTTTGAGAGAGCTCGTGCCACTTGTTTTACTCACCCCAAAGAGCACTGCGATGACATGACGATAACAATGAGCACCATTTGTGAGGACAATGACCGTGACCACAACACTTAACAATAACACAGCACGTCCAGGAGGGTCTCACCATGATCAAGTGCGTGTCGAGGTGAGTGAGGCTGCAGAAGTGGGCCACGGCGTACTCAATGAGTGCTCCGAAGATGAAGCTGAAGCAGATGCCCAGGTAAACGTCAATGGCCTTGATGAAGCAGTTGGCATTGGGCAGTGACGTCCGGGCTCCCATCATTAGAGTGGTCATGGTCAGTACTGTGGTCACTCCTGGCACACAAGAAAAACACACACAGAGAGACGCTGGTGAAATACGGATTCTTTGGCAAAGTTGGCAATGTTTTTTATGGGGTGTAAGGAGTAAGGTTTATTTCATGGTTATGGGTATTCAACGTTATGGGAGATTTGAAACCTGGTTTTCAAACCTGGGGACAACCACCCAATTAACGAGTCAGTGAATAAAATCTTCTGTGTGATTACTGTGTTTTTTCGGTAACAATAGAGGTCAATGGCATAGATGAAGAGTTGGATAAACAGGCATTTGTTTCTGGGGAGAAATATGTGCATAAATGAACGTTCCTGACCATTTTAACTGCCATCACCTCATATTATCTTGAACAGGTAAACCAGCCATTTCAAAGAGATATGCATTTAATAAATCACTACTTATGCCGTTGTTATTGAAACCTATACGATCCCTGTTAAATACTTTATAAATGAGACCAAATAAATGCATTTAGTCTGAGTTAACAGGCCATCTCCTCCTTTTATTAACAAACAGAATGTAAACTAGCCATTCATATTAGATTCAATGTTGCTACATTGTCACTACAATTATTTAAAAAATATGAACATTCAGGCTCCCTGATGTGGCTCAAATGTGTACTGCAGATATAATTAATAAATGAAAGACTATGGAAGAAATTCTGCAAACTTATCTAATGAAAATCTCCCTTGGACCCACCAGTGGGTCCCAACCTAATCTTTGGGAAGTACTGCTATAGATTAATACGCCCTCATCTGGAGTATCTCATGTATCCAATGTCCTCACATATGAGACAAAGGTTCAGAAGAAACCTGCACCGACTTCGCTGAAATCAAGCCCTTCACATCCGATGGTCCATGAAGTAGGATGTATTGTAGTCTTCTTTGTTTCGAGAACTTTGTGCCCCCCTGAAGCCCCCTGCAGCATAGCGGTGGATTTAATTCAATGCAACATCCACGTTCGGATGTCACCACTAGATAACGACAGTGTCACAGAGGCTCACTTCAACCGTCAGCCCTCGAAAACCAAAACCCAAAGCAACATCTGTGCTCACTAAAGGCCAGTGTTGAAGTCTCAGTGTCGTAGCGATCATACCGATGACTGATGAAGAAGAGAAATAAGGTACGAAATAAGTACCGAGCACACAGCTCCTACAGTGACGCACAGTATCTGCATACGGTTTGAGGCAAAAAGGATGCTTTGTTTCGTACCTATACAGATACGAGCTGGAACGGAGGACAGGGAAATCCAGAAGGAAACCCACGAGAGGACAACAAGCAGGCTGGAGGGGACGTAAGTCTCGAGGATGAAGTACAGAATGCTCCTCCTCAGCTCAAAGTGGAAGACCAGCTTCGGGTAATTGCCTTGGAGAAGAGGGACAGAAGTCTGTCAGCGTACGATACTTAATAACAGAAAACGACATTTAAAGGCTGCTGTTAAAAAATGAGCGTAGCCCCGGGAGTAACTCGTTACCGGTCTCATAAACGGCCTCTGAGACGGACGTGTAGTGGTCCTCCACCGTGTACTGGGCCAGCTGCAGAGTGTCTAAACCGCTGACGGACTCGTTTCCTCGGGTCCAGTAGAACATGACATCGTTGATGTTGTAACCCCCTGTAGGAGAGATGGAAATTACATTTTTATCACAGAAAAAGCTGCACACATCAATATATATTGTTTTTAAACAAAAGTGGCGGAAATAAGTATGAATCAATGTGTTTGTAGTAAAGAACCGACAGAGAATTATTACCCAATTCTTTAGTTCCCCTATAAGACCTGTCTGCTTTCAACTCACTGGTTTTGGTTTTATGGCAACTTTTATGTTTTAGGTTTTATGGCAACTGTTTCGTTTCAGACGTATCGCTCTCATTAAGATTAGATTTGAATTTTTAACATTTAAGTCAGTATAAGCCTATTATATAGAATATAAGAGAAGACAAGAATACCCATTAAATATAGGCTACAACAATCTCTCAAGAACAACATAATTCAGCGTTGAATGTCCGAAAAAGGAGCAGGAAGAAGTGAATACTTACTGTTTGATCAGTAAACGTATTAATCAAACATTATTCAAACTTTCACCAGACACACCTCCATCATATCAATCAAACCAAATGAAAATGAGGTATTTAAAACAACGACTACCCATCACATATCCATTCAGTGTGTTATTTTTCTTAAATATCTATTCCAACTGTCTTCCCTACAGTGGTTCCATAAATCAACTCCTTTGACTGTAATACAATTATATTCTACATCAGTCTTCCTAAGCTTGTTTCTTGTTGCAGCAGGCAGCTATTTTCAGGAGAAAAAAGAAAATATCTGATTAAGCCACTGCACACTACCTACCAAGAAGCAAACAGCAGTCAGACGCCGTTAGCGACTGGCTGCTGGACCCGGTGGAGCTTTTAGCGGCTAAAGAGACAGACACGTCCCGCAGGAGTCGACCAGGCCTGCTAAGAAGGACGGTGAATATCCGACCGATCGCTAATGTTGCTCCGTGACAGCTGTTTTCTATAAAAACTGGATGAGGTGATAATGCGTTAGCGTTATACATTAGATGGAACAAATACATTTACTTCTCCCTGGAGCAGTTTCAGTGTTTGTGCAGGTGGAAAACATGACGAGCACGTTAGACATTAGCTCAGAAAGCTGCTGTAATTTATAACTATTGTGGTGATGGTGGTGATGATGATGATGTAGAAACAGCTTTAACAGTTTTTGCTAAACCCCAAAGCAGCAATTGAGGGAACAGCTGTGAATGTTAACGGCTCCAGCTA
This sequence comes from Lycodopsis pacificus, assembly GCA_028022725.1. NCBI lineage: Eukaryota > Metazoa > Chordata > Actinopteri > Perciformes > Zoarcidae > Lycodopsis > Lycodopsis pacificus. The sequence goes on along the minus strand of CM051699.1, from coordinate 7,287,957 downwards.
TGCTGCAGTCTGGTCCTCTCATGGCTGAGTTGTTTGGGATTGCAACCCACAGCGGGTGGTAAATTCCCTCTGATGCTTCTCATCTGCACGAGAGAAACGTTTTGCATAAAACCACTTAAACTCCTGAAAATCAAGTTTAAGGGCAGAGATTTTGGGCTATTTTTCCATAACGTGTCATCTTTCAGACTTGTGCAGAGAAAACTACACGATCCACATTTAGGTCTTATTGTTGCTACACTTTGTCAATTTGTGTCCCTGAGTTCACCAAAAGTTATCGTTATATAATGCCTCGTTTACATATTTAAACGGAACATTTTAGAAGCCTTGTAATACAAGAGAGAACTATATTAATGGAAGCAATCAGCTGTGGAGGTTTCACAGTGATACCTGTTAGTTAAATTCTTCACCCTATTCACCTTTAGTGTCTTCAATTCAACAATACATATCTTAAAGATCGTTTTTTTAAATCTCAATTTACTTCACCAAACTTTCCATTTTCATTCCCATTTATACTCTTAAGGTTTTTACTGAGCGGTCTCTTTATATATCATTTACAGCCTGACATAAACAACACTTTATTACTAGAAACATTTCAAGGTTTCTTTTTTTATGGCTGTGGAGTATTTTCTGATTCATGGGGTGATAAATATGAGGTATCCAAAATCCCCTCTGTAAAAACTTTTGACTCTAATATCTCAACAAAATGAAACAAGAATTTTGAATCTGTCTTTATCCAATGTTCAGATTTCTGTTCTGGAAATGTATGCAAATTAGCACATATTTAATTAGATACGGCCTCATTTGCATATTTAAAACATACAATTTAATAAAAACTTCTTAATGTAATGGTAATGTTTCATGGGGGTATCTATTGGTTGAATAGTTTAACCCCGTTCACCTTAGTGTCCCCTCTTAAGATGTCATGTTAGCCGTGAGAAGCTAAGAGCTAAAGATAGCTAAAGTCCCCGCCGACCGCTAAAGCGCCGCGTGTTAGCCGTTAAAACAACGCGACACTTTAAAGACTCTAAAACACACGTTAATCTTTCATGTACGGAGCCGTACAGTCACAGTGGAAAGTGTTCACGTCTTCAAATGGAGGGGGGGGGGTTAGTAAAGAGTCCTGATGAGGAGCTTAACTCTCGCCATCGTGCCGTAACAGACTAATCATGCACATTGCACACTAGGCCCCTCGAGAGCCCCGACAACACAAATAAATCTCGGGAATGAGACGGCACTATGGTCAGAGATGTGCTGGCTATAGTGTGGCAGCGCTACACATTGATGGTACAATGTTACTCCATAATAATATAGATTTATATTTGTTGAGGACAGAATAAAAGAAAACAAAAGGTGTGATTCACATCCTCTGAGGTGTATTTTTCTCATTTATCTGCAGAGGGAGCAAGAGAATAAGAAACGTAAGCCGGAGCTGGAATAACACACCTCTCCTGTGTGTCCTACAGGAAATGCTCATTAACGTTACAGATGTAAACCCAAGTATGGAGTCATGTATTATTGGCCGATGGTGAGCTATGGTGCTGGGAGCAAAGTCCCCTAATGATCTAAACGCACCGCACCCCCCCCCTCCCACGACGGCGCTCTCTTCTAAACCGTCCTCCAGTGCGGAGGATCCACTTTTGGCACGGCATTAAAAGAAAAAATAAATCCTTCAATATGCATCTTCATAAAGAGACAGAGCAAAGAAGGAAGTAGAGATTGAAGGAGAGAGAGACAGAGGTGAGAAAAAAAACAGCAGAGATGGAGCAGTAGGATGAGAGAGAGAGAGAGATTGTAGGAGAGGGTGGGAAAGAGAGAGATGCAGATATTTAGTCTGAAATGATTGAGCTGAGCGGAGGAAGGATCCATCATCCTCTCAGTTACCTAACTTTAACCTCCAGATGTCTCTTTGACTGCTAAGTGCGACCGGAGTTGACTGGAGCTGCCATTAAATGTTTTATTTGGCACCAAGGTCCTGGTGGGCTTCTGGCAGGGATCAGACTTAGCTTAGCCTGGCTGGCTGTCATTTAATAGCACAGAGCAAAAGCAAGAAGCAAATACGGCAGATGAGGGATGGAGGCTAAGGAAGCAGGAAGGGAGGGAGGGGAGGAGAGATTTTCTTCCTTCCACCCCTTGCTAATGCCCCAAAAAAAAGAATCCATCCATGTTGCTCAATCGTAATTGCAATTTGCTTTACTTATAAACTTACTGCCACCGCATTTCTACTTGAAACCATTGACAGCATGTCAAAATAAGACAGCACTTCCGTGGTTATTTTAATTCAAATGATCTTTTCCGAAACCAAACTAAGTCGTTTTGTTGCCTCAACTTAACGAATTATTTCACAATCTTTCCTTAAAATGAACGAAGTCAATTTTTTGCCGAAACCGAACGTAGTATTTCAAGATCGTTTCCTAAACCTAACCAAGTATATATGTGGGCGACTGTGGCTAAGTGGCTAGCAGGGCCGTCTTTCAATCGGCGGTTGGCGGTCGGCGGTTCAATCCCCGTCTCCGGCTCTGCTAGTCGCATGTCGATGTGTCCTTGAGCAAGACACTTAACCCCAGAATTGCTCCCGTAGTTGTGCCTACGGTGTAGAAATGTGATAGACTCTGAATTGTAAGTCGCTTCGGATAAAAGCGTCTGCTAAATGACTGTAATGTAAGTCGATTTTGATACATAAACCTATGTTTGTTGTCCTGTGAGTTTATTTAGTAAAGACAGTGTGACACATGTAACATGCGTAAGTTGAAACACATGTTGCTGGCTCTTGTGGGAAAACGCACAAACAATGAGCGGTATCTTTTCGTAAGACATCATACGAACCACTTTATGAGGATCGGTTGCCAAATCACATCGTGCCTATTCTTCAGGAGCCCATTAGCTTAGCTTAGCATAAAGACTGGGAGCAGGGTAGCTTAGCTGTTCCTTTAAAGTGCAGACAATTTTCCAATGCTCATGACGGTAATTTATGACAGACGAACCCACACGGGGACAATACTCCATCGTGACCGGAATTGCCCTTGCTATTTGATCCACTGTGTGAAATAAGCACGCAGTCTCACACACACACACACACACACACACACACACACACACACACACACACACACACACACACACACACACACACACACACACACACACACCAGCAGCTTAGAAGATGAGAGAAAGTGATCCGTTTGATCCTTCGGTTTGATCAGATTCATTTGACATTGCGCCCACCCACCAAGTCACTGCCACAGCTTGAAGCTGCACAGTTGGGTTTCTCTTTATTAAGTGCGAAGTGTCCTTACAGCTCTCCAGTTGCAGCGTGCAGGTCTGCTTGTCCATAGGATACTTGGTCAGATCCATGTTGCAAGCCACGGTGGTGGTGATCCTAGAAAGAATTAAAAATAGTATTACAAGGGAAGCCAATGCGGAAGTGCTTAATACTTATACTGCATATTCTCTAATGGCCAGCAGGGGGCAACTCCTCTGGTTGCAAAAAGTCTGATTGTATAGAAATCTATGAGAAAATGACTCTACTTCTCACTTGATTTATTACCTCAGTAAACATATGATTAAACCTGTATTTGATTCACATATTACATAGCTTTCCTTTATAATATTACCAGATTGCATATATTTACATTGTGAACACATCTGTGGGGGAAATAGAGCATCTTCTGTTAGCTCTGCTCTTGCAAGCATCAATATATTGAGTCATGGAAGTGTTTGATGCATCTGATGATGGACAGTGTTGTGAAGCTCTGGTGATCGATGTGACGCAGCCATGACTCATCATGTCTGGAGGCTTCCTATTGGCTGATGGAGTGATTAGGGAGGGTAGTTTGGGTTTAACTTCAATCCATGCTTCACACTTAGGAGTCTGCACTTTAGAATAACACTGTCATACATAATCACGATTCATAACCAGGCAAAGGGACACAGATTTTCTGCATTGAATAATTAATATTGTTTAAACTTCTCTACACCAATAAGCTGTAGCACGCTGACTTGTAAAAGGAAAAATAACCGGAGGGGGCCCCTTAAAAAATATCTGATTTCTGGCTTCATGATATTTTTCATCAGAGACGCAAACTGGACCCTCGTCAACCATAAAAGAATACGGTAATTCTGACTGCTCAACTGCTCCGATGGCCTCAGTGCTTTCTCATGTCCCCCCCCCCACCCCACCCCGGCGCAGCGCTGAAACATTTACCACAGCTGTCCTGTCCTCAACACCTCGCATTTCTCACTCTTGGCTCTGTCCCTCTTCACAGTCCTAAATTCCCCCGAGGTGGCCATCCCCAACTCTCTACATTTTTTTCGGCTTGTTCTTCTCTGACTAGGCTCGACTCTCTGACTGTGACGCCTCACCCTCCTGCACATTTCCTCTGTCAGGGTAAAATACCGGAATCTGTGCAGTTCTCTGTACGGAGGCAAAGGTCCGTGAAAACTAGGCCACACACACACACACACACACACACACACACACACACACACACACACACACACACACACACACACACACCATAAATCAACACACGTCACACTGCATATAACAATGTCACGCACTTTTAGAAATGAAAGGATGAATCAAAAGTCACAGACCAGCATGTTCGCACTCCAGAGAGCGATGCAGGGCCCTGTTGATGTTTACAGCGTACGGAGACATGATTAACTGTGTGGCCAGACTGAGGCGAGACCCGAATACCCAACCCAATTTACTCTAACATGCCGCCCACGCACATTTCTACCCCCCCATGATAGTTCTCATTGTGTAACGACGACATAACTCGTATGCAGTTCAGCACCGCTGAGGTCCAGGCGCAACAACAGACTGTTTGGGGAATGGGGGGCAAAGTCAAATCAGCACCACGGACAGCTCTCATACAATCCACAGAAAAGGCTGAGGTTAAAGCGCGCAACATGGAAGCGGTGGGATGTGTAAATCCCATAATCGCAGGCTTAAAAGAGCCAAACAAATCCACTTGCTGGATCATCTATAACCCTTCTATCTATAACCTGTCTGCTTGGCACGACATCTAATCAGGAAGTCAAGGCGAGAGGCTCGCCAAGAGCCCGTCAGATGCTGAGCACCGAGCTTTGTGCCTCATTCCCACCTCAGCGCGTAAAGGACGGTCCCGTTGGGGAAGATGCGTATCAGCCTGTTCTCCACGGTGATGTCGTGGAGGAAGGACTTCTTGGAGTCCACGATGAAGGTGTCGGGGACCCAGAGCAGCTCCACAAGCCGCCCGTCCAGGCTCAGGCTCTTGTTGCCCTCGAACACCAAACGCTCGTCCGTCCAGCGCTGGCGGAGGAATATGGTGGCGGTGTAGTCCTGTGGGATGGGGGGGGCTCAGAGGTCACAACAGAGCTAATGGACTACTTTAACAAGCGTGTCACAAATACGCTGACAAATAGGTGACGTTTTTGCAAACCAAGCTTTCTTTTGAGAACCAGCTTGTGCCTTTTTTTTCTTCTTTTCTTCTTCTTGCATTGTTGGGTATTAATGGCGTCAGGTCCCTAAGCTCCCTCTGTAGTAATCCACAGCATTGCTTCACATCAGCAAGTCTGTTCTGGTTTCGACATCATGTATTGTAATGGAGATCAAAGCTATACTGTATGTGCATGTCAGATTTGGTTGAGTCTTGGTCTATATGGGCCATATATGGGTCTATATGGAGGAAATTTGTTGAATCGTTTCGTATGATCACTTGGGAAAACATTATTATTAAACATTATTTGTCAGAGGCCGGACCCGGCGGTCTATATGGGCCCATGAGATTTTGCGAGTGAGGAAACATCTCAGCGGGCAGGCTACGACTGATTGGTCCAAGAGCCTATTTAGACAGAGCCTGGTTTAATCAGAAGACTAGTTGTCTCGCCCCTCCTCCAATGGGATTGGACGGCAGATTAAAAAAAGTGAATGATTAGCGTATACAAATATTGTCTTACCATGTTGATCTCTGAGATAGTGTCAATGCTGGCAATGTCCAGGCTCATACCCACCGTTACAGGACCATCTAGAAACAAAGAAAGAAACCACTAATAAACTGCTGTTCGTGTCATCGACTGCATAATCCCCACCATTGAATATATGTCTGTGCATGCATACAGATGGCTACGACTGTACATGTGACTGGGTGAGTTATATGACACACAACGGGGTATATTGAGAAGGCACAGGGATCTATAGTGTTGTATGGTGACAGTTTCTTTCAGGACAGCACATTTAAAATGCTAAAGACCCCACATCACATCAGCAGCTGCAGTCTGTCGAGTGTGAACCCCCTTGAGGGAATAAATCAAGTGAGAAGTAGAGTCATTTTCTCATCGACTTCTATACATTCTGACTTTTTGCAACCAGAGGAGTCGCCCCCTGCTGGCCATTAGAGAATATGCAAGTATAAGGCACTTCCGCGTTGGCTTCACTTTTCAGAACCAGAGGTTGCTGCCTGGTTTCCACCGAGAAGTTCCAGGTCATTTTTTCAAGGAACTAAAACGTTGCTTTAGCCCGCTGTTGTCTGCGTTTCAATAGCGGTCTAAAGATCTACAAAGATGAGGCAAATTAGTCCGCTGACATATGAAAAAGCAACATAATCTTCTCATCTAACTCTCAGCAAGAAAGCGAATAAGCATATAACCCAAAACATCAAATTAATCATTTCAGGTTACTTCTTCAGCATGAGAGTTAATGATTAAGTTTTGAGTAAGAGGGCAGAACTGTCTGCACAGAGCAAACCTGCTGGCTGTGCCTGCGGCTGTCTGGCCAGAGGATGACAGTGACGAGCAGTGAAACCTGCACCTTGCACCAAAATGTTGAAAATATTCTAACTTGTGTGTGGCTGAAAACACAAAGCACCAGAGATAATGCAAATACATGTGCGTGGGTGTGTGAATGTGTGTGATTTCAGTGCTTCTGCCGCTAATGTGTGCCAAGCTCGCGTTCCAAGGCGGGAGGAGCGGCGATTATGCTGAATGGCATTCGCCTTGGCAAAGTCCGAGGTGTTATTACAGATCAAACAGCGAGTAAACAAACCATAATCACATTGTGGCAGATTCCTCGGAGCCCAGAACAATAACGGCGGCGAGGGATTTTGCGGTGGAACATAACATGGTTCCTCTGAGAGCACTGAGACAGACTCTGCTTCTCTATTGGAAAGCAAATTAGTCGCCCGCTAAAAAAAAATCGAAATCATGGCGCGTATTAGCAGCACAATGTTATATGTCCACATTTATACAGATATCAGTATTTTAAGTATATAAAGCACTCTTTTACAGGCTTCGGACCAGAGTTTCCTTATTACCATGTCATTACTTCCAAAGCATTTATGGGACAATATCAAAGATAAACTTCTTCTCATATCATTTTATACATATGCAGTAAATTGAAATGCATGCATGTCAGACTATATTACTCCGAAGGGACAGGCGAGCACAAAATTGCAATTTGAACCCCTCTCGCTCTCTGCCAAACACACATTTCCCGGGAGCGTTCTGTCGTTTCCGTGGCTGCATGTGTCTGCAGTTTCCTTACTGTCAAAGAAAGGCCTGAGGTACTTGTTGTATCCTTTCATCAGCCTATGAATGGTAGGAGGTAGAATCTCTCCCTCCTTCACTTCTGCGTTGAGCATCGAGTTCTCTAACAGCCTGAGAACAAAGACAGACAGAGAGAGAGAGAGAGAGAGAGTGAGAGAGAAAGAGCGATAGGAGGTAAAGGGAAAAACACAGAGACAAGAATTATTTTTTATTCCTCATCCCGTCGTGCATTTACCAGGCGGATTCCTCTTCACGAGCGCCTCACTGTTCACAGAAATCTGCGGGGTGTCGATTGAGTTCCACAGCAAATATTAGAAACCATGCTGGCTGGGAGAAAAGGCGGGAGACTAAAATGTCAACTGAAAAGCAGCAGGAAGAGGAGAACAAAAACACGGCTTTTAATTATTTGGTTACCTCAAATTGACCGGGTTCAGGATATTTTAAACCACCCTTCTCTCTGTTTTTTTATTTTTTGCCATTCACTTACGCCTTTAAAATTACCATTGGCTTTCATGAGATATTTCTTTCTCCGTTGTTTCTCAATGCTATCCTTAAAGGCACATTGAAGTGTGGGAAGATGATTATATTGCTGGCAATTGCGGCGGGGAAAAGAACGCTCATTGCGCCTTCCCCAGTGGTGTGTGTGTGTGTGTGTGTGTGTGTGTGTGTGTGTGAGTGTGTGTGTGTGTTTGTGTGTTTGTGTATGAATCGGGCTCTAAATACGTAAACGCCTGCTCTGTGGAGAAAGCCCTGGGGCACGTGCCATGATCTAAGAAGGAGCAGAAGCCCTCTGTCACTTGTGCGCCGCCGTCGTCAAATGAGTGACAAGGAGAGCAAGAACACAGAGGCGAGATGCTTTTCTTATCAGACTCATCAGATGCCAACACAATCAGTCATTCATCACCACTATAGGGTGAAGAAAGTGCTACGTGTTAAAGCATCAGCGTGTTACTGAAAATGAATTTCGGCAGGTTAATTGCTGTAAACAAGTTAATCGTTTTGACTCAAGATGATTAGTGGTTTAAATGTCGAGCCAGTCTTGTTCTACGCTTTTGCTTCTTGTCATAAGGTGGCAGAAAAGCAACGCCCTCTTTGTTGTGTGCTATAAAGAAACCTCCTTTTGCAATCCAGTAGCTTTCCTGCTATTTCTGACCCTGTAGAACGCCGTTGCTTCCTGGTGGTGATGAGCCTGTTTGTATATGTTAATTATAGCGACGTCTCAGGATGGATGCAATGATTTATTGATGAGAAAATGCTGCATGTAAGTTTTGCTTTCTGTAGGGAGACGCCGCCTTTGCACTTACCGCTAGCAGCTCTGTGAGGCTGTACCGAGGCGCAGCAGCACTTTGACCTCAATGCTAATGCTAGCATGGAAACATGCTCACAGTGACAATACTAACATGCTGCTGTTTAACAGGTTAGGCTTAGGTTAGTGTTAGCATGCTAACATTTGAGAAACAACACCAAACAAAAAGCACTGAAGGAAATGATGGGAGTGTCTACTTCTTGTTTTGGAGGGCTTAAGTCATCTGCTATCGTACTGGACAAAGTGATAGTTTAGCCTCATTAGGGGAACAGGAGTGTCAATTCAATGTCAACCTGCTACTGGAGTAGCGCTTGATGAAAAGTTAGGTTGCCACTCGTTGGGATTCATCCTCTGGGGACCTTGATTAATTCTGTGGAATTTCATCAAAATCCATTCAGTATTTGTGGAGACATTTCACACAAAACCAAGACTGTTAACCTCGTGGGACATTTAGTCGGGGCAGCCTGGTGTTACTTCCAGGTCATCAAATCCCGATGCTTGGTCATTGCCCCTCAGTGTCTTCATAGTGACGCACAAGGCCCCCCTTAAGCACCTTTGCAAACCCATCCGCGTCAATATTCAATTTTCAAAGTAACAGGCATAGTATTAAGAGCAAGAGGGTCCACTAAAGGCCAGAGTGAGGGGTGGTGGATGGACCAAACAAACACAGGACTTTCACCCAGGGGCAGAATACAGAATTTGTGGGGATATTTCAGTCTGGACCAAAGTGATGGACCGAGCGACCAACACTGCCATCCCTAGAGCACTAATGGCTAGAAATGTGATTTAGCAAAGATATCAATAATCATTTTTCACTTTCATTACACACTCAACCATAGAATGTTGCCTGTGCTCATTTTGTTTTAAAACGCCATTCCTTCCTGAAATCACTACTTGAACTGTGTGTTCAAAATGGAACTGAGTCACAGCTAAAGATTGACTAAGAAAGAAAGGAATAGAGGATTGTACAATGATGTATGAATCAGATTAATAGCCACTGAAAAAATACATTGGAAACAAATCTTAACTAAACCACGTCACAGTGAGTGTCCAGATCTATGAATCACAAAGCCCTTTTCATGTCTTCCCCATGAGAGGCCGGGCTGTGAATGCACCACACGGCCTGAGAGCCGAAACCTCTACACCGCACAGGCTTCTACAAAAAAATGGAGAAAAAAAAAACGGCACTGGAAAAGTCTCCTCCGCGAGACTCAGAACTCGTTTCACCTGACTGTGTCAAATCAGCTCAGACTGTGGGGTAACTCGCTCCCAGCGCACTGTTGCTGTGCCGCATAAAGTCTCACTCACTTGGCTGTTGTTGTTTCAGCAGGCAACAGATTCGGATGGGAAAGCCATGTTAGTGGCGGTCGTGGCAGCGCTCTGCCTCCGGCATGCTGCATTATCAATCTGGGTCGCCCTGTGTGACCCTCATTACATTCACAAAATGGTTTTGCATCTGTGTAACTGTATAAGTGGTTTCGTGTGCAGTTTGTTTTTCCTGAATGTGTCTCTGCCGCGGCAGAGATGAGAGAAATGGGAATAAATAAAACATGTGAGAGGGGGAATGTGATAAAAAATTTAATAAAAATAAAAAAAGAAGTAGAATTCAAGGCAAATACAGAAAACTAAATGTATTTAGCACTTACTGTTAGCGACAGAGCTACTTATATTTGATGGTCTCCAACCAGAATGTCTGCCAAGAGCTTCCGGCTCCTCTCACGCTATCCATCTCTGCAAATCCCCAGGCTCTGCAACTTTTGGCTGTCTAAACCTTCACCTGCAGACGGGGCTGAGACCTGAGCTCTCATACCTGCCAAAACACTCGCTATCCACTGAGCCCTGACAATGGGGAAAAAATAAAATAATAATAAGAAAAAGGATATTGACTCCTCACAGAATCCAACTAATATGATCAACTCCCCCTTGTTATGTTCGTGCAAAGGCGGCATTGTGGTGAACACAAGAGGATATTTAGGCTGTGACTGGCAACCTCACACAAACACACACACACTCATATTTATGTATTGTAGGGTCCCTCTCCCAACCCAGATGAAAGCACAGCTTGCAGAGTGCACCGTTTCCCAGGATGCACGCTGACAACACCTGACACACCTGACACACCTGCTCACCAGGCTGCCTATCAAGAATAACAAGATGACACGTTGAATGCCCTCAACCGAGCTGAGGAGGGGCCTCTGCCATACTAAGTCACAAGCTAACGCTCGCTCTCAACACAATCGCAAAAAAACCCCTAAATATGAACTTATATGTATGCCTCTATAATACTGTATATTATATAGGCTATTGCGGGAATATTTGAATGTACACTAGTAGTAAAGTAGCTGAAGCAGGGTATGACTATATGTATATTTGTCTACTTGCAGATTAGGCAGCGTCGCCTCACACTTCATCATGTGACGGCACCAGCTGGGTTTCCACCCACAAACTAAACGCATGCAGGGTACACTTAAACCGCCCGAGTGTGTCTCTCTGCCCACGAGGACTGACAGCCTGTCCAGGGAGCCTCTGACCCGTCGCCCCCCGAGATGGGCTCCGGCCCGCTCACAACCCTGAACGGGGCGAGCTCCATCTGTCAAATGGATGGACGGGCGCATTGTTTTTTCACATTACATTTGGCGTTAAAGACAAGCTAATCAACGGATCATACAACTCGCGGTTCGGATCGAATCACAGATCAGAGTCACAGATCGGATCAGTACAAAAGAAAAAAGGGAGAAAACTTTTACAGATCTCTAATCAGGTTTTACCGCTGAAAATAATTGCAGAACATTGATGATCCTCACTGGCAGATACGGATCCCTTTGTTGTTTGATTATAGCAGCTGGTCCACACGGCTCCAGACTTTTTTTTTGCCACCTTCCCAAAATTTATTTCAACTACTCTGAAGTCAACCATCAAACATTCCTAATGTTATGCTTTTACTTTGCTGAAGTAATTTATAGTGTTTTTTTTCTTCATAAAAAGACAGCATTATAATGATAGGGAAATAAAAGATTGTATGTTTGATTAAAACAAATCTTTGAATGACGTATCATGAGCTGCTTAGAGCTCGTGTTAGGAAGTTAAACGGCTCATAATTCATCTCTAATATCTATTTATGTTGTTGTAACAACTGTATTTATTCAAGTTTCTCATTAAAACTACCTTTCACGAGATTATATTTGAACACATCATACAACGTTATAATTTACCTTCGCCCAATACTTGTGTTCAATGAACAGAGCCTGAACGCTTAACAATGGAACTGAACTTAACCTCCGTTCGTTAGCCGTTAGCGGTTAGCCGTTAGCCGTTAGCCGTTAGCGGTGCTGCTAACACTACCAGCTCTCCTCCGATCAATTTGAACACGGATTGATTGTTCACAATGTAACATTATCAGAGATCAGCGACTAGAAAAGCATGAACGATGTCCTGATCACAGATTTGACTGAATACTGGCGGATAACGATCGTCAGTCAAACTTTATTTCACACTGTGATGGTTAACGTTAAACTGTGTAATTATTCCGAGGGGGAATCCGTACGTTTATGGATCGACAGCGGCCCGTTACACCACTACTAATCAACTAAACGCCAGCGAAACCCTGTGACGGACAAGTAATCTCTGGTGATCATCTACCAGGGGGATGGATCAGCACTTCGACTCCCTGCTGAAACGGAAATGTCGGCAGACGCATTATGCCGTGGATATAAACAACGTCTTCTAACGTGCTAATTGGCCGGTCGCCGCTGATCGCTTCTTCTTGGCCCCCCTGAACTCGGTGGGATGGAAGTGCCAGCGGGAGACAATGATCAGTATGTCTCTTTCGGTCGTGATCAGAGTCTTCTGTTATTCTCGGTAATGAGCCCTTTGGTTTGCTTATTGTGCGCCTGCTTCTCTCCTTGTTCTTTCACTCTCTCTCTCTCTCTCTCTCTCTCTCTCTCTCTCTCTCTCTCTCACAGTATTAACAATCAATGTCTGGGTTGCTTCACTGCGCCGTGATGAAGATAATTAGTCAAACTGTTACACCCGTCATATGACAGCTGGCTATACTGTATGAGAAATAAGCATGAAAACACCAGTAACACTTGTAATTAATCAGTAGTCACCAATGAAAGGAAGAAACCACAAACGAACCGCCAATTCAAACAGGACAGGTGGACAGTGGTCCCAGAGTGAGGTGAAATCCACTACTGCGAAGCTTGAAAGATCATAATTCATCATTTTGACAATGTTTTCATTTGCTTTTCTTTTCAAGAGTTTGATGATTAGCTTAGCATAACGACTAGAAGCAGAGGTACTCGCATACTTGTCAACTGTCAATGGGAAAGGAGTCTATCGCTTATTGTTCGCGAAATATCAGCCAGCTTTTGAACTTCAAAGAGAGAGCCGGGCTAACAGTTTCCCCCAGCTCCCAGTCTTCATGCTAGGCTGTTCGCCTCCTGGCTCCAGCTCAAAACTGAATGCATTGACATGAGATTGATTTTGATCTTCTCATTTCAGTGAGCTCACTTTTATCCAGATGTTAAATATGCCACTAGTTAGGGCTGGATCCACCACAATGGGCAAAATCTTTCATTTAATTTCAGACCTCTCAGCGATACGGCCTTTGACATGCAGTCGGAAGCTCCGGCGGGAGGAGGAATGCTCCACAACCGGCGAATTCCTGCATGTCGAAGGCGGTGGCAAAGCCAGATCTGGGTCTGTCCGTGGTGGGCTGGTGGCTTTCCAAGGCCCAGCTGGAATCTGAACTGTAGTTTCTGGTGAACCTGCGTGATTACGTCTGATTTTGCCAGAATCGGTCCCGGTGGCACCGGTGACAAGCATTAAGAAATACTACGTAGAAATATAGGCAACCTTCTCGCTGATGCTCTTGTTTACTTATGTAGGTTATATAAAGGCATCAGTATTAAATTGAGACTGTTTTATAACCAGTTAAATGTTCCTGACAGTAACCTTAAGGGATCAAAAAGCAGTGCATATGTCGGGCAATGATGCCTCATAACACATTCACTAGTTAGCTGGTTAACATCCAGTGTAGCAGGGTTAGCTAATGCTCGGACATATGGATGTAAAAACAAACAAAAAAGAACACAGTGCACACAAAACATCTGGCCAGCCATGAGCGACCTCCACCACCGCAGGACGGCCTCTGTGCTCTACATCCTGTGGCCCGTAGGCTTGCCTGATGATGGTGGATGCGTGGGTGGAGGAATAGGTTCAGACAGAGCAATACTGTACAGGGATCACAGGGTGGCTTGGAACGAAGGACTCCAAACCCTGTGGGGGGAATTCGCCTTTTCAGATCCTGTTTCATGACATAGCCTCCCCAGATAACCGCCCCCCCCCCACCAACACCCCCACCCCTCACGCTGACTCCTTCATCCCAATCCCTCAAGGCGTCAGGCCGGACATCACTTGCACATTTCACAACAGATTAATTCAGCTGAACACCACCCCTGCAGAGAGCTGAGTAACGCTTTCCGTGGAACCCCTTCTCCCCCTCCTCCCCCCTCTCCCTCTCTCCCTTACCCGTTCCAACTCCCGACTTGGCAGTACGCTCATCTCCAACCTGCTCCTCACTCTCCCCTCATTGATTCATGTCATTCTCTGTTCCCCAAACTCCCTCAGCTGCCCCCCCTCCCCCCTTCCCCCTCTCCGCTGCAGGAATCCCCACAGTCATTCGCATGCCGCAAAAGTAACACATGTGTGTTCTGTATGCGCACGGGGAGCAATTTGATGAAAATATTACCTTATTCAGGAGCATTGTGCAAATCAGCTGAGCATGGCCGGGTTTAATAAGGCATAAGGAATACGTTGTTGTTTTTAGTGGTGTCCCCAGAGTGGCGCATGCACGGGTTCCCCGATGCATTAGCTTCGTTTCTTCCCTAATATTAGTAAATGGTAGAACTGCATTGGTTCTAATGACGTGGGTTATGCAAGTAAATAAGGTCATGTATGGTATGAGGCACAACCCTTAGTTGGCCTTCATGGGCAGAGAATCAAGCGTATTCATATTGACGTGACGGCTAATGACGTGTGCGTATTATTCACGGCTGCAGATCAAATGGAGATATAAATCGCTTCCTCGGTACAGTAGGCCATGAGTCTGACGAGGAGGCTGCCGGAGAGAACAGGTAGAAAACACGGCCTTAGCTCGATCCTCAAGGTGTGCCGGAAACGTTTCCCCCTACACTGGATGCTCTGCCTGTCAGGTTGCATTCAGCCTCTTCTTTTTTTTCTTCTTTTTCAGAGAATATTCTTTCTTTTATTGTTTTGCCGCTGTGAAATGGGATTTGAGGAAAGTCGCTGCTGCTCTCATAGACAGAGATTATTCTCTCGCTCATCAGGGACTTCCAAAGCGTCCTCGGACCCCTCGGCAGCCGCTCCGGGCTCGGAGATGCAGAGGCAGGCAAACCAGGCACCGCCAGAAAGAAAAGAGAAAACTCCTCCTGAGTTCATGTCGCAGGCTTTCGTGGTTAAAAGCAGCTGTTTCTCCCTTTCATGCTATCCCAGGCAGCTCCCTAAGCCCCAACACATGGGAGAATAGAAGAAGTCCCCCCTGCCAAACACAGAACATTTACTGTCTTTATAAGCCCACTGAAGTTTGACTCTCAGGGAAAAAATGGGAGCTGTGACATAAAAAAATGTGTGACTATATTTCAGGCAAAGTGTTGATGGTCCACTTTTAGATGGTTCTGGCTCCTTTAGTCTCATGTACTGTATATCCTCAGCAGTTTGAGCCTTTTTTCCACGCTCCTGTCAGATATTAATCTCTGTTCTTGTTTTTTACGGTAATATGTATATCCTGCACCTCTACGGAAATGGCACAATCATGGCTAGAAGCAGAGAGAATGCAAGTTGAAAATGGAGGCTCTACGTGCTGTACAGACAGAACTATTTACATTTTTACAACTTCAAACTCTGCTGTCCTCTTCTCAATGCACTGTGCTCAGTGGCTTGCGGTGCAGTTGAAGTTTACAGGATCAGGCTAAAGCAAAAGGTTTATTTGATTTTAAATGAGACATGTAGAGTAAAAAGATTTCATGAAATATCACAATTTGAAACGTTTGACGGAAGCGTTCCTCGCACACGATGTGTTCAAGGACCGTGGGGATGAAAATCTTCTGGGTATGATAAACGTTTTTTTATGATAAACGATTGTTTAAAGATAGCGTGCTTTTCAATCCCCCCTGCGGGTTTTGGGGTTCAGAGGGTTAAAAAGAAGGTGCCTGCTGTAGAATAATCTTGGCAAGTTAGTTGTAATTTAAAAAAAAAGCTCATTACCCGTCTTCCATTTTGCCTGGATTACAAGGCTTCGTATGCTTGACAATCCTGATAGGTTTTCTTTCATGCTAAAGTACCACTTCTTAATCTTTACAGATAGAGATGTAGCGTTTTTGCTCATTCCATTATATTATTCTGACCTCATGTTCATTAATAATACATGCAGGCCTGGAAACTCGGCTCTGCTGATTACTGAGAGTGAGATTTGTCAATGAAGGGCTCTGCTCCATCACCCCAAGCCAATTAAGAGGAAGTATTGCTCACTTTGCACTATCAACTTGTCATGCCCTCTCGTGTCCATGCGGCTTTTAATCAATTACGGCGCTGGCACAATCATAAATCAACCGGTGTCCTGAATCACAACTGGATGGATTATTCGTGTGAGCTTTACAGCATGTCTGCGTGTCAATCGTGTTGTTAACGCGCATCAGCCGCTGCTTTTATACAAGACTGCTCTCCGGAGGCGGTTTGTCACTCAACGAGCTGCAAAGTTGTATCGTTAGTGTGTGAGCGGTTGGAATATGCCGTCCTACTGCCAAACTGCATCTGGACAAAAATAGAAAACACAAAATGATAAAAAAGAGACATATGTAGCTCAAGCGCAAGTTCAGTCAGGAAGACACTCACTAGTAATCTCTATCTTTCCTCTCCTTGTAATTACTCTATCAGCTGATTGGGGGCGGGCACTTTTAGTAACCTACCAGATTCGGCACACCGGTTCCTCAAGCCAATCATATCGTTGCGGTCATACTTTAAATAGTATTCTCCTCTCTGCTGCTGTCAGTTGTCATTTCAGCTACGCAGTTGCAAAGCGAGGCTATTTCCCTTACCTTTTAAACAACTAGTGCGTAACTGAGACAAGGACGGATTCCGACTTTGATTGTTTCAGGAAGAGTCGGGTTTCAACAGCGATGGTTTACCGGAGACGGCATTCAGCCCGCCAGGTGGCCGGCGCAGGAGCACTCGCCCAGCGCGGCGCAGCGGCTCCCCGCAGACGAGCAGTTCGCGGGGCTATCCAAGCTAACAGTTACTCGCAATCAGTCGATCCATCGCCGGGCTCATCCGAGCTCCGCAGGCGGCGTCCCGTACTCTTTCTCCACCAGCACACCTGGCCTCCGATGCAGACAACGCCGTCAGTTCCACCGGATAGCTCCATCCGCTCCTTCCACTCCATCAATACTGGTCGTCAATCTCTGGTAAACGATGCAGCTTCTATTGTGTTGTTAACAGCGGCGCCGCCAGCCGCCATGGGAAATCAGCTCCACGGGACAGTTCAGGCTCCTCGCTGCTGAAACGGAGACTGTGTTTCCGCTCGTCATTCCCCGACAAATGAGGAAATCATGGGTCTGGCACACGTCTGGAGCTCCGCAGCATCACTCATGGTTGTGCATGAAAGCGCCTGTGCCAGTAGTGAGAGTTGAGCGCATTCACGAGACTACGATTCATTATGATGGGAAGAAATATAACTAAGCAGCAGTTAAACTTAGTGGATCCTCGTCGTTGGGCGCGATGGGTACTCGCAGCACGTAATCACGGAAGGCGCGTGATGCAGGTTGGCCCGCAAGTGAGCACGAGTTGTCACCTCCGAATTCAATAGGGCACGGGCTGTGCTCATGACGAAGTGCATATCACCAATAGTGCACTGATAAAACACTATTGACATGTCTGGGGATTATAGGAGATGGGCCAATTGGTGAGATGCTTCAGAACAGCGTAGTTTTCATTTGGAGTAAATGTTTGGCAGGCAGATCCAATAGGTTACAGGATGTTTAACCTTTGTTTCTTTATGTTACATTTAAGACGTTACGTCTTTCCTAACAGGGCTTGGCTAAGGCGATAAAGTATTTTATGAATATGAGGGAACAGATGACTACAATCCCTCCTCGGCTTTGTGGAGGTTGGTTCATGGCTTGGGTCAGCTATACCAACATGCTATGGGTGTATCCTTGAGTAACACCAGTGTTTTATGCTTCACAGCCCAAGGAAGTAGCTTAAACAGTTGTATCGACGTTCGTGGTAGTCAACAGCGGATTATTAAATCAAGAAGTCGAAGGAATATGTCAGAATATGTCAGGTAAAGTAAGGGAGGCATTTATAGATTCAATTGCATAACAGAAGCTTTTAAGTACTTGCATCTTATAAAGATAAAGTACCTAATCTTAGTAAATTAATGGAACTGGATCGGCATGCAGCGGTAAAAAATCCAGTGCAATCAGGGTAAATGGAAGTAGGACATTACATTGTATGGTCGTACACATAGCAGTGTGTGCAGCAACATTATTTAGGGTTATTAAACCATTTGCTTCAGCTCTATTCCTCTCTTTTACATCATAGTTGGGCAGTGAAGTCAGGTGGTAGGAGTCAGATTATTGGGCTCGTAGCTCATATCTGTGCCTCTATTATGCTTGGCGTGGGTGCGTTTGCTCAAAAGATTTTGCTTAATGGCGCTTCACCTGGCGGCTGGGAACAATCGTCTCTGGACATATGAAACACACTGGGTTAAACTGCAGGGGAGGAATGAACATTTAAGAGGCTGGCCATAAGGCTGATTAAAGTGTCCACAGTCTATGTGGTGGAGACTGCCATGTGTCATGTCGTAACCCGGCTTAACCCGGTGACAAAGACAGAGGGCACAAGGCAGGATGGGATTTAAATGTAGTTGATAACAAAGCTAAGAACGGCTACCGATGGTGAAGTGTGACAGTCAGTAACGAGAAGGCATCCGTGATGAAGTGTGGGGCATGGTCTGCGGAAGTAAAAGACCACATCTTTAAACGGGCAGCACTGGCAGAGATGAGTTCATGTGCGCAGAAGAGCAAGGGAGTAGGGCTGTTATTCCTCAGAGCTCCAGGACCAGGCGCTCGGCATCCAGTAATCTGCCACAACTGCGCTATTGTGACGGGGATGGATAGTGGCAAAACCATACTTGGACATTTACACATAAAGTGTGATTAGCTCCAGTCAGGCTCATCCTCCAGGGACGCGCTTTCCCGTGGGACAGGGCATCTTCCTTGTCCTAACAGGCACAATCTACCTTGAGGACAGGTGCCGCGCTGACCTGCGTGTCAGGTCACGGGGCGATCACTTGAATGGTGTAACATTCGGCTAACAAGCTGGTGAGGTTCGCTGATTCACTAAAACGTCAACACGGATGCAGGCGATCCGTGGGTTTTGGGGGATTCTGTCAAGGCCAGTGGTTTACTAGACACATAGCGTAACGCAAGCTCATTGAAGCCTAAAAACGTGTACGGCAAGCCATGTATAAGTCATGCGTCATGTTTACGGGGTTTCTGGCAGTTTGGCACGTCATTGCATTTGGCGAATAGCCTGAGCTCATTCATGCAAAATGTGCTTTATATTCTCTAAAGCGGCCTCCCGCATGCTAGGGTTCATGTGGGTCTTCACGCAGCACGGTATAAGGCCAGTACACTCAAGTCTGTTGGACTCACTATCCAGGTCTAATGGGTACGTGACTTGGCTGGCAACTCATGGCTTAAACTCTCCAAATACGGAGGGGCTGGCACAGGGTCTGTGGCTTGGATAGGTTCTGGGTTTTGGCTTGTCAAATCCATGCTGAATTCCTGTTATGGAGACCTAGTAGTTGCTCTACTATTCTTACCCCAGGTAAGGTTCCTTTAGCTGAACGTGGTGAACTAGCCTGGGGAGGTTATCCTCACTAGAATCAACTAATCACCTCAGCTATACTCAGGGCTCGCTGTTAGAATAGGGGCTGCTACTGCAGCAGCTAACTACGGCATCTCGGCTACTCCCCTACAAAAATGGGGACGTTGATCATCCTCTACCTTTACATCTTACATTCGCCCGATCTCAACACCGTCCTCGATAATCAGAGATCATTGACGCCTCAAAATCCGGTAAGGAATGCATATAACTGGTGGTGGTGACATGTTCACATCGATTGGTGTATCGTTGGTAGGTCTCATTAGTGGTATTGGTTCATAGCAGGGGATAGCATTATACCCTTCTTGAAATGTTCCTTATAGTAACCCTAAGGTAGGGATCACGTTATATTGTGCATAGGATATCCTATCAGCACTGTATATTCTGTGCTCTGTTTGTCTGGCTCTATTCCTCTGGTGTGACTTGACCGTTTTCTCCATCTGATTGGTCTAACACTGCTTCCCCCAATCTCCTGGTCTCACGTGACCTGGCTTATCGTGACTGTTTTCCTAGGTGAACGTGACCTGGCTTAACGTGACGGTTTTTCCTAGGTGTCCGTGACCTGGCTTAACGAGTCTGTTTCCTGGTCCGACGGGACCGTTTTACGTTCCTAAAAAAGAAGGTGGGTCTGAGGTGCCCCGTTTCTAATTTCCTGGTCCGTATGATAAGAGACCCGTCCAGAGTTGACAAGTTTCTAATTTCGCCGTCAGATATGACATAATTTCTATTTCGCGGTCCGAAGTTGCGAGACCTGTCAAAGTTTGACATACTTCTAGTTTCCCGGGTGAGCTCACCCGGTCTGGTTGGGCTGAGGAAGTCAGACCCCGATCTTGTGGGGGCCGTTAGACCCCCAACCGTCTGTTCTGCGTTCTCTCTTGAACCCCCCTATTCTGCCCTGCGGTCTAAACGTGACCCATTACTGTCCTCCGCTGCGGTCTAAATTTGACCCAACCTATCCTTGTCTGCGGTCTAGCTCGACCCTCACCTATCCAGTCCTGCGCTCGGATCCTCCGCAGGGCCGACCCCACCATATGTTTCGGGATCTGTTGAAATCCTGCCATACTCCGCTAGGGGCTATCTAGACCCGCACTATCCTGTGTCTGCGGTCTTCCAGACCCCCCGTATCCTAGTCTGCAGTCCATCGTGACATTCCTCTATCCTTTGCTTTGACGCAACCGGTCCTCTTACCTCGGGGCTAACCTCTACTCCTTCACGGTCTACCCTTAAAGTTCTCTCATGACTAATTGTCTATTTTCTTAGGAAATTCACCACAGCAGTAGGTAAGGTATGTATTTAGTTATTCATATAAATACATGTCTTTTTGGGGGATTAGGCCTGTTGGACCTCAGTATCCCTACCCTCGGTGATAGTACTTCAGGATGGAGTCCAATCGCCAAAGACTTTGCACTTTTCATATTTGACGCATGTGTAATAAATCATTGTTAACTTAGGAAACGAGTCTCTCCTGATTGAAATGGCTGTCTCAGCAAAAAGCGGTGTGTGGTTTGACAAAATGTTCTTCAGCGGGTTTCTCGGAGTGATTAAACAGCTTTTCGGGATCCCGCTGCGAGACAAATCCAGCAGGCATTGAATCAGCTGGCCCGCTTTCAGATGTCCGATGTTTATAGATCCAAACTCTTGCTCACCTCTCTTTGTGCAGTAATGGTGAGTCTGAGAGTCAGCCATGAGTAAGTGATTGAATGTGCGCACAGTCTCCTGAGTGGCTCAACTTCGGCGGGGTGGCTGGTTGTCATGCAGGCCAGCCGGTCCCTTGCTGCGTCCCATCAATGAGAGCCTGCACTGAGAGATAATGCAATTTTCCTCTAACTGGAAAAACACTGATGCAAATTTGAATGCCTTTTAGGAAAATGGTTTAACTGACATAAAGTAACTCAGAATTCCATAGTACAATATATATATATGGATATAGAATCATGAGGACAACACTGTGATGAGGCTCATCCCTTACCTGTTTTAATTAGAGACTGCAGTGTTAGAGAAGACTTGGAAAGGGATTCATGAGTGGCCAAACAATTTATCCAAGTTCCACATGCTCCTTTAGTGCAAAGATGAGGACAATATGAATATATGCTGGTATGGATGCCAGTGCATCAGCAGGACATTACTGCTAGCACAGACATTTTTCTTCTTTTGCCATGCTAGCAACGTTTGGGAAGCTACAGACTATTTGGCAAAAATTGGCAAAAGAAATGCGAATTAATGTGCGTTTCCATCCATTACTGCTTAGCAAGTATTAGGAGTTGGTCAATTGAGATAAGCAGCTGGGGATGTAAATTCTCCATTCGGCTGCCAATAAACCATTTGCAGAAGAAGAGGACGCAACAACATTGAATGCAATTAAAAAAGCAGCCGTCAAACCCAGGCTGCAACCTCCAGGTCTGAAAAGTGAAGTCGAATGGCCATTAGGGGGCGACTCCTCTGCTGTAAAAAGAAGTCTGATTGTATAGCAACCGTCGACAGGCTAACAAACCCTCCAGTGTCGGTAGCTGCTGAGCTCCAATCCACCTGGGCATGCAATCAATTTGCCTCCTTTTTTACTGACAAAATTCAGAAAATTAGACAAGCAGTCAGTGCCTCCACATCAACCACAGCATATGTGTTGTCCCGATCTCTGAATAACATCCATTCAAATATCATGACACAATTTCATTCAATCGACCGTAGAAGCCTAGAAGACATTATACAACATCTGAAGTCATCCTCCTGCTGCTTGGATATTCTACCAACGCACTTTTTCAAAAATATTTCAAACTGCATGACCACTGATCTTTTACAAATTGTAAACACATCCCTTCTCTCAGGCGTCTTCCCACAAGCCCTAAAAACTGCAGTTATTAAACCGCTCCTAAAGAAGGCTAGTTTAGACTCCGCAACGATGAAAAATTATAGGCCAATATCAAACCTCCCATTTTTAAGTTAAATAATTGAAAAAGCGGTTTTCCAACAGCTGACCAACTTCTTGGCCGTAAATAACTGCTTTGATGTTCCAGTCAGGCTTTCGACAGCACCACAGTACTGAAACTGCTCTTGTTAAGGTTTTCAACGACATCCACTTAAACATAGACAATGGCAGAAGTTCAGTCTTAGTGTTACTGGATCTCAGTGCTGCATTCGACACGGTCAACCATGCCATACTCCTAGAAAGACTAAAAATCTGGGTGGGACTCTCTGGCACAGCACTTAACTGGTTTGAATCCTACTTGAAGGACCGAGAATACTTTGTGTCTGTAGCTGATTACACATCAGAGCTGACTAAAATGACATGTGGTGTTCCCCAAGGTTCAATACTGGGGCCTCTTCTGTTCAACATCTACATGCTTCCACTAGCTCAGATTATGGAAAACAACAAAGTGTGTTATCATAATTATGCAGACGACACACAAATCTACATAACTATGTCACCAGGGGACTATAATCCCATACAAGGGCTGAGTAACTGCATTGAACAAATCAACAACTGGATGTGCCAGAATTTTCTTCAATTAAACAAAGTTTAATTGTTTTTGGTACCAATGACGAACAATTGAAAATCACCGCTCAACTTCAATCGCTGATGTTAAAACCCACAAACCAAGCCAGAAATCTAGGTGTAGTTATGGATTCAGACCTCAACCTGAACAGCCATATCAAGACAATTACAAAATCAGCCTACTATCACCTGAAGAATATATCAAGGATTAGAGGATTTATGTCTCAACAGGATTTGGAAAAACTTGTCCACGCATTTATCTTCAGCAGACTGGACTACTGTAACGGTGTGTTTACAGGTCTCTGTAAAAAGTCCATCAGAAAGCTGCAGCTGATTCAGAATGATGCAGCTCGAGTCCTCACTAAGACCAGGAGGGTGGATCACATCACCCCAGTTCTGATGTCTTTGCACTGGCTTCCTGTCCAACAAAGAATTGACTTTAAAATCCTGCTGTTGGTTTACAAAGCACTGAATGGTTTAGGACTAAAATACATCTCTGATCTGCTGCTACCTTATGAACCATCCCGACCCCTCAGGTCGTCTGGGACCGGTCTACTTTCTGTTCCCAGAGTCAGAACTAAACATGGAGAAGCAGCGTTCAGTTTTTCTGCTCCACATATCTGGAACAAAGTCCCAGAAAGCTGCAGGTCTGCTGAGACCCTCAGCTCATTTAAATCAAGATTGAAGACTTTTTTGTTTGCTGCTGCCTTTAATTGAATCACATTCAATTAATATATTAATCAATTTCCTGCATTTCTGCATTTTACTACTGTATTTTATTTCTTACACTGTTCTTTATTGCTTTTAAATAATGAATGTTCTTAATTGTTTTTAAATCTCCTCTTCTTTTGCCTTATGTTTTGATGCCTTTAATGGTTTTATGTGAAGCACTTTGAATTACCTTGTTGTTGAAATGTGCTATACAAATAAACTTGCCTTGCCTTGCCTTGCCTATAGAAGTCTATGAGAAAATGACTCTACTTCTCACTGGATTTATTACCTCAGTAAACATTGTGAACATGAGTTTATGGTCTCAAATGATAGTTTCAAGTCTTCTTCAATACATTCAATACATTTAGTAAATGATGGTCCATTTAGAGTCAAATAGATAACAAAGCAGGGTACTGCCTACCTTGTGATTGACGCTACAATGTCTGGGAGTTGTCCGTGTTTTTGTCTGAACATTTTTACCCTTGCATAGTGTGTTTTCAGTTCATGAAAATTAATTGTAACTTTTTCGTTCATCTAAAAATGTCTTGTTGAGCGCTCAGTTGTCCTTAGCTCTACCCTCTCATGTCACTTCTGGTTGTAAATAATACAAGTTTGCAATGGCTAAAAACCAAGATGGCGACTGCCAAAAACCAAGATGGGGGCGACAAAAAACCAAGATGGCAACGACCCAAAACCAAGATGGCGACGGCCAGAAACCAAGATGGCAATGGCCAAAAAGGCAAACTTACAGCTTCAAAATGGTAGTTCACAAACCAATGGCTGAGGTCACAGTGACTATGTGCACTGCTTATATACACAGTACATTCTATGGTTGAACCTCAAACGGCGGTTAACAATGTAGAAAAGATGATGGAAGAATGGCGTCATGTGTCTTTCATGTATTAAATTGAGCAAGCGTACAGTATCACCGCTCCACACAAAGCTGATGTTTTCGTCACTTTAGTGAAGTGGAAGCTTGAGCGACAATTAAATCACATCCTTCATGCGCGTCATGATTTATTCGCCACGTCTCTTTCAATTGCATTCTGCCACATGTTTTTATTTTATTTTTAATAAACCAACCTTTTCAGCCCTGTCAAGCACAACCATCTTTTGGTGATATTCTGAGCTCTTTTTCAGAATATACTGTACACATTCACATTCCCGTCAGGATGAAGTGTAATTATTTCGGTGAACTTTTGGTCTTTCATGTAGCGCTACGATCAGATCAAATTTTCAATTCTGTACCGACACTACGACGCTTTTACTGTGACACACTACACAGGATGAAACAAGCTCAGGACGGTGAGCACTAATTATCAAACACAAATGCAACACGGTTAGAAGGTAGTAACAATAAAAAGGTTTGAACTTGCAATGTATACATTTATCAAAAAGCAATTTGAATTCAAGGTTGGTCATGTTGGTGTTTTCAAAACTAAAGCTCCCAAAAACAAGTCATTCTTTTAGCTAAAACTTCTAAAATAATCCAAAATTTGATCTCCATTTTGCAGAAAGTATCTAAATCGAATCAAATGGACTAAAACTAACACTGAAGTTATATTGACAGAAACTGTTTGACGTCATCCTGCCAAGACTGTGATCAACAAGTTGGCTGTTCATTAAAGGGGAGACACATTTAATGCCTCTGTGGGTAATCTGTAAGTACATTTGGCGTTTTTTTCCTGCCCATTACATGCAGAGTTAAGTCATTACTGAAGAAAAAACTCATTAGTTATGAAGAAAAATTTAACCATCCAGAGAAATCCCATCAGCGGGATAATTAAGGTGTTTTCTCGTCGACGCCAGATGAAACGGAGTAACAAGCGTGCTAATGGATGCCTCCACCCAACCGGTCCACACATGACGTGCAGATTTGTGCCAAATTCAGAACAATCGTGCCGTAAACAACAATAACACTGTACTGACAACAGTGAGCTTTCATGGGATATTTTTTACCCAACCGTATATGAAATAAAACATCATACCACCATCTTAATATGTGTTTGTAGATAATTATTAAAAATAAACAGCTGATATGAGTTGCTGCATCAATATGTGGATGCAAAACACACCGGCGCTGCATGTTAGACTCAACCATGGAGTAACAAAAGGTGTATTTTTTTATTTCTTAAAGGGCTATAGAAATACAACGGAAGTTTGAATTTCCGGGTCACAACACGTCCTCCATCACCGCCGGTTCTCTCATTACAGGCTGTCAAAAGTGAGTCCGTCAAACAACACAACAGTGGAGGAGAGTTGGCAGCAGTTTCGTCACATCCGTCAGAGACACATGAAATCAGGTCCGGAGGGTATTCAGTTAATCAAGCAGCACTTAATAGAGTTCCTTTTTTTTTGCAGAGCTGAAACATTGAGGTACGGAGAATGAAGATATCTGCAGGGCGAGTATAATAAGAGTCTAATTATATTCTCAAAAAGCCACCAACCTGCTATCATTGTGCAGATACAATCTTTTAGGCAGGGATTAGAACTGCATCATTTTGTTTGATGTTTTTTTTTTTTTTTTTTTTTAAAGCTTTGATGGACTCCTTATTGTGGAAGAGGTATCATCCCAGTTACTGAGTGTGTGCCGCACAAAGCAAAATATGATTTCCTCAAAACGTAATTCACAATGCAGTTTCTTTGTTTGGTAACATCATGTTTAGGAGGGCTGGCAAGGTAGTATACCATTCTCTGTTTTTCTTCTTTATTTTCAAATTCTAATCCTGCAAATAATCCCCATATTTATTAAATGTATCAATATGAATATGCCTTTTTTTCTGCAACTGTAATGGAATAAATTTAGCTTTTTTTGTATCCTAATTACTTACTGCTGTTCCATGTATTCACTTTCCTTAAACCTGAGGAGCTGATGTTATTCTCCTCAACTCATTTATATCTCCACATTGGCTGAACCGATCCTCACCATTTAAACTGCATTTGAAACATCCATCTCTAGGGTAGCCCCTACCAATCACTTACCATGTTAGTTTGTCAAGAGACCCCGTGTCCATGGAATATAGGGATGATCCCCTCTTGGGCAATATGTTGCCAGAGCGAATCTTCACTCTGAACGCACTGAAAGAGGACACCAGGCACCTGTAACAAGTTATTTTGGTAAACGAGCCAGAAAGTGAGGATCATTAGTATCACTTCTATCAGATGGGACTTTTTTTAATGTTCTTGTCTGGTTAAAGGGCAACTGCATTCATCAAAACCTGTACCAACACACCTACAATAAACATCCATTGTCTTCATGGCGCCCCCATTCTAGTTTACCAGCTCATTTCACAGACAGAGAAGCTAGTTCGTCATATCAGCCAGAGAAACGCATCGTTGGAATATAAACCCGCAGACACTGGAAACCAGAGGAAAGACTCACATCCGGGATGCCATCAGGGTAAGAAAGTTGAAAGGTACTGTACAGCGGGATACCAGTGATTGAGAGAGCAGCAAGAAGGACACTGTGGAGACAATGGTGTGTTTTGAAATACTACAATGAGGCTTTGAATAAAGTTGAGGATATTTGAACTTTGAGAAGCTCAAACCTTTGTGGATAAAATCATCTTCTCAAATCTTCTCAAGTGTTTGTGGTTTGTTTTGTAGGTCATTTGTCCATTCTTACTAAAGTGTATACACAAAAGTGTTGGACAGTAAATAAGTAAGTATAGTAAGTATAAGAACGTAATTACAGCAATTACATGATATTTTAATAAAGCTGCGTTACTATGGAGGTCATTTTGGGTGTTGTGTTCATTGAGTAAACTCAACGAGTTCTTTGAGACCATAGCAAGAACATGCTCGCACTGATTATTCAACATTGAGTGAACCGGGAACGAAGTTCCACAGCTTGAACTTCCTGTGCCCTCAGATAACGATTCCATTGCTGTTTTACTCTGGAATTATATCCTGGGATCATGAGTGTGTAAAGCCGTGGTGTATGAACACATGACAATCAGCGTTTTAGCCTCCAGCCCTTAGAAAGAGAGGCTCTGTTGGTGAAGGAGGTACAAAGCAAACCTCTATGATAGAGTTTAGCTACCCACTAACAGCCCTCTTTGGGGCGAGCATGTGCTTTCTTTAATACATTTTCTTTTACACAAGCTGTGAGATTTTAGGAGCTCAAAGGAAAGCCAAAATAAGATCTCAGTTAGTATCAATTAAAATGACACAACAAAGCGTTATCGTGGTAATAAGAGCTTTTATCCCGGCTCCGGCTATGTAGGCTTGTAATATGAAGTGGACCTCGGAGCTTTGGAGGAGCTCATGCACGGATACTGTAAACACTGTTCGGGCTTACTTCTTTAAACTTTACCATGGGTATTGACTCGCTTATCTAAATTTACAAAAGAAGAAAAGAAAAAACCCACATCCAGGCTTTGGTATGGGAGCATGCAGGCTGTTAGTGACACCTTGTTTTTCTATTTAATGGTGCGCTGACCTTTCCAGTATTAGCTCAAATATGAATGTTAGTAACCAGGGTACTGTTGTATTCAATTCCAGCTAGCAAACATGTTGCATAATTGAAAAAGGGGACCAGGCGACCCCAATCCCAACAATGAATCCAGAAATTACATTCAATGGCACGCAAGAACCGCTCGTATGGACAGTTAAATTGCCACGTATCAGTGATTTAAGGCAATCCACGGCAAAGGGGAAAACACCTGTTTGATTCAAAATCCTAATGTCTTAATCTGAATTTAAACGACTTTAAATGTAACACGGAAATGTGACTTGCTAATATACTGAGTTTTGTTTTACGTTTCCTTTTTAATGGCATATTTCCCCACAAGAACATAAAGCAAGTGAGAGAAAACTGGCGTGCAGGTCGCTGTGGTAACCTGACAGTGGGACATTAAATGTTGACTATCTCTGTGATTCTAAAACCACTTAGTGAGGTTCAGGAAAAGTCTCGTGGTATAGGGCGCGCAATCAACAAAGCACTTAAGTACAGAAAAGACGTCATAAACATCACTAACTTAACTTCAAAATAACTCAACACTAACACCGGTCTCCTGGGTGAATGTCCTGGGTTTATCTGACCCACCGACCATAAGTAGTCCTACTCACTTTTTATAGCACGTCACTTGCTCTAAACGTAACATATTCATGTGTATGCTTGATTAGTCATGGATCGATTTGCTTCAGAAAGACGTTTTGTAGCGTCAAACCTTTCCCTCCTCATTTCTGCCACAGTTCAACAACACTACTGACACTTTTTGTGTCTGATAATTTCCAAAAGATCAACCTGCAACTCCCCCTCTTTGCACTCTGTTGGAACACTTTTGTGAATACAGCTCACCCACTAATGGCAGCCGATTTCAGGGCCGTTGATTGTGGTAATGATGAAATCTAAAGAGCACACACCTCCTCATGAAAGGGCGGCATCACTCTGCTGAAACACGCAATTTATGACGTGTTGGAACAAAACCTCAAAAACAAAAGTAAGAGGATGAGGATACAGGAACGTTCTTGCAAAATTAGTTTTTTTTTTTTTTATCGTCAATGCCAATGATTGCTTCATTCCTTCTTCCTACAGTATCTTAACAGGGCAATAGTATGGTTATGGTGAGAGAAAGGTTGTGGTTGTGGCAAATGAACTTGTGATTACGTTTAGGCAACACTTGATTAAAGGTAGGGAAAAAATCTGGGGTAGGTTGAAAATAAGCAAACAATTATTGCAGCTGCAAACTCTGGTCTCCAACAAGAAAGTTAGAAACACTACTTGTCGACTCACCACCCACCCCCCCCCGCCAAACTGACTTTCAAAATGACTACATAATGGGCACACCATTGGCACTGGACATCTTACAATTGCAAGGTGCTGAGTTGTCCAATATGAACATAATTCATGGGGATACTGGGATAGACGGGGAACCAGCGGCCCGGGGGGGAAAAAAAGTCAGAAAAAGGATTATGCACGCTAATTAAATTCAGAAAATTCAAATTACTTTAATGGCTAGAACGTTAAACTTCAAATCTTGTGCCCCAAAAACATCTGTCACATGTGTCATCTGCAGCAGGGAGTGAAACCAGCTCCTCATGCAAATGTAATATCATCTGTTAAAGAAGACTCAGCTTCAGAGGAATATGTTTAAACCCTGTCAAGAAACGGCAAAATGCATTTTCCCTATTCCTTCACAGATCTGAGCGCTGGCTAAGTGTTAGTATTGTTCCCCAGTAAACTGTTATGAGTTGCTCCCACAGAAGTAAAGAGGCCAATAAACACGCGCAGCGCCGTGGTTGAGGAAGTTGAATAGTGTGGAATAATCAGTGTCTCTAACGAGAAAATGTCTCGCAGAGGGGAAACGAATAAAGGGCCAATGGTGTCATGACAAACCGCTGTGAAGCTGGAAATGGCAGAGAAACCCAACAGAGACGAGATATTGCTCCAGATAGGGGAGCTGCAATTAAACTTAATGAACATGAAAAACTGGTTCTCAGTTCGCTCTGCTGCAGAAAATGATAGATTTCAAAATAGGCGAGGAAAAGGCAATTTCTGACAGTCGCTGTAGGAAAGACAAAAGAGGATCTTGTGAAATTAAAAAGAACCTCAAATGCCTCCTTATTTAAAACAGCTAAAATATTCTTGATTAAAGATTCTTCTTTGACCTGTATAGGAAGTTCTTCAACTGTCAGAAACTGTAGCTCTTATTTTCTCACAAACCTGGAAGCTTTTAGTTAAATCACAGACAAACCTGTGGATAACATCGGCTATCTAGCGTTTCTATGGCAACAGCTGCAATAACGGCAACAAGGCGGAGGGTTTCAACCCACTTTAGTGTGATAGCTTAAGTCAGATGTGTGCTTTTGGGCTTTCAGTCGGGCATTCAATGGGCCGTGGCATCGCCTCCGACGCGTCAGTGGTGTTGTATTTTGGTAACCCTTGACAAGTGACATCGGCGTGAGCAGCCTCAAGCATTAACTTGTCAGACGAAGTCAAATTGAGCATCACTCTTCCAAATCAATGTGCCAACGCATGTTGGAGTCCAATCTCACTTTTTTGGGGGTTTTTTTGTACAATCTCCTGGAGGCTCACAGTTCCACATGGCTTCTAACGGCTTGCAGAGACATTGTCTGATTCTGTGTTATTGGTGAAAATATAATACGCTTCCCTCAAACCCAAATGTCCTTTTATTCAACAACTTAAACAACTCCTCAAAGACATGATAAACATCACCTTAATAAGTGACACTGAAAACACCACTTATTCCCTTTTAACATAGTGCAGGGTGTAATAAACTCTCAAGCCAGTTATTTCTCCTCATGTTCACTTTTGTGGGGGTTTGAGACAATTCAGTTACGTAACCATCTGAGCACATTCTTATCTCTCCACTGACAATCAATAAAACATTAAAAAGCTGACATGGAAGAGAGTTCTATAAGGACTAAGTAGTGTCTGCAGTAAAGGCATACTGTAAGCCTTTAATCTGCCTGTAATAGGCTTCAGACGTGTTTTTTATCCATGCTTTCTGTAACCGGTGCTGTCAAACCATCACTTCCTAGATGCAGCCCTACGGTGTAACTTTATGTTACTAAGCTTCTATTGAGAGAGATTAAAATAGAAATCAATCCTTTGATGATGCTGCTGCCTGGGTTTATAGATGGCTTGCAGAGGGACGCAGTTACGTTTCGTTACAACATTGTAAATGCGTGCATTTCATACCCTGTGGTTGTTTTAACAAAGACAATTACAAAGACTCGGCTACGGCAAGCATTACGCATCAGTCAGAGCAACAATTGGCATTTAAAGTGTTTTGAAAGATGGAGTTTTTTTTTTTTAAGCCTTTCCACCACCAGAAACTCGAGAGCAGAAGTGTTATAGAATATGTTTTTTGGCTTTGCCCGTTTCTCAGGTTTCTGGATTCTTCCCTATACTCCCTGCCTGGATGCGTTTGCTTTGTTTCGACTGTCCCCCGGTGTTTGACTGCCCGCTTTCTCAGTAAAGACTTTGCTTTTGAACTTACCCTTGTTTCCTGTGTCCGTGTCTGTGTTACCAATTGTTTAAAAAAATGGCAAAGGATTGAGAGTGGAAATCTGCAACCGTTATAATTGTAAACTGCATAAAAGATGTGCAAGACCTTGACAGGAAAAACATGCTCGACAGGCGTAGCAACAGTAACAAAGCAAAGGTGAATTAGATATCACAAAAGCCACATTTCTTTTGTGTTGTTTCAGGAATGAAATACTTTACAAGTCTCTGCATCTTTTTCGCACCTTTTTTCTTCTTCTTTTTTTTTTAGCTCTCTTGCAAAAGACACCAGCCTTGATGTGAACATCTAGCTTTAGTTTAGAGCAGGAAATTCAACAGGTAAAAAAGTAAATGTGTGTTGGCTGCATCAGTAGATACGTATTATGGCTGACTGCCTCATGTAAAAATGTGTCTATTTTTTATTTATATTTGATCCTCTTGAATTTTGTGCCAGGGTTTTCACCGAGCGCCACAGGATCACGAGAGGAGTTTGTTCTGAGGCTGGATTGACACTCAAGCACTTGCCATTGTGTCATTATTGAATTCTGCTGCATTGTTGGCAATACTGTATCCTCAACATGAAGCGGGACATCCGTCTTTCCACCGAGTCCGAGTCCAAATTTGTGTCCCCGTGAGTCTTTTTCTGCTGGATGAATGTGCGCCTCTCTCGACCCTCTACGAGCTCTTCGCTCGCTGCGAGGTGAGGGTCCGGGTAGTGTTCAGCATTGTTAAGGTCATGGGTCGTCTTCATAACACCGCTCAGTCAATAATGTCGCCGCATGTGCTGGTGAAAATGTGCTGTGGCGCATTTGTATTCCACTGGCAGAGGGCGAGCGGCGTTTTCCTAATCACTAAATCACCGAGGCTATCGAGCCTCCGGAGCACCTCACGCTGACACGGTGTGCTAATGGGCTCCGGGCCACGATAAGTCTACCATCCCAGGGTCTTCATATCACGCAGCTCATATCAATCACACACTGTGTTGTTTGTTACCATTTGCAATCATTGGATTTCCATCATCACATTACACACGATTAGTTCACTAAACACACCAGATTAAAAAGAAGACAGGATTTTGATTTATTACATTGTGGTGCTTAGATAGCATATACCAGGGTTAAGCAAGTGCCATTTTTAAATGTTCCAGTTATGCAGTTTGCCAAATCCACATTAAGGTTAATATTAAGTTTGTTTATGACACCACATCGAGACTAAATCTCCAACAGATCTGTAATCGTATCCCAACCACATACACAAATGTACTGTATTGTATAGTATATAGACAGTGCATAGAAACACAAGACGGCTGCCATCATTATGAAAACATCTACATCTCAAATGAAATCACCCGACCGACCTTCCACCAATCGGACTCATCAGCAATCAACTGAACAAATCCGGCGAAGAAGGGAGAGAGCACTAGCCAATCAGAGGCAGAGTCGGGCGGGTCTTCGCGGGTGGGGTTAAAAATGACCGTATTACCGTAAATAACAGACCGTGCAACCGCCAATGGCTAGGAAAGAGGTAATGTGGCATGCGGATGAAAGGGCACTTATACTTTGCAAAATGACTCAAATAAGATATCCTAAAATTCTCCTTCTCAATATAGTTCATGGACAAATTGGAGTCCGAGTCAAAGTGTCCTACAATACATGCGAACATATGACGCTGAAATGCTGCAAACCTCAAGTCAAAGCGATTACTCGTCACGAGATTTAACTTATAGTTGGCTGATAGCCGGATAGTTGGCAGACCTGGTCCAAACCGTCCGATGCTGCGCTCTGATTGGACAGTCGAGGGCGTGACTTAGCGAAGGCTCAATTGCATTTGACCCTCATCTTACCAACCGGGGTCCCTGCAGCTGTCATATCCTTCAGGTGCTTTATTCTATGATTCCAACTTCTCATGATGTAGTCAATCAATTTGTACCGAATGACTTCATATCCCTGATTTCTGTTTTAATAAGCGCTTTTAAAACATACCAATGTATTGGTTTGCTGGGGGACGCCGATCAAAAGCACCCACGTCCACCAATACAGTTTAAATGGAAACAAACTTTTTTATTGAGTTCATGTTTGGCACTGGCCTTCATTTGAAGTATCACACACGATCAGAGACACTCTGTCAGTGATTTTGAAGTGACTATTTTTGTTTACACAATATGCAAATTAACTGCAACTTTCCGAAAGTAATAATGACAATCTGTTCGGTTTTTTCCTTCAGATGACATTAATTACATAACTGACAATGTTTTGGGAAGAAATATGATTTCGCTACAACAGTTGTTTGTTACAGTAGTTTCCTCAGGGACCCCAGTTGGTTAAATATGTTGGTAGGATGAAAGTTAAAGTTGTATTTTCACATTCAAATAACATTTTTGAACTAATTGATAAAGAACAGCGATGACTTGTACAGCTGTATTGTCTGAAGGCAGCGTTGGCTGATGTCCACAGGGCAGTGACTACAGGTCATTAATCATACAAACACAACAATGATCACCTCTAAAGTAATCCGCCTCGCATCTTTGAAAAGCTCTCCGATTCATGAAATGGTCCGGCATATGACGTTTATACGAAAAACATGCATTCGGCAACATACCAGTGCGGCATGCAACCTGCTCCAGCACATTAATCCTGCAGCTGCAAAAAAAAGAAAAAAAGAGAAAATATACAGAGAATATCCTACAGCGGGATTCAGCGGGGCCCCGAGGGTTCGCCTTATCTTAAATGTGCAAAGTGTGTTTCGGTGCTTTGAAAAATAAACTGCGAGAAGAGGAGAGGCTCCTCTGTCACGAGCACCAAAAAAAACATCCCTATCATTCTCGCCGTGCGGCCTCTGTGGGGATTATAACGCCAATTGCATTCGACGACTGATACATGCGGTGCTGGATCCTGCTCCAACTGCTCCGCTCAGCAGCGCCCTTCACTGTGGCGATGACATTTCAATGCTTTGTAGTCTGACGCGTGGGGAGCAGGTTAACGAGTATTGATGGCTGAGGAGAAAACGATACGACCAAGATAGGACGAGATAGAGGGCGCCTCTCCATCTTCCCCCTGCAAAGTGTCGGTGTTTGCTGCAAATTAGAATGTGACGTGACTTGATTATGCACCCCCGCCTGTTGAGACAGCTGTGTGTCTGCAGTGCCCAGCGGTTGTATATCTGCATGCGCTCTCACCTGCTAATGAGGAGGATGGCGAACACCGTCCCTCCAGATACAGAGAGAGCCATGGCTGCCGGTGGAGAGGAGACGACCAGGTGGAGTTTATCTGCCATGAAGAAAAAGGACAACAACGTGAAAATGTAGAGAGGCGCAAGAAACGATGGTAGATTCAGGAAATAAGGATTTTGCTCCTTTTGAAACATAAGATGGGTTGATGCATTTCAGCATGGATGTAAGAGAGTAGTGACTCCTACATCTTCCCCCTTTTTCAACATGAATCGACTGGCACACATCACAGATGGCCTGTGGCCCCCTTTTTTATTTATACAGTTCCACAAATATTGATGTTGTCAGGCAGGTAACGATGGTGTTATCGCTGCTCCTTGTTTGGGTGTCTTTGCTCGAGTACTGACAAGCCTGAGGCCCATTCTCTCAGCAGCACAATGACCTCTTGTTACAGACTTTACCAAAAGGTCTGGCACTGCAAGCTCCAAACGTAATAAAGCATATTGCATTTCCTTCAAAGAGAGTTATCTTGTCGCCTACATCTCCATGCTCTCTCTCTCTCTCTCCCCCCTTCTCTCTCTCTCTTTCTCTCCTTCTTCCCTTTTTTAAGATGAAAGCGGACAGAAAACCTCCAGAGACGAGAATGAGACCCGACTAATGTGGACGGCAAGCTGGGCTGCGAAAATATTTAATGTGAAGTTGAAAGCGAGCTTCTGCGGCTGTGGCGCTATAAAAGTGACTTTACAGTGGCGTGGGCTTGAGATGCAGTAAGACCCGTTGGTGGTCACGGTGCCTCTGTGGTTACATAATACGCAGTGTGTGGTTCTAAGACATGGCATTATCACAACAACTGACAATGGACTTATCCACCAAGCCTCTAATATCGTTACGTAATCACGGCACAGTCTAAGCGGCTTTGGACAGATGCAAACCACACAATACGTTGTTTTTGTTTTGTTTTTCCAGAACAATAATTGTCAGGGCTACGGCTCTGCACACAATTAGGACTCGTACTGAGCAACATTCTGTTTGTGCCTTTGCTGCAGTCAAACAGACTGCAGTTAATGACATCCCTGAAGAAGTGGAGCACGAATGGTTAAAGGTTTCAAACGCTGCAGATAAGCTCATTCAACAGCCGTGCATTACATAACATTTATTATATAATATATATATTTATCTATATATATATTGACAAAAAAGCAGCATACAAGGAGCACTAAAACTAAGAAATGAACAAGAAGTCAGGCATCTATCGTCCCCTTCAGTTTCTTGGTCAAATGCCTTCAGCTATGACAAAGTTTAGCGTTAGTATACAATTTATATGTCTTTATTTTTCCCCTTGCGAGAGCTTAGCATTGGAAATAATCACTCATGTGAGGAAGCAGCCCATCAGTAGGCTACGTGCCGTGAAACGTGATCACCATCATGTGAAGTCGTTTGAACTCTCTTCAATGCTGTACATCAGCAAGAAAAAAAGAAAAGTGAAATCATCATATTTCCACTGCGTCGGGTTCCTCGCTGACCTGCCTCACACAAAGACTGAGCAAATGACTGAGCGTGCTCCACTTACACCCAGAGTGCACCACTTCTGAGTGATCAAAGCTCAATGAAGGATGTCAAAAAACCAAATATAAATGTGTTACTTTTGGACCAATGCACTGGAGACGGTATGAACTCAAACAAGGGGAACTAGTGGGAAAGTGTTTTTCAGCATTTCTTTAAACGCGTATCATTTCCCGATTCAAAATACATTCAGATTTGTTCCTGCTCCTGCAAATATTAATTACAAGGTGCTGATTTGTACGTTTAATACTTAATTACGTGTATTCATCTTCACCAGCACTTTGTGCTTAGACCACTGTAGACTGCCATTATAAATGATTATACACGCAGCCTGGCAAAGCATTAAAAAGGACTCAATGACGCCCACTCGCATGGAAGCAATTCAGCCAGTGCTTTAACCTGGCAACCCCGTCTCCTGCAAAACGATGCTCCCATACACCTAAACTGCACTCGACATTACGTATTTCCTTCCAGATACTGGCTGCCGTTTGAAACAGTTTGTAACACGTGGTGAACATTGTAAATTGAAACAAACCAAAAAACCACTTAGTTTAAGTGACAAAACTAATTGGTTACGCAGATTCATTCAATCCAAATGCTTGGCTGCCTCGTATATTCTAGGAAGGGAAGAGGATAGTTTTGATAGTGTGAAAGATTCCTAGTCTAAAACAATGGTACAAGATTTAAAAATACAAACCAACTGATTGAAAAAGATGCAATGCTATGTACAATATAGGCAATGTGGAATATTTTTGATCTGCTGCTGGAGGCGTGCTTTTTGCAACATGCGAACCAACTATTTGAATTCTCCATTAGCTTCAACTCCAGAGCAATAATATGGAAAACTGCATGGGGGAAATTACGCAAATTAACAGAATCCATGCAACCAGCTTGAGATCTGGACTCTGTGTACAACTCAATGTGAAGACAAAGTTCCCTCCTCAAAGCTCCTCTTGTCACAAGGTTTGTGACTACTATCATAAAAATTATTAGACATGATCGTTTGTGTATAAGCCCCAGTTACTCAGTGAGAAGATCTGGAGGACAGTAAATGAGAAAAAAACAACACCATCATTTATTTTTGGTTTTGTCACTACCATGTGTGATTGAATTCATCTGTCACTGTCTGTGGATAACGTTTTGATCTATAAAGAAAGTAAATAAATTACACACTTCCTGGTCTTATTTCACATTTGCGGTACAGAACCTCGGACCACAGCACCTTTGTAAACACATTTGGATGAGAAACCGTGCACATAGGAAGCTGGCTCTTGACTATGGCTGTTTTAACCCTAACCTTTTAAACCCTAGCCCTATTTTAGGCCTCTGCTCAAAAATTGCATACCCATACTCAAAAGAGTGCATCTTTGCAAGCACAATGTCTATTTGAATAATTTGGTGTGTTGTAATAAAGGAACACTTGTGAGATTTGTTCAGATGTGTAAATATCAGTGTATAAGTTACTGGTTAAGAGTAAATGAACATGGCACACAGCTCAAATTGAAAAATTTCAGGTTCGCCTGAAAAAAAAGCCCCTTCATTGTTATTATTTCATTGAAATGATGCAGCCCCCAGCCTAAAACATCTCCCAAATCATAGCACATATATGTGAACAGTCTCTCTGCAAAGTTTTACTTTGATAAAGTGAAGCAGAACAAAATGAGAGAAGTGTTCGTACAGAAAGTTTAGGCGAGATTTCCAAAATGTGCATTTGGGCACCATGTGTGCCATGTGTGCCATTTGAATTTCCTCATGTACTAAACTACATATTTCACTTATAAATTACTAATGGTGTTAAATACATCCAAATGCAGCAATTTCTGGCTTTTTTTGAAAAAAAGAAATAATAATATTTTTTTTTATATTATATTTTATATTATATTATTTTATATTATATTTGTAAGTCTTCTGTTTCGACATCTTACTAATTACCGGTAATCCTAAAAATGAACGAACGGTGAAAAGGCAGCCGAAATCTCATCTGTCATCTATCTCAGGCCTGGACAACCCGCGGCTCCCGAGCCGCATGCGGCTCTTTGCCTGGTTTCATGCGGCTCTTACGTTCATGTCAAAGTTTGTGTTTTTTTAATGTGCGTGTTCGCTTCGCTTGAGTTCAATACGGTATTTTCGTCAAACGCGCTTGTGCGTGAGATGAAAATACCGCAAAGTTTCATGGTGCAGGGGTCGCCAATTGGCGGACCGCGGTCTGGATCCGGACCCAGACGCCGTTGTATCCGGATCCAGGACCTAAAATAGTTTTTATTTTGACAGAGCGCTTCTATTTTAACCGGCGCTGCGCAGCCTTTTCAGCCTTTACGGCACTCGTTCAGCGATGCAGGAAACGCACCGACCAATGCGTTGCAAATCACATCACGTGATGGCAGCCCACCGAATCAAATATGGGTATTCTGAGCTGTACACACACCGGGCAGAGACGAGGAAAGAGAAGGAAGATTAGGAGAATATTACGTGAGTCAGAGAAGTTGTTTCACATGACATTCTCCAAAGAGAGAAAAGTGTTCAGAGAGACCAGAGTCTTTAACCAGGAATGAACAGACTCTTATCGGTCAATTCTTCACACGGACAGTTTAAAACCAGTGTGTCTCACATGTTCAGAGACCATGACGATAATTAAAAGCGGTAAATGAAGCGTCACTCCGAGACAAAGCACAACTCTTTTGAACAAACGTACCCACTCACATCTAAATGAAGACACAGAAAATAAACATAAGAGCCCAACATGATCAGAATCCTAACGCATGAATTCACTTCACAACAATGATGTTAACAGAGAGAATAGAGCTGAAACAAGTGGCTTAATAACCACAGATAAAGATCATGCTCACTAATTTATCTTTTTAGAAGATGAGAAAAATATATTGTGGCTTTTTTGACATCACTTCACACCTGAATGAACTGAATTTAAAGCTGCAGGACAATTCAGTGAAATCATTTTTTGTAAAATTAATTACTTTATTTTAAGATGCACATTTTTGAAAAGCTTTCTGTTCTGTCAGTGATTCTGTAAACATACGTCTGCGAGTCTGTGTTTTCTACCCTGAAACACGTGAAATCAAAGCATCGATCTGTTCTGACTGACTGAATGTGAAAGAATTGCTTCGAGTGGCAACAACGCAATACAAGCCAGATTTGAAGAGGATTGTTCAAGGCAAGGAATGCCAGAAGTCCCACCAAGCAACATGCATTGTAAAAGAAAAACGCTATTGTAAATTATTATATTTTTGTTTGTGGACTTGGTTGAACTGAGAGTTTGTGTGTGTGAGACAGTGCACACCATGTTCATTGTTGAAAATGACTGGCCTGTGGTCTTAGTACTGTAGGAGTCAATTTCTGTCATTATCATGTTGGTGTGTGACATTTACAATAAATCTGGCTGAGCAGAAGTGTGTGTGTGTGTGTGTGTGTGTGTGTGTGTGTGTGTGTGTGTGTGTGTGTGTGTGTGTGTGTGTGTGTGTGTGTGTGTGTGAGGAAGGGATGGGGTGATGTTCATGTGTA
Source organism: Lycodopsis pacificus (assembly GCA_028022725.1). Classification (NCBI taxonomy): domain Eukaryota; kingdom Metazoa; phylum Chordata; class Actinopteri; order Perciformes; family Zoarcidae; genus Lycodopsis; species Lycodopsis pacificus. The sequence goes on along the minus strand of CM051699.1, from coordinate 7,247,741 downwards.
TGATGTGGCTCTTTGCGGTAACACAGTAAAAAATGTGGCTCTTAGTCTCTGACTGGTTGGCCACCCCTGATCTATCTGAAACCAAGCTCCAGCTGTAATCAACTGAGCGTGTTCAGCTGTGCGTAAAGCCAGCTGGCAGCTTGCTCCTAGTTTTTATACTTAAGCAGAACAATAACTCTGGCTCCCATTGGCCGACCTCCATGGTACATACCTCTCTGTATTCGTTAGCTCCAATAGAATTGAGCTAATCACTTGAAAATGAGTGACAGCACTGTTAGCCAGTCAAATTCATCAAGTCTCCGAAAATAGTGACTTGCAGTCTCTGGGACCCAAAGCATGTCACGCCTTCCCCTGTGGGGTGAAATGACCCCCTCCGAAGGAAAGGCGTGTCTCTGTTGCAAAGGCAGGAAGTCCATTCACTGTTTACCAGCGAAAAAATGCGGGGATTTATAGCTGTTCGGCTTGAAAACGTCAATAGTAAGTCATATTTGTGATCATAAAGCGATAATATGATTTGTGTTGCTGGTGTCTGTTGGCCTCATATCTCAGCGATAGTATGACGGAGAGAAATGTTACGGATATGTCCGTAATCGTTGTGGTGTTGGCGTGATTTTGGCTATCTCGCTTTGTTGTTAGCATTCAACCCATTACACCTGTTAGCATCGTTAGCATAGCTTCGAGTATTTCTGTCCAGAAACGTGCAGCGTGTGCACACCAAAATGCGAAATATGAATATGTTTTTTTGTAGTAATGCTAGTAGTTTGTGACTGAGTTGTTTGGGAGTATGTTAAACGGCTTTGATATTCTTTTAGGCCTGCTTGTGAAGTTTTACGAGGTATGCGACATCATTATATTCGTTTTAATGAATATTTGTTTTCGATGCTTAATGAAAATACAGTCTGAATTGTTCCCCCTGAGGTACTCTCGGGCCAGGAGGGCTAATCTTCAAAGCACCAACATATTTGCTTACTTGTTATTTAAGGAGATGAGGCAGGGATTTTATCTGCGCCCCAAGGTTAGGCAGTGCTCCAGATAGCGCACAGACATCGCCACTCTTCAGCCGATGTTTTTCTCTTAAATCTGATCTGGCATCAGCCCGAGCTCGGTGACCATCATGAAGAAGGACTCTCCAACATGGGAGGACGGCTAACAGCCCGTCGAAGTGAAGCCTGTCTTTCAGCTGTGACTCCGACCGCTGGCAGTTTGATTTTAAGCTGACTTGAAAAGGGCAGCAGGAAATACAAAAAGATGTGTCAGGCAGAACTGAGTCATTCCATCTAATTCTCTGGCTTTTCTCTCCTGTTGTCGCTCTCTCAAGGTACTTCTTCTTGGCAGAGTGGATGAGTCACGTCAGTAGCATGTCAACCTTTGTGGCCTCCGAGCTGCTAGCCAATACACAAACGCACCCCTTCCCCCAATTATCCTCATTTTCCTTTCACTTTTAAGATACATTAACATTGTTTACTCATGTAAACAAGTAAGTGAGGGATGGCTAACCAGACGCCATACTTAGATGAGATAATCATTTTTTCTTGTTGTAGTGGCGTTCCATGCAGGAAAAGCTTTTTTTGTTTTATTTCATGGTTTTGATTAAATACAAGACAAAATTACAACATCATTTTGGCTAGCTAACCAAAGTGTAACCAGCAGGCACTAAAGCCACCACAACAGAAAAAATGAAATAGTTTTCTGCTACAAACATGGTGTCTGGTTAGCCAGCCATCCTTGTATGCTACATGCTAATGTAATTTATACAGCTAAAGGCTAGTTATGTTAGCATGCCACATGTTACAACGCAGCTGCATTTGTTTGCCGAAATATTTCAGCTAACGTTAGCTTACCATGATAAAAAAAAATATATATATTTTAAAGAATTACCCAATAGGTAAATATAGCTTCCGTGTTCCTCCTTTCACTAATAGCTGCATAAAATACACTAAGTAGTTTACTTTAGGTGAGTAGCAGTAGTGCTGCATAGCTGTAACAGGTCTTTTTCCCAGCAGACATTTTGACATGTTATAGCTGGAGAGGCACAGGTATAATGGGTTGAATTAATGATGCCTGCAGTCCACTACAGTTTGGCCCTGCTGTTGAGGACGCTGCCTCACTAGCTTTACAGGGACACCATTCATGTTATTAGGTACTATATTCTTGCTGTGACAAAGCAAAGATTTCGCTGTGAAAAGGGCCTCTTTACAGATGTATTAAAGCAAAAACATTAGAGTGGGTTCTCATTTATTTTTAAGCAAAATGAGTGTATACATCTTCACTTTGAATTCAGGCATTTATTAAAATAGCAGAACGTAAATATTATGAATCATCTATAAGTAGCTTACTCATTAGGAAATTGTGTTCCTGGCTACATATTTTTCTATCGGCCTTGTTTGTCACCTTCAGTCCCGGGTTTCACAAATCCCTTGGGATGCACAAATCCAACTGAATCAGAACCAGAAACGGTCTACTGACAGGTACACATAGAAGGAATTTGGCTCGGTGATTTGTGCGTGACAATTAACATAGTGCAATGGTAAAATACATAATTTAAAAACAGAATATATATTTCCTATGCTGATTTTGACAGCTCAACTCAGGGAATTAGCTAATGCTGAGCATCAATCCGATAACAGCGCTCTCGTATAGGAGCCATCTCTGCCTTAGCAAGTGATTGCTTTGATTATATTTTGAGCACATTATCATCTGGTCTCCTCTACCAGCATCGGCCCAGCCCCAATCTCCCCTAATAGCTTTAGCTCCTTGAAGAAGAACTTATTTCAGCCAGTATGCTTCATACATACATGATATTAAAGCATTCTTCCCAGCACTCAAACTTCAATCATATTCGATTTCCTTCAAAATTCCACAAGTACATCGGAGTAAAAAAGAATCGCTAATGTGAGAGTGATGGAAAAGAGTAATGGAGTATTTCACTGTCTTGTAGACTATCTTCAGAGAATATCTTCATGTCTGTCATCAAATGATCTTTGTGAGGTTTTCAATGTTGAGTCGTTAAGGTTCTTGCCACATGTCTAACCAACATTTCTTACTTTGTAAAAGTGACTTTACTCTGAGTACTCAGCACTCCCGACAGAGACCCTCTCAGTCTCTTTCTTGCTCTGTCTCTTCCCTTTCTGACACACCAATGCAATGTCTCTCAGGAACATTAGGGGCCCTGTGGACTTAGTCTAGGCGGAGGCCTCTCCTCCCCTGTTCCATCTGTGGGTTTAGAAGTCTCGATGCTGTGCTCTGAGTGACTTCTACTTCTCATCATCTCAGGCACGTCTCTGGTGTCCATCACTCTGCATTATTATTGGAATGAGTCAGCAGTGCTGCCCCTTAAACATACTGTGCGGGGAGGAGATCTGCAGGCGTGCAATTACAGCAGTGGTGAGGACGATGGGGAGGAGGAATCGGATGAGATGGAAAAGCTATAAAAATGGAGGTTATAATGATAAAGTAGGGATTGTGTTTAAAGGAATAGTTTTTGAGAAATACCCTTGGTGGTATTTGCCTTCTTGCCGAGAATGATTGGAAGAATGTTACCGCTCTGATGTTCGTATGGTAAATAGCTACAGCCAGGAGGTTAGGGGTCCACGTGAAAAGCGCACTAATGAACACAATGAGTCGCAAACTTGTTTCTTTGAGCGCCCTTGGTCCCAGAAGTAAAGTCCCATTCATTTTCCCCCATCGACCATGTTACATAACAGTTGACACACTTCTGTAGCTCGAATGGACAGTGAAACTCTCCTCAGCAGAAAGATCAACATCTACATTTGAACATTTCTGATTCTTTGATGGAACAAGCTTGCGTACGTAAACTATTTGGGAGAGAGGTTAACTACCACTCCCACGGTGCATTTCGTTAAGAAGAATCACAGAGCTGGAAATTCTGTGTGCCACTGAGGGCGAGTTGGAGCTACAGGTTACACTGTTGAGATTTATGACAGCAATCCGCTTGTAAAGTTATATCACTTTTGGATTCTGACCAAATTTTGGACGAATGGGAGAAAATTAGTTTCTCTCGAAACATAATTGCGAATGCATTTTAGTTGTACGGGAATGTCATTTTGTAGGAAACAGGTTTGCTGCAGTAAATCTGGCATTTTTTCTTCATAGCAACAGCGTCCAAGGATCATGGGTATTGTAATATAACATGACGGACAAAACTTTAGAGACGAAGTTAAAAGAGGAAAGATGGCACTCCAATTTGGCAAGACGCCCTTCTTCATCGTGTATTCTGGCAATCAAAACCTTGGTTGAAATAATTATAATGCTATAACATTAGGCTACAGGGTTGTTACGTCATCCAGGAGAATCCTGTGTTTCTATAGGCAACACTGAGGGTTCTGAGAAATAATGACAAATGAAGATATACCGGACTCATTCACAATAGACTGGAACATACTGTACGGAACTGCTTGAGAGCATCTGTTCCTTCTAGACCACACCTCTGGGCTTTGGCCACATTTCACCTGTAATTACTAGCAATCCTTGGAAAAAAGAAGAAAAAAAAGAAAAGCCTGAGGGAAACCAGTTGATCTGAAGACACATCTGGACACTGTGACAGCTCCAGAATGGACAGTACCAGAAGGACTCGGGCCATCAGATTATATTACCCATGACACTGTGCCACTGAGTCGAGGCAAGATCTGGTGAGACAAAACCCAAGATAGCGACGCAACTGCTGGCCCGATGCACCTGCACCGCAAACTAACCTGATGAGTCTAGAAGTGCTTTGAGTTGATGAATAAAACATATCAGAAAGTGGGGTCATAAGGTCATGCCACCTGACGTAAGGGACGTGCTCCAAATGGATCGTTCTTCCAGTGGAAGGCAATGCTCTCATTAAAGCTCGAAAGACCACAGAAAGCAGTCAATAAGCAGGTAGAAGAAGCAAACGGAGAGGAAGGAAAACCAATATAGAGAGAGACAACTAATGAGGAGGACAGCGCTGTCACATATCCAATGAGGCACTATAGGCACTCCAGCCAATTTACTGTTTATTCTTTCATGCTGTCCATCTGAGGGGGAGAGAAAATAGGGCTCTGGAGTTTTGATGATAACTGAGAGACTTCTCCTTTATCTCCACACATGTAAATCTCTCTCCTCTGCCTTCCTTATTGTGTACCAGCCGGCCTATACACAAATCTGAATGGGCAGCTGGCAGTTTATACCCAGTGAGTGAACAAACAAAACAAAATCTGCACCAATTACGCGTGCCTTCACAATCTGTGCCCATTGCGCTGATTGCAGGCGTCGTCACTGAGGTAAATCTATAGTTTGAGAAGATAGAGAAGGATACGGAGAGGGGGAGATACTCGGTTTGATGCATCACGGAGCATCGGTCGTGCATTAGCATTCGGAGCATTAGTGTGTGTGTGTGTGTGTGTGTGTGTGTGTGTGTGTGTGTGTGTGTGTGTGTGTGTCGACATGGCAGCTTAACTGTCTTTATCTGATGCAGAGCCGCTGGCTGAAGATTGGTCACAGTAGACGTCCCCATTGATTAAGAGCTACTAAAATAGGTTAGACTGGCTTGTGGATGTCTGCAGGCTGTGTGGCTTAACCCCCGATTCATCTGCATGCATGTCTCTGCATCAGCCCGAGGGGTCTCCACTAAACTCAGCCCTGACCATCACCTTAATAACTGTCATCCTTAAGAAAATCACCCCTGTGCCCAATTAAAGGCTATTCAAATAGTTAAATGTTGCTCCTATTATAAACTGACCCCCCCCCCCCCCCCCAAAAAAAAAAATGAATGGTGGGGAAATCAATCACCGAATAAAGTGTTAAGCAAAGACTTGATCATTTTAACCCTCTCGCCTCCGTTCACATCGAGAGAGAGAGAGCATCATGTATGTGCTGCTGCCACCAACAACAGCTCACACAAGCAGACTAATTGAAAGCAGTAGAATTTAGGAGAGAGTACACACACACACACACACACACACACACACACACACATACAGGCAAACCATGTTTGGCTGTTAAGTAACACCAAGTCATGACTACGCACGAACCTTTTTCGAAAGGATTTTAGAATATTTCCGGATTTAATAATATAATAAGATAAGTATCACTCCATACTTCAAAGTTGGAATCATCTGACTTTTTTCCTGTCCAGCCTGTATTCGCTATTCAAAAGCGCGCTGGTGAGAAAGGCGCACGCGAAGACGCTCCAAAATTCGAGGCGCAGCAACGCGAGCAGGTGCCATCCACCGTTCAAAACTAAATACAAAGAAAAAGAAAGTCAGCCAGGGTTATGGAGTTAGAATCCGAACTTTACCTGGAACTGCGGATCGCCGTGAGCACGTCACAGATGTCAGCGCATCCTGGAAATAGCAGTCCGTATGCCGTAAGACAATTTCCCCGTCAGATCGGTGTGTCGCAAACGTGACTTTCCATCAGTTTTTGTCGGAGACGGCTACCTGCTGAACCGCGCATACACGTGCCCGCGCGAACAACTGGTTGTGCTCCGTCAGCAGATTCCCATTAACAACTGGGCTGGACGCACCGCTGCGCAATGACGCACGCCGTGACTCGCAGCTGATTTGGAGTCTCCAAAGCTGCCCGAGATGAATGTCCGACATGTCCGTCGTGATTGTGACGATGTCGGCTTTGCATCAATTCATTTTTCATTACAGCATGAGGGTTTTGTGCCCCAACTATAACCGCGGAGGAGCTTTTAATAACCGAGACGAGACAAAGAAATGTAGTGAATACGCGCAACAATCAAAGAGATCATACAGGAGAATGATGCATATTGGCACACTACACATTACGTTTTATTATCATTATGTCAAGTGACATTATAATCCTGCTGAACGCTTCACAGCAGCACTTGAAGCTATTACACTTTCAGTCAGCTTCGCAGAGAAACACGGGTCGCTCTAAAAGGAGGCTTCAGGGCTACAAGTCAGAGGAGCTTGTGCCAAGGTATTCTCCTCTGATGGATGGAGCTCGACAACCCTCCTGGGCCTCAGCGTGGGCGCGCTGGGAACCACTCTCATCCGAAACACCCCAAGGGGCGCGAAGGGCGGTCAGTCCAGGCTGATCCGATCTTACCTCACATGTGTGCCCATGACCGTTGCCACTCAGTGCCGATGAGGTTGCAGAGAGTGGCACGGGCAGTTCAACTGAAGCATGCTAAAGTGCAGAGAAAATCCCTTCTGCCCCTGGATGTATTAAGCGTCCCCTTCCAGGGAGGCTGCATGCTCTCTAGCTGACCCCTGACCATAGTGCGGAAGAGGAGAAAACCAAGAGTTCATCATGGGGATTATTGAGGTCTTAGAATGGAGCGGCAGCATGCATTTCAAAGAGGCAGAGATACTCTGGAGGCATTCTATTCTTAAGTTAAATCAGGGTTGACCAAACTTTTACTGTGGGCCATGTATTGACAATATAAGGAGCCAGAGGCCAAACTCTATCAATGTATGTTTTCTAGACCACAAAACCCCAAAGAGCCATAAAAACTACATTTCTAGCGAAACAAATATGCAACAAACAGTTTAACATTTTAAATTACAATCCTTTTTTGGTGTGCCCACATATTACAAAAACTATTACGTTGATTCAACACTTTTTAACTCGAACACATGGACTAAGTGCCCACTTAAAATATATTATGATGTTATGTGTGAATCTGTAAATAATGTTGTTTGTCCATGCATGGCACTTAAAAGATAACATGTAAACGTAAGATGTAAATCGGTCCTAATATCCAGATGAAACAAACAGAAAAGGCAGAATTGGTAAATTACTGGTTTCTGTGCATGAGGATAAGATAACTTTATTCAGTCGACATCCAGTGTTTAAGATGTGCAATGTACATACAGTGTAATGAGAATTGGAAATAAAATACACTTAAATATCAGAAATAGTTTTTCCAGTCAGATGAACTGAGATTGTAGCGACCTCATCCACACTCTGTGTTGTGTTTTTTATTCATTTACGCTCACAGTTGCACAGGGGTGCTAAAAACATCTAAAGGTCAAAGCCATGTGTCCTGGCACTTTTGTTCCATGCCTCCCTGTCTGTCAGCCTAGCTGTATCTATTGTGAGTATTTTGTGCCACAAACACTGGTAAGGAAGAAAAACAACTCTTGGAAAAGATATGAAGATATATTTTTAAATTATCATTTTTGTTTATTATTTTTACGTCACATTATATTCATGATATAATTATTTAATATGGCACAAAACGTTTACCAATAACAGATATTAGCCAGTTTATCTCTGAAGAAAGTGGCTCCCAACCTTGGGGATGGGGCCCGCAAAAGGGTCACAAGATAAATGTCAGTGGTCACAAATTGAGTAACACAGTAGAAAAGCAGAAATAACACATTTCAGTAACAATACCATACCTATATTTATCAGATTTTTACTGTAATATTTGATTTCTTTCCAACAATTCCACCTCCAACTACATATTCTTGAAATACAATTTTCTTTGCTAACTGTTCACAACTGTTACTCACACAAATAGTAATTGTCATTTTGTTGTATGGAGCTAAAAATGTAACTGATAAAACTTAATTAGTAATAGAAAAATACAGTATGGTCGTGTGACTATTGAGATCTTGCAGCTGCTTTTTTAACAGTCCAAAAAGAAATATAATTCACGTCGAGAGACGATGACACCTGCCATGTCTTGCCGTCCTCGTCTCGTGTTACAGGCTTAATATCTTCTGAAGATCCTTGAAGATCCAGGGGACCCATTCCCCTGTCCTTCTTTATGCAAAGAGGAATGGACAGGTGAAAAAGATGAGGCCGCTAACTTGAAGGCCATGGTGCTCTCAACCTTTTCCTCCAACGACAGGTGATGAATCTCTCCTTTGAATCCTGGTATATGCCACGTCCACCTGAGCCCTCATTCATCTGCTGCTGCATTCCACCCGGGGGCTACATGGCCACGCCCATGTTTTATGCATGATTTATGTGTGTTCTCCGAGTTCCATCACTTAGACCTGGGTCACCAGTGGAATCCAGATGAAAGACGCACACCCTGAAACCAAAGCATTCATGCATTTGTCCAGTGATCTCTTGAGCCCTCAAAGGGTCAAGAGATCACTGGATCTCAGTTATCAGTTATTCATATTCAGGGAGTTACGAGCTGCTGCGTAGAAGAAGATATTTCTCCAAGTCAGAAGTACGTCTTTGGAGCGTTTTGGCTGCAACGTTTAACGTTCGACCACAGAGCCAGTGGAGCTTGCTGGGGATATTAGCATGGCCATACATAATGCAACATTCCATCAACCACAATCCTTATGTTTGAACTATTAATCTATTTAACAAAAGCATTTTCATCAGTTTGCAAGGTGACTTTGCCGTCCCCAATCTGCGTGATGGATTTCGAGGCAAAGCCTCAGAAATCACTCATCCACAATATATTTCCCGGGCAGAAGCGCGTGGGCTTTGCAGAGCTGGTTCCATGCCGTCAACCATGGGATCTGCTGCCCTTGAGGTTCTATATGGCAACAATTTATGTACCATTGAAGCATCATTATTTCTCAAATGTATCTTGGCCCTGTAATTTGCAATAATTCAGAACCATGGACAGCAAATATTTCTCTTCGTGTGTGTCCACTCTGGGCTACTGTAGAAACATGGCGGCCAGCCCTGTGAAGAACACCCACTCCGTGTATAGATGAAAGACTTGTTCTAAGGTAACGAAACATTTATTTTTTCAGGTGATTATACACAAAATAAATCAAACATAATATCATATTTCCTTCCTGCCAACAGATCCCCCTTAATGCTACACACTGGTGCTTTAATAGTATCATCGATAGATAACCGATCAGGCCAACTAGGCCCAGACCGCCGGACCGAAACCTCTGTCTGAGGCAACAGTTCACATTTCTTGTTGGAAGGTCAATCAAACGACTACAAAGAGACACAAAACGAATACAGAGAGACAGATAATGACCTCAAAAATACAAGACATTACGAGAACAACCATATTCAGTTGATGTTTCGTCTCTTACAGTCTGGATGTCTCTTACCTGTGTAGGATGGGTGGGCCTTTAAATGTCCTGGGGGCCAGTTTCATAATTTACTATGGCTGTAGGCTATTTGCAATTACACATACAGCAGTGGCTAATTAATATTATTACATTTTAGAATATTTTATTTACTTTGTTATTGCAGTGAAAACACTATTAATCCTATACATTGTATTATTGCCAACAGCCAGGGCTTTAAACCTTCTCCCTGCATTCTGAAGATGCTAAACCTGCCCCATGTCATAAAATGGCTATAATCACTCGAAGAGGTGTTGCAATATTGATTATCTCAAATGGAGTAAGACCACAAGTTCCCTCATTAAGCTCTCAGTCACACCATATATACTCATTGGTTGGAGCCAACTGCTTGGCTTGTACCGTGGAAAATAGACAAAGAAATATCGAGTAGAAGCACGCAGTCACGGTGCTCTCCATGCAAAGCCTCACTTAGATTTGTGTATTGAATAAGAGATGAAGCATCTGGATACAGATTGCCAGAATGACATTACACAAACAGACATTTTTTTCGACGTCCCAGACGCTTCAGCGTTCAAGCTTTTTCATCCTCATTGCGCACAGTGTCTCCTTGAAAAGTTGCAAACCTCCTGATATCAAAGCGCCGTTATGTCTGGCTTCACAGGAACTCCCCGTGCACCCTCATTAGACAGATGCCGCCGCCAAAGGGGACCGAGGTGTCTGGGGTAAACCGTTAGTGGCGTTCCTCGCGTTTCCTTTTACAGGAACAGCTGTCAGAGGAAGCTAAGGCCGCCTTGTCATTCCACCTGAGGTTTCCATCCTTTCATTTTATTTTGCCGTGTCTACATGAAATTCTTTTTGTGTCTCGTGTTCCCCGACACTGGAACAATCAGCCATGGATGTCGCAATGGTGTGCCATTAGCTGAGAAGGTAATTACAGAGCAAAGATAAATGATCACTTTCCGGCTTAATAAAGTCACATGTCATTTATTCTGCATAGCCAGAAGGCATCTTGGGTCATTACAAGTACATGCTTTCTTATTTTGTTTTTAAAGATGGGGAATTTTAAACAGCGACATCAGAAAGGGACCTTTCTTTGTAAAAGAAGACTCTAGCTCAACCGACGTAACCGTCGGTGGAGTAGAAGCACAACGAGCATAATTGGTTCCCACAACACTTTTTTTCCCTGTATTCTTCCCCTCCTTATGACATCCTTCTTCTCTTTAAATATTTTCCCAATTTGATCCCACTCTCTCTGTCTTCCTCTACCTTTGTTTTACTCACATATACCCAGGAGAAGCTTGGCGCTGCTCATTGGGCAGAAAGAGAATCCAGACATATTCAGTATAGCAAGCGTCAAATATGAAGATTCGCTACTAATAGACACATCTACGTGGAGAAAGGAAACAAATCTCTTTCATCTTCCTCATTTTTGATCTGATTTCCTATCGAAATAGCCTCGAGGTTGCATCGCCTGTCAGTCTGTCAGCTTGTTAATTTGATCGACTGGATTTTTCATCAAGTCCATCAAGTCATAACAATGACGTACTGTAGTTTGACAAACCAAAGAATTCTTCACCTTGCAGAGATTGAGGTAAGCACAACGCTATAAAAAGAGAAGAGCGGACATTACATTTGCAATGGAACTGTGCTGAAGTTCTTAAATTTGTGTTGCGTGAGTCATCCGAGCTCACTGGAGACCATCCCACTTTGAGTACTCACACCTTCAGTTTGCTTTTCTCTGCTTCAAACACATTCTAGACATATTCACTTCACCCGAAGCTGCTCAGTTACAAATGACCCGAGGGCAGGCATCAAAACAAGTCACCAGTACTCACAAGTAGTTTCAGAGTTTCCTGCTGCACATTTTGCAGAGATCTCTTTAAGAAATAGTTCAAACTTCTTTTTTTTGCTTTCTTGCCAAGAGGTAAGAGGAGAAGATCAGTACCGCCTTCATGTCTTTATGTGAAGTACAGAACTAGAGCCAGGAGGAGATTAGCATAGCTTAGCATGAAGACCGGAGGCAGGGGCTACTATAATTATGTCTTAGCAGACAACAGCCGGATGCAGTTCTAGGACTATTGTTCACTCTCAAAGCATCATTTTTAATTAAGAAAAGCTGTGAAAGCCCACTGAACACAGACATAGTTAGCAGCTAGAGTGCGACCACATCGTAGGATTTATCAGCTAAATAGACGGAGATTTCCTCCAGGAGTGGGTGGAGACCAAACACGGAGATAAAAGACGAAATCAAAATTTAACCTATATACATTTACCAGAGGGCCAGAAAAAAAGACACTAGATAAGAATCTTGCTCCGTAACTACAGGATGTGTTGGACATTGTTGAATTGGACATTCAACAATGCTGTGAACAAATGCAGGTTTAACGTGCAGGCACGATAGTGCTATCCATCTTCCTCTCAGCAAGAAACCAAAGGGACGGGGAGTGCGATTGAAATGCAAATATTCACATACTAAACTGCAAATCCAGTGCAGAATGCAGTGCAGGTTTATTTGAAGAACAGCACATTGGCCCACACCTCAGTGTTTGCTACAGCCAGATGGAGGGAAGGATGGCAAGGTGCGGAAAGAGATCATCTCCAAAAGAAAATGAAATATCCAGGGTTGCATTCTGTCAAGGCTTCCTCTCCCAGCTATTGCACAGACAATAAGATGAAAACCGTTAGATGTACAAATAAAAAAATAATGATACTGAGCTATTATAGTGTAGATTTGACATAAACCGTACAGTGCACATTTCATAAGCTGCTGAAGAATTGCAGAAGGGGGTGAATTCTCACCACCACATATTAACAGACACATCAACATTCTTTTCAGTTAAGTAGAACATCAGCAAGTGCACTCCCAATGTGCTTGTTTTGTTTGACAAATACACCAATTAAACACTAAAATGAGGCAAATGTAAAATGTACCGCTGGTCCATGCAGAGTATGTTTTTGTTTCCACGGTAACATCCTGAATACACTGCGTGTTGATGTCTGCGGGGATATCGGTGAACGGCATATGAAAACAACTTATCTCTGACCTTAAAGGAATAATTGGGATTTATTTATTTCTGAAGTGGGGTTGTATGAGGTATTTATCAAGAGTATCACAGGAGATCAGCAACGTACCGCTGTGGACAGGGGCACCTAAAAGAACGGCCCATCTAAATATATCTTTGTCAGTACTGTGTACGCTTTACCGTCACGTAACACAGCCCTCTCTGACAGGAACTGAAGCCATTATCTACGCTTCCTTTGACTCAGTGGGTTTGCATTATTGTGTGATTGCGGTGTTGGAAAGGGTTTGTTCGGATTCACCAAAGTCACACAATAACACAACAACATTAACCAATTGAGGCAGCGGTGGACCAGCAACTACTGTGTTCAACAAGGTATGAGTACTGTTTTTGTCAATGGAGTCGATGTGGCCTTGGAGAGAACATAGTTAACCACTTTAGTTCCCGTCAGAAAGGGTTATCTGACGGCAAGGTAAAGCAGTGAAAATATTCTAAATATAGCATATCGGTTTCTTTAAGGTGTCGAAAATAAGTTTTGCTGCTGCCCTCCAAACTGGAGGCATGCTGACCGCCTTATACACTGACTGTGGATAAGAACCTCAATCAACCCCACTTAAAAAAAAGAAATCCAAACTATCCCTTTCAGCAGACTGGAGCCTGTATGCAAAAACGGTCTGAACATCATTAGCAAAGAACAAATCACTCTGCGGGATGAGCCGGTGTCAGTTCCACAGCACAGTTTCATGTTGCCGTCCCTAGAATCTTATTTGGGCAGTGTTTTGCATTTGAGAAAATTCTGCCACCTCGGCAGCATTTGTGTGACAGAGTGGAAGTGTGTGGCACCTCTTTGTAAGTTTATTTGCTTCCTCCCCGACCGTCTCAATTCTTCTTTCTCCCTCTCACACACTCTCCCTCCCTCTGATTATGTTTTTGTCCAAAAAAGAAGTTTGAAATGTAGACGTCTGAAAGAAAACAGAGATTGCAAGACCACCGGTCCGTACCTACGTACATTATTTAGAGGTTGCAAATGCACTACACACTTCAGGCTATTCAGCTGAAGGCAAAGTGCCTGCCAGGCAGCAAATAATGAGCTGCCAGCAACAACTAAAATGGTTAAACCCAAGCCACCTCGTACTGTATCTGTAAAGATTTCGAACCCCAGAAAAATAAATATTTCAACTGACACAACAAAGGAATGAGGCGCTTCAGGGCCCGAGTGTAAATAACTCTATTCTTATGACTGGAAGTTACAGCTGAATTGAATCCACAGGTTCAAAAGAGCTTCTGCAAATGTTTGTATTTCTTTCACTGATAGCTGGCAGAGAAAACTTTGGTGCGTTAATCATTTCCTGGGAGATCGAGAACTTTGTGTTGGGTATCTGGCACACAGTTTGCTGCTGAAAAATACAGTACAACAGGGTACCAGGAGAGATGCTTTAATCAGCAGTCAGCTCACACACACACACACACACACTGGTAACGTATCACACACTGGCTAGACATTGCTTTGGAAACTATCATGGAAAAGGTCCAATCAGGTCAGAAAAACAAGAAGCTGCAATAGCAGATAACCAAAGTGTGTGTTTGTGTTTGTGTGCGTCATGGCACAATATGATGCAATCTAATACAACAAAATCACGAGCTACAACCTCAAAAAAAATCTGTTAAAGCAACACCAGTCTCAACAAAAAAAAGCATGGAGCGGGATGGATTGCATTATGCTTTTGTTTTGTTTTGTCCAACAACTGCATGTATTATTCAACCCATTGCTATCCAGGAGCCTGCCTGCAGGTATCACACCTGTGCAGAATACTCCAGCGTTTCCACTCTCCTCACCTTGGGATAAGAATTTAGATTTGCCTCATAAATTAGGAGTCTTGCAACGGTCACCTACAATTCCTGTTATCCGCGTACCCCGTGTGACAGAATGAATATTGAACAGTGTTGTTGCTTTGCTTTAGGTGATTTAGAGACAATAGAACATGTTGTTGTATGCAAAGTGCACTTTACTGTCGGCATCTTTCTTCCAAAATTCTAATGAGTTACTTTTAGCCACGCTAGGGGATGGTATTGTCGGCTGGAATACACAAATGTCCATCAGGTGGTTTGCTATGAAGGTTTGAGCAGAGACATTCGTGGTCAGCAGAGGATGAATCCTGCTATACTGATGTTGGTGATGCTCTGACTTTTCTTCCAGCGCCACCATGAGGTTGACGTTTGCTATTTTGTGTGAAGTGTCTCCACAATGTCTGTTTCATGGACTGCCATGACATTTGGCTCAGACATTCACGGCTATTATTTGATCCAAATTTCAATTGGTCCAAGTTTTTGGTTTGTAACCAAATACCTGCGAAACTAACAGCGTTCCCATCAGCACGTTAGCATCAATCATTGTCTATAAATGGGTTCAAAACCCATGAAAAGCTTGATGTGTACTCTTGATCTTTGAAAATAGTCAGACATTACATTCTTATCTCAATGTCCACCTGTGAGCCGCATCTCGCCTACATCGGGATGGAATTTGCTAATTTCTTCATTTGTTTAAACATACGTAAATATATACTTAACGAATACAAATAATCAATACATCACATTTGATATGATTATAATTGTGTAATTTAATGTGATATATAGATATAATATAAAATATGCATTTAATTTCTGCTTGTACACCAATTACGGTGTATTTCACAAAACAATGTATTGACCAAAAGTTGGTTGGCAAACATTAATCAACAATCAAAAACTTTTATATATTTGCTTCCAGCTACTTCATAGTGTATGATAAACCCTTTGTTAATCATTTATCAGCTCCTCAAAGTATCACCAATTCAAGTTTGACAGAAGACATAACATATTGTTCCTCAAATTAAAAATAGTTTAATTCATAGAATACAATGCCCCTTTACTCAATTCACTGCTACAGCCTTACTTAGTCTGGTATGACCAGTAGTTTAAGGTAGTGTTACCAAATATTATCTACAGGTAATATTGTTGTATCACGCACATTACTGAGAAATTACTGTCATTTGTAGCAACAGTGTAAACATTGCATAGTCTGACTTTAATGCTCTTCTATTACACTAATGTAAGTTCTCCACATGTCAAGTGAGACTAAATTCTCATGAAAACGAGTGAGTGTCACTCTGAATTAGTGTTGTGATGGACAGGGTGTCTCCTTGCCTCCTGCTAAAAGTATGCATTAATAATGGTTACTGTATACAAATAAATAATATAAAATGCTTGGATTGGCCGTGAGACTCATGACACTTAAAAAAGAAAACAATCCAAACAAGAAAATACATACATGCTGAAGACGTCATGTGATCTGAAGAAATGATGTACATTAGTGATGCATGACTGTTGATGCTAACGGGATTAAATAATCTGTGGATGTGTAGTTTGGCTTTGACTGACAGATGATTGATGATGATGGATGACGGTTGCAGCTACACTAGAATTATTAACACGCCTTTGCACAGCCTGCTTCGCCTGTGTTAGGGGGCTGTCTGCTCCACATTTGTTATGGGCTGTAATTAGGACACAGTTTTGCATAAAGTGGCACCAGGAGGGAGAATCCATCATACTGCCTCTGTCAGCATGCTGTCAACACAAACGGATCATGAGACGGAGGGAAAACCAAGAAAAACACACACACACACACACATGTATATACAGTATATATATACACTCACATATACAGTATATACATATATATGTGTGTGTGTGCGCAGATGTCAATAATGTCTCCTTCACTTCAGATAAATAGCTGATAACCTCATGATTCACAGCATGATTACTCGAGGAAGGCCTAGAGTACTGTGTTTTTGCACCATGTATTTGAAGTTGCTTTTTAAAGTGACTAAAAATGTTCAACGTTACCTAAAATAGTTTGTGAAAAGATATAAATATGCTCAAAGCAAATGGGAACAATTATAGTCTCATCATGGCCCCTCCTAGCCTTGATAAGGTATCACGGTCTCTGTGAAAGTCTGTCTTTCCGAGTATGTGTGACACTCAAAGCCAAGAAGGGAGGGGCCACTTGCGGGGACCCATTTAAAGAAAGGCAATTGTCTTTATGTCTGTGAAGTATGATTAATAACCCACACGACTATGGAATGAGAGTCTGTGTTGAGGGTATGGAGCTTCTGATGTAATTACACTCTCTACCAGCTCCTCATACTAAAAGGATGTACGTTCTTCAAATAATAAACACCAGCAACTAATTATAAAGAAATGACATTGATTAATGACCATTATAATGAATAGACCTCGGTTACTTTCGAACTAAAGCAGTTCATTATGGGTTTGTATACAGAGACTGCAGTTGTACTCATTGACCTTCTCAAGCAAACTGAACAAGGACTCTTACTTTAAAAGTGCATGAAGATAAATTAACTGGTTTTTATCTCACAACCTACTCAATGAATTCCTCATCTTCCCCGTTCTTTATACACGACAGCTCCAATTAAAAAGGTGATGAATGTAACTCTGTGGTAATTGACGTTATGGTGTAACATGTTGACATTTAATCAAGGCTAAGTTTAAGTGTTCAATCATGATATTTAAAACACAATTACCATCCAAGTTGATTGAAAAAATAATGATTTCACTGCAGAGGGAGAAAGGAAGGAAGAAAGCATTGTCAATCCGAGAAAACAAGTTTAAAACTCTTAAGAAATTCAACTTTGTAACGTGTTCCCTTTAAAAGCACCCTGAGGGCTGAGGAGGAGGCAACACAACATGAATACTTAACTTCATGACACAAGCATTTCTAAATGTCCTAAATGAGCCAGACATGGTCTTTGCTGCACATTTGTTTTCTATAATACGCTGGAGAGGGATTAAGAATGTGATCCTGATTAAATGACTGCAAACTCTGAATAATGGATTGTCGAACATCTCCGGCTTCATGATAATGCAGCGTGCCTGACTAGTTTATTCGTAGAGCATGATCATGTTAAACTGCTATTAAAGTGCTTTACAGGGAGGTTACACAAATGTTTATTTTATTTAAGATGCGCGCAGATGCACCATGATTATACAGTTGTGGCTACTACTATATGCTGCCTCCAGAACCTCACTTCAATTTTATAGGAAAATTAAGCTGCGAGTTTACATTTAAGCAACCGCAGTGTTAAGTCATATCTATGCGTATCTGAAGTGTTTCCGTTATCAGCAGAAAATCGTAGGATGAGAGAGCATAAGTCCAGCTTTCACGAGTCTTCAGCCCCGTCAAGGAATGCTAACATGCTCGCAGTGACGCGCTTTCATGCTAATGATTAGCAAGTGCTGTATTCTGTCTTTCTTTAACATGTTTCACTAACATTTATTAAAAAGCACAAAACACTTTAATTGATTGTAATTTGATTGACAAAGTATTCTGCACCAAACCAAAGTATGAATGTCTGTCCCAAATTTGACGGCAATCCATCCAACAGTGGCTTTGATCCACTCCAAACCACAAAGGCCAATCTCAACATGGGGCTCAAAGAAAAACCAGGGAATCACTTGTCACAGCTTATCCTGTGGAGACCATGAATGCTTGTACAATGACAACCCATCCAATAGTTGTGAAGTTATATCAGTCCGGGCCAAAGCAACGGACCAACCACCATTGCCGTCCCAAGAGCCAGTTGGAAGCAATATTCTTCAATACTAAACATTCCATTTGATCTTGTCTTAATGTTGAAATAAAGACCTTCTCCCTATGGAGTTTGTTAACTTGATGCAGGACGTAGTAATACTAGAAGGGCACTCGGAGAGCGCCCCAGCCAAGGCCAAATGTGAAGAAAAGCAAAAATAATTCATAGAGCTGGCCCGTGATTTCATGAGTTCTTCCTCGGCCCATGCTACTCCCTTCCACTGAGTTACTGTCACGGGAGTTCACGGGTAGGACCCAAACGCAAGACCACAGAAGACAGAGTCCGATGTAACAGATTTTATTTTGAAGGTGTGTGAAGGCGTGGAGCCCGTGGTCCGACACCGGAGGGTAGGTAGCGCGACGGTGTGATGTCCCGTGGCTCGACACCGGAGAGTACGTAGATCGACCAGTACGCTACACCCGTAGCAGAGAGGAGAGAGATTAGAACAGGAAGATACAACGGGGTTCAACTCACGGAACGGCGGCAGAGGCTACCGAGGCAGAAGACAATACGGACTGACAACCCAGGCCTGCAAGACCAGGGTTGATATGCTGCCGGGTAACAAGCCAGATTGTCCGCAGCTGTGCATCCATCAGGGCGGTGGCAGTGGGAGGAGTCTGGAGGCAGGTCCGAGAAAACACCAAACACATGGCATAACAAAACAAACAGGGGAATGACAGACACATGAGGAGAGGAGATTGGGGGGAAACAGAGGTTAACACACAATGGGTCAGACAGGGATCCTGACAGTTACATGATAATCGGGTCAGTAGTTTTTCCGTAAACAAACGAACCAAATGGAAAACATGACCTCTTTGGCGGAGATCATAAGAAGGTAAAAGCTTTACAGCTTGAGATGCGAGGGGACCAGAAGGTCACAGAACATTTGATACTTAAATCCAGAGACAGTGTATCAAAAATAAAAGAACCGATACAGCTTTCTAACTGCATTTCATTACATGGCCTTCTGAGATAAAGACACATTATATATTCCATACACATTGCTTTGGAGACTGTCCTAATGATCCAAAGCGCATGCAATAGATGGTAAAAGATCTGTACTGTTCTTCGGGGAGAATGAAGCAGTATATGGCCTTACACTGACCTGCACTATGTTATGCACTTCAAACACATATAAACAGCACACCCTGACCTCCACACTTAACATCTTTATCTGGGAAACTAGCAACTCGGCAAACTAGGTCACTGAACAGCTTACTCTAGCAGCACGGGAGTGTCAATGTGACAAACACAGTATTTCAGGCATAAAAAGACATGATGGATGGATGGATGGATAGAAAGATAGAAACTTTATTCATCCCCAGGGGGAAATTCGTTTGTAGCAGCAGCAATTTACAGAGTAAAATATAACGTATGGAATGCACAATATCTACAGTACAATAAAATAACAGAGCAGATATTGAATTGAAGGAATAGATTCATAAAAAATAAGCTGGAATAGAAAATAGAAATGCACAGTATATACCATGAATATAGTGGTATTAATTAAATAAAATTAGCAACTAGTAAACTAAACTAAACAACCTGGACAGTAGAGCCAGGATCACCAACAACAAGCAACAACCGTGCAGCGTTGTTGTAGTCATGTGAAGGACGATGATCAGGCCCGAGGTGTTTTATTATAAAGTCTAATAGCAGAGGGCAGGAATGTTTTTCTGAATCTGTCCTTGTGACAGCGGAGCTGGATCAGTCTGTTGGAGAAAGTGCTCCGCTGTCCCTGCAGGAGGTGATGGAGAGGGTGGTCCGGGTTATCCAATATGGATAATAGTTTCTGCAGTGTCCTCCTCTCCACCACCTCTTCCAGACTGTCTTGTTTGCAGCCAATGATGGAGCCGGCCTTCTTAACTAGTTTGTTAAGTCTGTTGGTGTCTCCGGCTCCAATGCTGCTCCCCCAGCACACTACGGCGAAGTACAGTGCACTGGCCACAACAGACTGGTAGAACATCTCCAGCATCTGGCTGCACACGTTGAAGGATCGAAGTTTCCTCAAGAAAAAGAGTCGACTCATCCCCTTCTTGTACACAGCGTTGATGTTGGTCTTCCAGTTCAGTCTGCTGTCGATGGAGACACCCAGGTACTTGTACTCCTCCACATTGTCCACATCCTCTCCCAGAACTCTCAGCGGTTGTGGAGCCGTTGTCTTCCTCCTGAAGTCGACCACCATCTCTCTGGTCTTGGCCACGTTCAGACGCAGGTGATTTCTACCGGCCCACTCCACAAAGTCATCCACTACTGCCCTGTACTCCTCCTCCCGTCCGTCCCTTACACACCCGACCACTGCAGAGTCATCAGAGAACTTCTGCAGATGGCATGACCCAGAGTTGTACTGGAAGTCAGTGGTGTACAAGGTGAACAGAAAGGGAGACAGAACAGTTCCCTGTGGGGCTCCAACATCACTGACCACCACCTCAGACAGCACACGGCCCAGTGGGACAAACTGTGGTCTGCCCGTGAGGTAGTCAGTGATCCAGGAGACGGTGGACGCGTTCACCCCCACCACCCGCAGCTTCTCACTCAGCAGCACTGGTTGGATGGTGTTGAATGCACTGGAGAAATCAAAGAAAGTGATTCTCACAGAGCCACCGGATCCATCCAGGTGCGACTGAGCTCGTTGCAGATAATGGCGTCGTCCACCCCCACATGAGGCTGGTATGCAAATTGCAGAGGGTCCAGAGAGGATTTCACCTGCGGCCGGAGGCGGGCCAAGACCAGCCTCTCCAGCACCTTCATCACATGAGATGTGAGGGCAACTGGTCGGTAGTCATTGAGGCCAGATGGTGTCATCTTCTTCGGTACAGGAACCAGGCACGACGTCTTCCACAGCACCGGGACCTCCTCCTGCTGCTTCAGGCTCAGGTTGAAGAGGTGTTGAAGGACATTCGACAGCTGGCTGGCGCAGGTCTTCAGGACCCTGGGGCTGATGCCATCAGGTCCCGCAGCCTTGCCTTGGTGGAGTCTCTCCAGCTGTCTTCTCACCTGGCCAGTCGTCACAGAGAGGGGGGGGGGGTCATTATGTCGGTGGTGGCAGAGCCCTTTGAAGTGGAGGGCACTGAGTCCATGCAGCTCACCAGGGGGGACAGAGGGGGAGGTGTTTGGGAGGTGTGGTGTGTGGAGGAGACAGATGAGGGCTCAGAGCTAAACCTATTGAAGTGACAGTTTAGCTCGTTGGCCCTCTCCAGGGAGACCCCTGGTTGTCTGCCTCCCACCTTGAAGCCGGTTATCTGCTTCATCCCTGACCACACCTCCTTCACGTTGTTCTGCTGGAGTTTGGCCTCCAGCTTCCTCCTGTAGGTGTCCTTGCACTCCCTGAGCTTCACCCTCAGGTCACGCTGGACTGTCCTGAGCTTCTCCCTGTCCCCAGACCTGTATGTTTCTGCCTCTTAATTCCTCATCACAGCATGCCCTCAGTGTGTTTCAATGAAGTCATCATTAGATCATCACAACACTACGGTGAATCGTTGTCATGCCTCACAATACTTCCTGCATTCCCTGCTGTGGCTTTAGCTGCGATTACCGGCCGTTGCTTTTGCTGTAATTATAGCTATGGCTGCTTGGCTACAAGGCTGTAACACGTATGCTTTTAATGGGTGTAAATAACATGCAGGAGTTATCGAGCCAAACATTAAAGTACCATGGGCCCTGGGGCTGCGACTTTTACAGCACCCTCACCTGCTCCCCCCAAGCACCATCACGACTCAACTAAATACGATCATTGTAAGCCACAGTGAAGCATACACAATACATACATTGTGTCGCTGTAGGCCAACATCACTCTCACTCACACATTATCCCAATATGCGCACTTACACATACACCAGAGCAGTGGTTCTCAACTGGTCTGGCTGCAGGACCCACCATCACCCCTTAATGACAAGCCGGGACCCAAATCGAGGAAAATGTTCAACTTCTCAAATGTATTTAATGAACCTGAGCTGAACATGTCGTAGTGTAGGGAGCTCTCTTGTGCAGAGGAATTGTTCCTGTAAGTCCCCGTCCCACACATGTTTCACGTAAACCAGTAAAACTGCTTTGTTTGTTATGTCTGTAGATTCGTCCATTTGTAATGCAAAATGGCCACTTGCCTAAATTCGAGCTGTGGTCTGTGTTAGGGTTTAAAACAGAAGGATGCGAGGCTTCAGCAGGCTGCAGGGAGATTTCAGCGTCAAGCTTCCTACTGTGCACGCGCATCAGAAAAACGGAACTGGATCCGGTTTCAAAATTAAACAATATTTAATGTACTACACAAAGTTCACTTACAAGCTGAATTAACTATCAATAGTAATGTTCTCAAGAACAGAGACCACACGCACGCATCTCACTCACAGGTCTGAATTCAGGTGCTGAAAATCCAGAGCGGATGTGGTCTGAGGAATTTTCTCCAGAACAGTCTTTTATATGCCCCGACAGTTGGAAATGTCCGAAACAGTCATAAAACATCTGAATGACCCTCCGTGGCGATCAGTGATTGGCTCCATTTGACTTCTGTCCCCTCCCTGGATCGATCCTTTCGCGAAACAGCTTTGCTCCTTGCAAAACAGCTTTTTTTTTTTGCATGTCTCATCCAGAATCCCTGTCTGACCCTCAAACTATTCTTACAGTGTTTTAATACCTTTAGTGACTATACTTTTATGATTTAATACATTCAATTAGTTAGTACTGTAACTACTGTAACTAAGTACTGTAACACATAATATATTCTATAAGCAAGAATATTGTAAACATATTGTGACTAACATATTATTATTGTGACACTTCTACTCATCACTAGGGGGGTTATTTAATCGTACTTATAATGTGTTTAATACTGAAATTCTCCTGTTGTTTGATGTCATCCGACATGTCTTCAGTTCGTCTACTTATAGTGTCATTTGACAGAGGTATCGTTTTCAGTTTATCCTCTGCTTATGTTAGCATTACAAGGCATTAACACCGAATATTGTTTCGGAGTGTGAATAGACGGCCCTCCGCACAGGAATTGTATTGTTTTTATTTTCCAGGCAAAGGCTCGGGACCCACCAGTTGACAATCACTGCACTAGAGCCCTACACGGGTCAAAAACTCCTGCCCTAGCCTGGCCCTGGGGTTCACGCCCTATCCTGGCACCAGACTGACACAAATCACTTCATAGCTCTCGCTACAGTGCACTATCTCTGATACACAAACACACACTCACACAAACAGTTGGTATTACCACACAAAGCCAACAAGGATTGTTTCTTTCTCCCTGTGATAGAATTCCAGGCCCCGGAAACCCAGGCTCCTGAGCCCTAGTCCCCAGAGACCTGAACTACAGAGCTCCGACATCCAGAGGCCCAATCGCCAGAGCTCTGACCTTTAGATGAGCTCCGGCTGTCTGGTCACCCTCATGCCCATCCTCCGGAGGGTCTGCTTTGCCCCCCAGACCATGAGTCTGTGGTTCCCTGCTTCACCCCTGTCCAGTCCTGCATTTGGATCCATCCCCAGTTGTCTTTTTGCCCCACCGTGACAGTCAGTGTTTCTATGAACAAGTGAAATGAATAAGAATTATTTTATGTTCTGCACCTATCTAGAGTTGTCAAAATCAATTATCACATCAAACCTAGAACTTAAAAATAGAGTAACAAACAGTTTTCTATATAAAGTTTATGGGGGCTTGGAACTATAGTTAAACATATGGCTGATCACTTTAATGGGCAAGCTCCAGTCTGTCTAAGCATGCACCCAGTGTAAAACGTATTGCTTTGCATTGCTCATCTATCATGCATGTCCCATCTGTCTGGGGATTCATTCCATTCTTCTTCTCTCTTGCCTCACATGTATTGTCTCTCTCGTTCACCGCCTGTCTCCCTCACATTGGGATTCTGTCTTTTTAATATCAGGATTCTGCCAGTGATCAGGTGATGGGGGGGGGTACACCATGTCAGATTAGCAAGTCTGCCATATTATCCAGAAATGTGTGGGAGACTACAAAGCCCTGTCAAGTGCCGGAGGGCTCACTGCACTCACTCAGTACAAACTGTACAAGCTTTGCCGCAAGACACTCCAGCTGTTTTTTATGCAACGCCACACGAAAAAAAGGAGAATAAGGGAGAGGTGCCATTCTTAACTCCCACGTTGGACCCAATCAGGTTTATACAAGTAAAGGACAATATAAATGTGCAGCCGTGACCACGGTGATTACAAAGGATTAGTCAAGAAAAGGGTTTATCATCAGGAGATGACAGAATGTTAGTGAAATGTCTCTCAGCCTCATCGGTTGTGAAACAAATTCTTCCTGTGGGAAGGGAGAACAGATTTAGTTCAGAATACTGCAGCGTTGCATCATTTTTTTATGTAATATTTCCAACCAGACATGTCAGCCAATTACTGGCGCTAATGGACGACCCCAAACCGAAGACAGTAAGCTATTTCCTCACAACATTCTTCAAGTGCCCGCTTTGCTGGGAGTCCATCACCGGAGAGGTTTCTGCACTTCTGGTAGTTCAACACCCTTCAAAACACCACCTCATCAAAGCCAAAGAGGGAGCGGGAGAACATCTAGAAAGTTCACGATGAAGAGGAGCTACTTTTCACGGCTCCAAAACACCATCAATTGACTCTTCAAAGTTCATGGGTGACCTACTTTTGTGAAGTCAATTATATTATGTCTCCCTCTTGCATCTTTTTTTTTTTTAAGTGGGTCAAGAAACACGAGAAATCGGAAAAAACAAATTTTGTGCGTTTGTACACAGAAGGTGTGATATCTGTTCTTCTTTTCTGAATCATGATTAATGAATGTCTTGGGTTGTCATTATCAATTAAATATGAATTACTTAGACAAACAGAAAGCTGTAGACATCAATGGAAGACGTTTAAGACGAAGACGTACCGAGAACTTAGATAAAAGAAGAATTTAGTTGAAAGGGTAAGGCATGGGAGCTGATCAGCATGTTATACTCTTACTTCTTGCAGAAGCCTCTTCGGCTCATACAGTACAGCAGAACTTGCTTTTGCCGGTTTTATTCTGAAAGTACTCTTAGTATCATGAGCACGTCAAACTAAAGACTATGACCGATTACCTCTCGATTCACGAACATCCATCATAGCAGAAAGACCTGCTAATAAACACGATTAATGGGGTCAAGGCATGTCCTGCATGAGTCACGATATGAAAAACAACAGATTTGGCTCTGTTTTGATCAAATCCCAGTGTTAAAAGTACAATATCAATTTTACATAATACCATTTTGCCTGTTATACCTGCAGCTAACAGTGAATATGGGGAAACAGAGAGGGAACCATTACAGTCCCTGCACTCAGAGCACTGCAGTAATACTACATCGCATGGACTGTAAACGCAGTGTTTATTCACGTACAGATATCTTTTGGTAAGCAACAAACTTTAGACTGCTGGTTTTTCATTGTAAAGGCCCCGTATCATTGCCTAATTGCAGTCAAGTGCCGGTAGGACGTGTTGCTGGATGCAAATGTTAACCGTATAAAGCGAAATTAAGCATAAATTTGCAAAAATGCCTTTTAGACCAAGAACACCTTCATCTGATGCTTGTAGATTGTGAAAACAATAAAAAAGTTGCATGTATACAAAACAGAATCTTCAATTGTCTTTTTTAGATCTATACCCAGGTATTGTCATGAGGCTTTATGTTCACTGTTTAAAGCTGCACTTTGTTCCAAAGTACATTTTCTCCGTTATTCAAATGTTAAAGCAGTATCAACAGATTATTTTCTTCTTTTTCTTACTTTAGGACAGTGCATGAAGCTGTAAATGCAACACTGGGATGTTATGTCCTTATACAGTAAAGTTGATATGCGACCCCATTTGCAAAACTACTTCAATTGGCTGATAACATTGGAAGCGGGTCAAAGGTGCCTCTTTAAACTCTCTTTTTACCTCCGTTTTGGTCTCCTCCAACTTGCTGAGGGAAATATGTCACTCTTTAGCTGTTAAATGCTCAACAATGTTCACCATCGAGTCACTAACAGTCTGATGTTTGGTGCCAGACGGGTAGCTTTCAGTCTCCTGGCTAAGAGTGGTGACAGTATACCATAACAATGCAGCTGCAGGCTGTAAAACAAAACAACTCGCTGAAAGACCCTAAAATGCTGGAACTGCAGAACTTGTAATCATTATTTTCTGGTTTACACGTGATCATTCCAACAATTGTTAACATCAACATGTTGATTAGTGCAGCTTTAACTGTAACTAAGATATTGTGTGCAGACATTTTCATTCAAATGTCACACAACATGCCATAGGAAAGGTTTTGGACATGATACGTAATTTGCGTGCATATTTTTATAGTATGTTAGCACAAGCAAGTGTCAAAAATTGTAAAAAACATTTTGCCTTCACTACCTCCGACTTTGTCCATGGAGCGCACACACTGGTAATGCACAATGTTCAGACACAGCAGCAGCGATCGTTAATAACCCTTACCGAGCATCTTACTTAGAATGATGGAGGTCCTTTTCAAGCCGTGATATGTGTGCTGTGCAGGTACCTGCACTTTACGAGAACCCCAGCATTATCGTACAAATTGAATTAGACAGGGGCTCTCAATCACCAGAGTAGCAGTTGTTGTTTACAAATGCTGCATGGAGGCGTGTGCTTGTATTGCATAACTGTCTCTCTTTTTCTAGCACAAGCACAACAGAATACTGACAATTCCTCGCTCTCCTGCTGTCTTCATCAACACACACATTGGTGCAGACATGAGAGTACTGAGAGCCAATCCACTAAAAAGAAAATGAGACTCGGCGGCAAAGCAGTTGCTGTCGAAAGCCCCAACAAGACACGAGACAAACGGAGGTCTGAGTGGAATTTCAAATGCGGAGGTGAGGCATGAAGCAGGGGATACAGCTGCTTAACAACGCGTATGAGTGTCTATTTCTGTAAAAAAAAGAAAACAGCTTACACCTCGACCATAACAAAGCATCTGTCTGTTAAACTCGGAGTTAACAGGCATGAAGTTTCTGTTCTAGCTGATATTTTACCTTCCGCTCTGTTGTCTCCCCATCTCTGACTGGATTTCCGGCTTTATTTCGCTCTTCTGAGACAGTCCGATGGGTTGAAGGGAATAGGTTTAAAAGGCTGGCACCAGTACGTTTTGGACTAAAGCTGCTGAAAGCTCAAACAGACACTGAATACCAGTAAAACTGACCATTTTCATGCCAAACACCTCCTGAAAATACTATTTGAATTTCACGCCGCTGGGACAGCTTTTAGAAGATAAAGCACTGAAATTCAGACTCATGACAACAATAATGGAAATCCAAATTTGGTGTGGACAGTGGAGCGTTATCAAATCAACATGTAATGAAACAAATTAATCACAGCCATATTTACAGGTCTTCAATAAAAAACGCAAACCAATATTTCAGCTAAGCCCTTAATGAAGATCAGTGTACTGAGAGGAACTGCGTGTGTTTGGTGTGGCAGGCAGCCGAGGCCATTTGGCAAGCAGGGCCGTGGTCTCTGTCACCGGGAGGAATGCGCGGCAGAGCCCGGGGAGGGCGAAGAAGTGGAAGAAGGCAAAGCGCCATGCGGATACTCAAGAATAATCACTCCCTCCCCCGCCACCCACACGCTGAGTTCTGTCAGCCCAAATACAGCCACCCACGCGCTCTCCGGCCGCGGCCCTGCAAACATTGCAGCGCCAAACCGACACAGTTCAGCAGGTTTTTTGAAAAAAGGGGGAAAAAGCATATACCTGGTAATCAGTCATATGCAGACAATAGTCCTCTGTACAGCCGAAACAGGTCACACAGTGTGCGACAGCAAAGTAAACAGCAGCTGCTCTCAAATGTTTCATGAGAATGCCCGAGTAACAGCCTGCGGAGAAATGGTGGCTTGGCTGTTGAGGCTTTAGTCGATAATGTGGATTTTTAGAATGTGACAGCCAGTTCATAATGCATAGACTTGAAGCACAAGAAAATAATCAACTGTCAAAAAGTTACATTTCATCTAAATTGATGAATAAGAACGAGAAATCGTAAAAGTTTAAAAGACAAATTAGTTTCTTCGTGACTGTGTGGGTGCAGTTTGATCAGATCTGATCAATAGTGGCGTCTACGGTTGAGTTTGGGCGACTTGGTTAAAATAACAACTTGTCATTTTTTACACATTGTTTAAGGAACCGTGTATAGCATTTAGGGAGATCTATGATGTTAATAAGTATGTTTTTTTGCGTGTATAATCTCCTAAAAATAAGAACCTTCTTGTAACCTTAAAATGAGCAGTTTGTATCCACATAGAGAGCGGGTCCCTTACACAGAACCGGCCGCCATGTTTCCACACTAGTCCAGAACGGACGGACCAAACACAGGCTAGGACCATCCATGTTTTCACACCGCTAGATTCCACCAAATCCTACACACTGGCCCTTTAAACAAACAAGACGTGACATTTCAATTAGTGCGCTTTAGAGGTGCTGGTTGTTCGATTTTATTATCTTTAAACAGAGCCAGGCTAGCAACTTTACACCTTGCGTATCACAAATGGCAGCAGGTGGTACCTGTTACTACATAAAGAACGTCTGTGCTTCCCAGTCTGGTCGGCCTGTGATGCTTTAAAGCAACGACATTAACAGAATAAGATGGGGGAAACTCAACAGCGTCAAGCCTACCTTGAAGTTACATGCAGTGCCAGCTATGAGAGCGGTTTCAATGAAAATAAACACTGGGTTTGAAAGGCAATTTGCGTTTGAGGGATTGCTTCTCTCCATTTCCTGCTGTGTGTGCATTGAGTGACTGGCAGAAAACACAGAGCAGAGAATTGCAGCACTGATAGGAAAACACTCTGAGGGATGTTGAAATGAGATTAAAAAGAAACTTTGCCCCGAATCAAATTAAGACTAGATGCTTACTGTTGAAGTCTTGCTCTGCTGAAGTTGTTGTCAGACTGCGGGAGAATGAACGACAGCCATGCAATGCCAAAAAGAAGTCCTGGTATCTGATTGGGTTTGTCTTGTCTGACTGGGTAAATGTGATAAATGCATCTACTTACCGAGTGGCATTGTGTGTGTTTTTTGTGTGTGTGTGTGTGTGTGTGTGTGTGTAAGCGACAAAGCAAGAGAGAAAGAGAGAGAGAGACTGTGTGTGAGTAAATGTGGGTGTAACGGGCTCCAGCAGGAGATTCACCGATCATTTTGAGATGCGTATGGTAGGAGGACAGAGAGGGTGGGTGGAGGGACTGGAGAGGATGAGAGGGAGAAATTGTAATTTGCTCATGGTTGCATGGCAAATATGTTCTGCAGATATGTTTACAGAAAAGAAAAAAAAACAGGCTGGTGGGATACTTGCAGCTGTTTTTGCAGCATTCCCGTGTGTTATTAGGCTTATAACGCCTTTTCCACCACCAACACACATTTATATGCAGGAATATCACATTTTGAGCAATTATGATTTGAAGCATTTTCCTCGAGCAGGATCTAGATACCAAAGAAGGCCGTGATGTTCTTGCTCTTTGTCCTTTGTAGCTAACTTGCACCACTAGTGTCTTGAGGGTTGTGTCACACATCACGTCCCACTTTATCGTGCACGACTCAAAGAAGTCAAGCACAAAAACACCTTTGCCAGTGTTTTATGGCAGCTACCATGAAAATGAATGCTGGGGGGGGAAGGGCAGTCTAGATGGTTCATATCACATAGGATTTTTTTTTTTTTACAAAATTGAAAGAATATATCAATAAATTTCTATTCATACCACAACGTTGCTCTTGTTTGAGCTGAAATCAATGGTCGTGCCCAGCAGGTAACTCACCTCACCCTTCTGTTAAGCCCTGCCCCCCCCACTGCTACATCATCAAGCTGTCAATGCAACTATTGAGTCCACATTGTCACCAACTCCTTGAATAATGTTGTTTTGTGGAAAATGAAAAAGCCATTTCAGAGAGAGCAGGGTTTAAAATATGCATTTTGAAGGATGTATCAGCATGTCAAACTAATTCAGCAATGCAAACAGTAAAGATAGAAGCTAAAGCCTACAGATCAGAATGTAAAAGTGAACCGCCACATCATCGATCGAGACAGAAAGAAAAAATGAAATGGAGGATCAACCTCTGCTGTATTGTGTGATTGAATGAATACAACCCACCATGGACTAATTGGCTATGCACCCAGCTGTGTGAAGAGTAGTGAGTTAGGTGTCAATGGCAGTATAAAACAGGCAGTACAAAGGTGTTTTATGTGAGCCACCACAACCAGGCCATTGAGCATGCAGCCATAAGTGGCACCAAAAAGATTTAGCAGTTTGCTGCAGCAGAATGCAGGTTTAGCCGTGGACAGACACAGACGTGCACACACTCACAGACAGACGGCACACACGGACGGCACACACGCAACCAATCGCATAATCTTCCTGAAGGAGATAAAAAGTAAAAGCAGCATGTGTGCATTCAGTATACATTCGGCTAGTGTCACATAGAAGTGCCAACGCTCGTTAAGGTAAAAACGCAACATTGCAGATCTTCTCCCAACCTCCCCGGGTAACGAGGATCACTATCACACAACATTTAACCATCACCAGCTTGAAACCCAAAATTGTAAATAAATTGCACACGTACAAAAAATCATCTGCGGTTGATTTGGATTCAAATAAACATCAAACTTCTGCACAATCTTCCACAACAAAAACACCCCGTGTCAGAGTGCCACCCAGACCCAGAGAACATCCAAGGATATAGCTGTGAGAGCCCAGGACACACTGTTTGATGGAAGCAGTATGAGGACATGTTAATCACAAAAACCAGTCGCTATACAGACCACTGAAACTGGACTTTTGTTTGTGTTTCGTTTTTTTAACAAAAACATCACCCTTCTCAGTACTTGAAATGGAGAACATCTGCGATGGCACATAGGGCAACATAAAAACAGAAGTACACAATGTACGGTAAGTTTAATAGGCTATAGCCAGCAGTGTTTTCACTTTGATGTCTTTGCATCTGCTGTAAGCAGCAGAGAGGCTGTCTGTTCACAGGAGGTGTTTTCAACATCCTTCCACGACATAATACGCCTCAAGCTGGGATCTGAGCCCCCAGGATCTGTTGGGTTTGGGCGCAATAAGTGTCACACCAAGGAAAGGATCTAAGATTATAATAAAATATATAAATATTCTGGTTCTTCTTTACTCCAGCCAACATTCAGCACGAGTCGGCCTTACTGTACTTCTCTTTTTTTTTTATACTGCTGTCAAGCGTGCATGCCCTGACTAAAGCCTGAAAAGAAGCTACGTGATGCCCGGGCCGTGACCGGACCTCTCTGGCTACATGACAGGACCATGACAGCTTGGCCAGAGTGACCCTGATTCAAGGAAACACTGAATGAAGTAGTAATGGAATGACAGCATGACCTTCAGACATAAACACTGTCGAGGGTAACTGGATGAAGCAGGCAGTCAGCCCTCTGTGAAGGAATATTTCTGAAAACTGTTCGGGAGAAGAGTTTAAAGTGTTATCAAATCAATGTCAAATGAAACAGAGTCTTGATGAAAGATCAAAGATAGTCAATTTATTTGCTTGCAAGCAAAGACGAGAAACAGTTCTCAACAGACAGCAAAAGCAGAGTCTACTGACGAGTGCCCTGACTTCATCTACATGAATGCTGCATCTATACCCACAGAGCAGAGAAACCAGCTGCTGAAACAGGCAATGTCTGGTGTATTTCCCTGCAACAATGGGGTTATATATGGCCTGCAATTGTCTTCTCCTGTGCTCTTTGATCTTTGTGGATGTTTTAGGGTCAGGTAGAGGTTTATGATACAGCTATGTGGACGTTTTCCTTGAAGGCATAGAGTTCTGTTTTGATAACCTGAAAACGCTCAAAAGCCTGTTTACAAATCCCTTTGTCCCCAGTATGCCCCACAATAAACCCTGTTTTACAATCACACATCATCTCTTCTGTAGAGGGTCGTCCTTCAACTAAAGCTCATCAAAGGAATTAAGACCTCTGTGTGTCTTCGTCCTTAAAGACAGATGACAGCATAACATAAACAAGACACCTGGGTAGAAAGTTACTAGAATGTTATAAGAAACGCACTGTTTGGTGCTTGCAATGTAAAGGCTTACATTCTTTAACCCCAAAAATAAGGCTGTGACATATTTTCCCATTACACCTCGGCCAGTGTGTTGTAGGAAAAGGAGGAGGACAAGGATGGAGGATGCCAGGGTAGCCCCCCTAAAATGTTCTTCAGCCCCCCCAAATAATTTTGCATTATTGGATTTTTTTTTTTTGGTGAAGTCATTAAATTAAACTATTGTTTCTCACATGGACAAGTTATTCATAACCAACATGCTACATATGTGCGTGCGTTCTGGTTTGTATGTTTTCTCCCCCTTCAAATTACAATCCAATAGCCTGTCATCATACTTAACGATATAAAGTTGACACTGTCAGGTCCATTCTCCATCCATTGTGTGCTGTCCCTTTAAGAATTAGGATTTGGGAGTGACGCAGATATTCTTTATTTGAGAAAAGTTCATATTTGTGTTGTCAAATTTCACTATGACCCTGAAATTCTGTCTCTTGTGTTATCATATACTGAATGCAAGCAAAACTACAGAGCAAAATCACAATCTTTCTGATTGAACCAATCTATGAACTGTCTGAAACAATGGATATCCTCGGCCTCAAATGGGCCCCAAAACCAATGCCACTCCCCTTGGGGCTAAGCCCCCCCTTTCTTTGAATCCTAGAAATGCCCCTGGGTACAAGATGACAGTAAAAACAGTAGTATGTTTTCAAAACGCTACAAAATGAAGTGCATTAACGTGAACGTTTACACACCAGTGGAACACCATCAGGCCACAGTTGGGAATCGCACCACCGAGCTCTCATGCAGCCTGTGCATTCAACCGATTCTCAACTGTCAAAATATGACCACCTTCCTCACTACAGCCTCACGATTGTACCAGAAAAGAGAACTAAACTCACATTTACACAAACATGACCAACAATAAATAGAAAGAAACGACTCAGGCTCCATGCATTTAATAACCTGCCTCTTGAACAGCCAAATTAAGTTTCACCGAGGCAGCCAACGCACAGATGTAAAGTCAATATCAACTCGACAGCTGCTGCAGCCCACAAACACGCATTCAAACAAATAGAGAGGCTGCAGTTGTTACACTCGGCGTCGCACACATGCACAACTCTACACTTCTAGGCAACGCAGTGGTTCCACAGTGAGTTACAACAATCAATCGAGTGCTCCAGCAATAAGTCCTAGAACCCAGAAATACGTGAAAAAGGTTTCCACTTCCGGCTCCCTCCTCTCAAAGTAATGTTTTGTTTAGAGATACCTTACAGAAGGTCTGTGGTTAACACAAGCTTAGGAGATTTTAACATTTCGTCCAGTAAATCCCACATTCATCACTTATGAATCGTTTACGTGTCTTAGAGAAGGCGGTTTGCTAACAAGTGTTTAAATGAGACTCCTAAACGTCATCATGCCGAACGCTAGTCCACCTTTAGCTTCGTGGTGGTGAAGTCATGTGACCGTGGTGTAGCACTTAGTTTACAGCCGAACATTGGTTTTTTACTCTCCTGCCGATTGCGTTCGCGCTTTGACAATCAGTGGTCAGTGGGATGATGATCTTGCGGAACGAAAACGTGTCGGTATCATAAACTTGTCACAAAGCTTATGTTCTGATATAATCCGAGATGGAAAAATGCCATTGGATTTTTGTTGAGGGAACCAGTGTGATGATAACTTTCTGGTTGGCCTACAACAATATGTCATCCCAGCTTC
Organism: Lycodopsis pacificus; assembly: GCA_028022725.1. Classification (NCBI taxonomy): domain Eukaryota; kingdom Metazoa; phylum Chordata; class Actinopteri; order Perciformes; family Zoarcidae; genus Lycodopsis; species Lycodopsis pacificus. The sequence continues at coordinate 7,213,354 of CM051699.1, read as the reverse complement.
CCAGCCTCTATCAGCCAGTCCCACTGTCCTCGGTTATATCAGCATGCAGGCCAGCGTTAGCAGCTCTGCTCTCACGGATCTGGACAAGTTCTGTCAGGCAGCCGTAGACAAATTTGGTATCTGCGATAGTGTTACAATCACCAACACATCTGATTGGCCTAACCCTGAAACCCTTTTCCTCTCGTAAAGTGAAAACATAGTGTTTGAAAACAATAAAGCATAAATCTATACTTATGATTCGAAGATCACACTGCTATACGAGAACAAAGCTGTTTCTTGATTTCCATGTCTTCTTGCCTGGGACTCAGTCTTTTAGCATTACGTCGTGTATAGCCATTAAGGGAACTGAACCAGGACTTTTTAGGATGGTGCCAGCGGAACCGCCTCCATATCAACACCAGCAAGACCAAGGAGCTGGTGGTGGACTTCCGCCGGGGTAAACGCCCTCCTCCGACACCGGTGAGCATCCAGGGACTGGACATTGAGGTCGTGAACGCATATAAGTACCTGGGTGTTCACTTGAACAACAAACTGGACTGACCACGCTCACGCTCTTTATAAAAAAGGACAGAGCAGACTCTTTCTGTTGAGGAGACTGAGGTCTTTTGGGGTGCAGGGAGCACTCCTGAAGACCTTCTTCGACTCCGTGGTGGCATCAGCCATCTTCTATGGAGTGGTCTTCTGGAGCAGCAGCATCGCGGCAGCTGACAGGAGGAGACTGGACAAACTGGTGAGGAAGGCCAGCAGCGTGCTGGGGTGTCCACTGGATACTGTGGAGGTGATGGGAGACAGGAGGATGATGGCGAAGCTCTCATCCCTGATGAGCCACGCCTCCCACCCCATGCAGGACATTCTGGCAGCTCTGCACAGCTCCTTCAGTCACCGGCTGATTCATCCCCGGTGTCTGAGGGAGAGGTACCGCAAGTCCTTCCTCCCCGCTGCTGTCAGGCTGCACAACAAACTGCTCTCGGGAGACCACTAACACTTGAACACTTTGAACACGAACATTTGGACTGAACATGAACAATTGAACACTTAATTCATTCACCTGGTGCAATACCTAATCCGTGCAATCCTGTGCAATATCAAATACGTTTAAGTATTTACCTGACACTTACATTTTACTCCGTCTGTATATACTGGTATATTTAATAGTCTTCTTTACTGTCAATCCTGTGCAATATCCAATACGTTTAAGTATTATCTTACATTTTACATTTTACTCTGCCTCCGCCTGTGTATACTGGTATATTTAATAGTCTTCTTACTGTCAATCCTGTGCAATATCCAATACGTTTAAGTATTATCTTACATTCACATTTTTACTCCGGCTGTACATACTGGTATATTTTGTATTCTTCTTTACTGTCATTTTTACTACTGTTTACTGTTTAGTCTATTTATACTACTTGATTTTTTTATCTTCATTTATTACTTGTGAGCGATGCTACTGTAATCCTGTAATTTCCCCACTGAGGGACTAATAAAGGATTATCTTATCTTATCTTATCTTATCTTAAGAAATAATTGCAGACTAAAGAAAAGTGGAGTGCTAAACCTGCCGCCGTCGTAAGCTACATAACGTGTGGCGTAAGAAGGGAATGCTTGAAAGGCGTCACAGCACTACGGCTGGGCTTAAAGACATTAAAAGACTTTAGTGCCTCGGTTGCTTTGCTGCCGTCTCTCCATTATCCGTCCACTCACATTAGATCGAGAATTCCTGCGGTTTCAAATGAGGTTGTATTTGCTTTTCTTTTAAACTTATAATCAAGTGTACTGGTGTGCTCTTCATTTGAAGAAGAAAACGGAAGAAGAAAAAAAAACAATGGTGGTTGAGGCTTAAGTTTATTTGGACTTACGTTGACTTTCCTGTGATTAAATTGTGAGTGAAATTGTGCTTTATTTAGAACGATCACGCAGGGAGGGCCAGTGGGATGCCATATTGTGGCGCGTGTCCTGAGGCCGGAGCCAATCTGTTGGGCAATCAGCCAAGGAGCAACTGAGAAAAGACAGAGCATCAAGGCTGTATTAAGAAAACATAACGCGTACGGGAAAGAAGATCCCCTCCAAAAAGGTTTTAACTATAATTCATATCTGATCCAAACGGGTTGCTCTCCGATTTTGTTCCTCGACACGTCTGAGATTGTTCTTTTCTCAATCCCATTGTGACAGCATCGCATTATAAGTTTCTTCAAGCACAAGTCACTTTTCTTATCATCAAAGAGAAAAAAGGAAGAAAGAGTGAGAAGGGAGGAGGGAGGAGGGGGAGAGAGAGGGAGCAGCTCCCTCAGAAATTGCTTTCATAATGTGACCGCGATATGAACTTTGTCAGCAATATGGCATGTCAACAGCTCGATATACGTAGGGTAAAATGTTCAGTTTGATGACCGGTTACTTGCCTCCATGTTTGTTTCTACCGGGTTTCGAACGCAGTCTGATTTAAAGCACAGCAATAGAGGAGAAGGAGATAAAGAAATGGGACAGTGTGAGAGGGAGGAGGGCGGGTTCTGGCTGGTTACCATGGCACCTGAGCTCAGCGATGTTGCAGGAGTATTAAATATCACTGAGGGTCCTTTTGCTTTTCATCCAACTCTTCCAGGCACACAGGCTTGCTGCTGGCAGGACCGGCACCTGGCTGCAGAAACACATCAGCCACCTGAGAAGAGAGATAAATTTCATACGCAGGCTCACGAAGCGATGTCTTTCATAAGGGCATGATGAAATGATGAAATGCAGCCTCTCGTCAGTCAACGTCCTCCTGAAATATTCAGTTTTTTTCTCTCTTTTTGAAAGAGATTTTTTATCACAGTTAATACAGTGAAGTCACATATCCACAGTTCTCGGAAATACCAGCATAAATAATACCAATGCATATGTAGAGCCGACATCTGTTTATCCAGGCAATTTAAAGCACGGCGCATTCAATCAAACCAAAACCAACAGCCGTGCCCTCATGCATCGCTCATATTTCCACATTGGGAGACGCGTGTCTCATATGTCTCACAGAGAAGGCGGTAAACTCGATGAGCCAGGTGGAGATTCTGGCGTGAACTGACAGAAAACAAATTTGACGTATTATTCCGTCTGCATTGCTCATGATTGTCTTCTCTTTTTCTTCAAACTATTGGGTTACAGCGCAAGCAAAGAATGTGTCAGCAACAACAACAAGTATAATAAAGCCATCAAACCAAGGATTTATTTGGAGATCACGAATAAATAGCCATGCTGCTGGGAAACGTCTTGCCATCTCGTGTCAAACTACCAATGTAAATGCTTATAAACAGTTGCAAGTACGCTACCGTCAATCGCTCAACAGCCGATAATGTAAGGTAAGCAATCCGAGGCTGAAATCCTATCTTATCTCAGTCTGGGATGACATTTTGCTACCACAGAAAATGCTGTTGAGGGAAAAATCGTATCTTATCTTATCTTAGGATAGCAATTTAGGATAAATTCAAAATAACTGCCAAAAGTTGCCGCAACACTGCTGTTAGGTCTGTATGGCAACGACAATGAAAATGGGAACAACACAAACACCGAAATGTGATGATTGAAAGGCGACTCAAACTGTGTGACGACGCCTTAAATTCCCCGAACTACGTATTATTGGGGATATACATCGACTGCCAAGGCAGTTCATATATTTTTAAAAAGTTGAATCCGTCCATCGACATGATTGATGCCTCCAGCTCCTCCTAGCTCAAATTGAACGCCTGGCTCTTTTTTGTTTTTTGTCCATGATCGCAATCTAGCTAGCTAGCCAGCTGGTGACAACAAGACCTGATGGAACAGCCATGAGCTCAGGAATTGTTCATATTATTGGGCGATAGGATTTTTCCTATCTTTGGACCTTATCTTTAAGTTAAGATTGGACAAGCAGTTAAGATATTTGTCTGTCATGAGGCCTCTGGTGCTTTAGAGTTATTATTACTTGGTTGACCTTGTTGTGACGGCTTGGTGTTAATGGCTCAAAGCACCTTCTGTATTCTTATCAGCAGCACCCTGTGTTTCATTGAACTACCAAAGACCATAATCTATAGTTTTAGCCACAGTGACCAGTCAGTTTAGCAGTTTGGGGTCAATCCTTATACCTCGTCACTCCTTTCCAATTTCAACCTTCTGACCACATGCACATCAACAAACTGATTAAACATGACACTAAAGTGTTGCTTCACACATCACTCTCATTGTTTCTGGAGTATTCTTGGCAGTATATTGTTTTGTATTTGGAGTCTAGCTTGTAATTAACTTCACGCTTTAGTTTAGATACTTAGGTTGTTCTGTTTTTTGTTTCTTTTCGTTATCGGTTCTGAAGGTTTCACTGCTTGAATACATGAAGTGGCCAATCAGAATGTACCACTTGCATGCCACATCACAGGGGGATTAAGAGTTCAGAGTCTTTAAACTATATTAGTGTGTCGATGTCTTTGGTTTGGTTAGTTGTAAAATATGCATACTGATGGACAGATTATTCTATCTGATTTTATTTGTAGTTTAGGTGGTCGTGTCCGTCTTTGTGTTATACATTTTCTAATTAGAAAATGGTCTGATCAGCTTCTATATATTTCTCCCTTTGTGTTCAGTTCGTTAAGTAGTTTCTCCGTTGCACTCTGTATAAACGGTACTCTGTACCTCCCGGTTTAAGGTGTTTGTTAAGCAAACTCTTTGAACACAATTTCTCCGTTCAGAACACCCTGCAATGTCTTCTAACATACCTGTTGCTGCTTCTTAAATAAAATATAAAATACAGTATATTGAAAAAAACCAAAACGTATTCTATTGAAATGTATGGAAAATAAATGCATTGATTGGATTAATGGATTAATGGACAAGATGTACGATTACGATCATTCTTAAAGAGAGTAATATTATTCACAGATTATTATTATTATGTAATATTTATATTATTTTGTCCTTGATCATTGTGAATTGTGTAGTAATGCTGTTTCCCAAGAGATATAAGTGTATTTGATTTATAGATTATTTGAACATTGTTGGAAAGACACTCCAGGACATAGTCCGGCCCCCTTTGCCCCCCTGGCGCAGACCACATCCATCTTCAAACTGGATCTTCATTTTAATCTCAACTCCCCTTGAATACTCACAATGATGATATCATTAGTTACAAAGACATTAAAACTCCTTTGTGAGCTCTATTGTTTGTTTTTGGCTCTCCAGTCAGGCGCAATGACTGATGGGTAATCTTGCTTTGTCACCTTATGGCAAAACCGATGAACCATTGGCCACTTCTTCCCTGAACAGTTTCCTCTGAGCTGAGCATTGTTTGCTCCCGACAGTTTGGTTTTGTTGGTTCTGCTTATTGTTTCCAGTTTGATTCAGTCTATGATAGCTGGTTATATTTAGTACATTTTCTGTTTAATTTTTCTCTTTATTTTTCACTTAATGCCTGCCAGCTCAGCCCCTCGAAATCTCATTTGACAAGATTAAAAAATGCAAAAAAAAAAACAAACAGTCCAATCACCAGACCGTTGACCTTACCCCGCCATCAGGAAAGCAATAGGCTGTAAAGAAGTGCAACTCTCAAGAAACAGCCCATATGGGGAGTAAATGCACTCGCTACAGAATAGTTATGAGCATGAATGATAATCCCCTCAGGGAAGTGGCTCAGGGCGCAGTTACGTCTTTGAATATGAGATGTGGTTTATGTTCAGGTCAAGCTGTACTCAAGCACTGTCAAGCGGCAGAAGACGGGAGGTAAAAGTTCAACCAGCGCGTGTCTTTAAGTGGTTTATTGATGCCTGTCAACGATAGTGCGGCTAATCACTACCGACGCCCTGTCCCTGCACTGCGTGAATGCGTTGAAGACGGAGGTGTTGGAACCTCTTAACCAGTAGATCAATCAGCCCGGCTGATCCTTTCAGGAATCTAAATGGAATCGACTTAAAGTCTAGAGGCATTCCACTGAGCTGTGAGGCTGCAATAATCGTTACGCATCAGAAAAGTATAGTTGGACAGATAATGGAGAGGCAGCTTTGCTATTCTTAGATTGTTACCATGAGTGGGGCAAAGGTTGAAGTCAGAGGGGTTGATTTTATTTGCCACAGATACCGCTAACTCCAAAATGTTGACCACATCTGTCTCACCATCAAAGTTTCCATCCGAACGCAGCACAAATTTACCAACATTTCCAGAAAACCGCAAAAGAAAATGCAAATTGATGCATGTTTTCATTGACTACTTTTATGCATTATTAGCTCCACGCAGATCTGACGTTTTCGTCTCTTGAGTGATGCTTCGTGTACGTCAATACGTTATGCCCGATGTCTGTTTCTAGTCCATTGCGTAGTATTTTGTTTTTATCAATACATCAACCCTTCCACCTTTGCCAAGCGTGAAAGAAATATTGTTTAAGCGTTTTTCCCCCGGCGTTGCCACTCAGGTTGCTTCTGTAACAACTGAAAGTGTGCATTAAAACAGGTCTTCTGAGTGAGACTGTTCTGAATGCTTCTGACAGGTAAAATCAATAATTCTCACACTAAACCCTCAGCGGCGGACCCTCACCCTTTCTTTTCTTTATTGGAAAAAAAAACATTTTCCTTTCTTACTTTGCAGAGTTAGCCCAATAATACACACTATAAAGCCACTTCATTTCACCTCATATTTAATCTGACATAGTCTTAAGTTAGTTACCTGTTGATCCGACCAATTAACAGAAAGGGATGTACCGGACACCTGATGCCAACAGCAGACCAACTTGAATCACTGAAATAAAAATCACTGCATCTTGTGCTTGTTAATAAGTCTTCCGAGTCTAGAAGCAATGCGTACATTTGAACATGCAGCTAGCTTCACTGACAACTTTTATTATAGTGACAGTGTTCTTAGAATCAGCTGTTGAATGCTAAATTTACCTAGGTGATTTGTTAATTTATAATGGGATTGGAGCAATATTGTAGCTATAACTAGTTTATAAATAGTTTATAGAATATTACGGATCCAAGATGAAACCGACAGAAGGCAATTGCAAATATGTCAGCTACTTCAGCACCATGGACAGCGCCGTGGATTTATCGATACATAGCACTATTAGGCTACTGATGTTTCGGGGGCCATCGATTCTATCTTCATAAACCTCAGTCAGATAAAACCAATCAATGAGTCAGGCAGACCACACGAGCATATTCAAATAAACAACCCCTCTGCCCCTGCACTCTCTCTGCTGCCAGATAACAAGGGGCAAGGCATTCTTGTCATTTTGCTAACAAGGGGGCTTGCTTCCCTCATTATCCCTTCGCAAAGTGCCTACCGCCGTATACTGTAAGTCAACTGACTTATTTCACAAGGGAAAAGCTAACACTTTTGTTGGCGCTTGATCAACCCACTAGAATCCATCTTTGTGGGCCATAAACAGACCAAGTGTGATGGCGATCCATCCAGAGGTTATCTGATATCACTCTGTTCCAATGTGTTACACCAACAGACTAAATTGCCGTCCCGAGAGTCACGCCTCTGCTGTGGCTGAAACACATCTGGTGAATAAAACATCTCATCCATCTTTCATAGTTCAACTGATTAATCATTTCCCAATGGATCATCAAGCTCAATCAGACGCATTAGGGCTTTCTAATCAGTCTGTTGAGCAATTGCAGCAAAGCCGTGAACTAAAACTGTTGAGTGATGACTGAAGTGTCTTAGTAAAGACTTTGCCAGAGCAGACTTTTTTTTTAATTTAAACACGTTACTTTGGAGGCTTGTGCAGCGAAATGTGAAGCACCATGGACATCAGTACGATGTAAAACTGCATGTACTTGCATGTATTATTTCACCATTGGTTTACAAGTACTAGCAAAGCCTCAACATAGTGTATGCATTCAGCTGGCATACATTAAATCTACCTCAAAAAACGAATGAGAGCATACATGTAAATATGCAGCGATGCAGCTCGAGTGTGCTCATTTGTCATCGGTTCAACTTGATGTTATTGTTGGAAGCATTCCAACTATTGTTCTTCGAATCTTTATTCAACTTCTTCTATTTCTTCTGTCGCACCTCTTCTTGTCCTTCATTTTTTAAGCTACAGAAACCGTTCAACTATTAAAATGTTCAGCTCTTTCACCAGAGGTCTGCTATGACTTTTCATATTTCTAACCTTTAAACTTTTTGAATGATTAAGCTTTTTATTTTCAATGGGATCTCTATGGAGAATATTTTCAAATGGCTTCAGGCACACAGGTGTTCGCGATTGAGCCAGCAATTAGTGATGTTGATAAACACACAGAAGCACATACACTCCTCTCCCTCTATCTCTCTTTGTGTGTCTCTCATACAGTCTTTCAGGTCTTAGGGATCTTTAGAGGTCTTTCCACCCTAGTCCACCCCCCCCCCCCCACACACACACACACACGGCATTTTAAAATAATAGCCCCACAGAATGAATCCTAATTGAAATGTTTGTGATGAGCCTGTCATTTAATAACCGGTTTGTGTTTATCTAACATTATGATTCTGTCTCCTCTCCCCTTCTCCCCCACACCCCATTTCAAAATAAAAGCCCCAGAGAGTGAATTCTAACTGAACTGCTTGTGATGAAGCCTGTCATTTAATAACCTTTATGTGGGTCAAACATTATGATTATGTCTCCTCTCCCCCTCCCTCCCCCACCCAGCCCAACCCTTTCAAAATAAAAGCCCCATGGATTAACTGTATTTAAACAAGCTCAAAATTAGGCTTTTTTGTTAAAAAAATGAATGCTCTTACTAATACTGCGACAACTACTACTGCTGCTGCTAATATAGTATTACTACTACTGCTACTACTACTTCTACTATAACTTTTGCTGTTGCTACTATTACTACTACTGCTACTACTGCTACCATCAATATTATTACTACCACTACTGCTATTACTACCAGTCCTACTATTACTTATATGACAACTGCTACTACTACTACTGCTATTCATGCTACTAAAAGTAGTAATACTCCTACAGCTATTAGTACGACTGCTACTAGTACTACTACTACTGCTACATCTTCTACTGCCATTACTATTACTACTACTACTACTACTACTACTGTGATATTAAATACTACGACCAATACTACAGCTATTACTATGACTACTGATACTATGTATTCTACTACTTCTTCTAATTACTAATACTTCTACTACTAATAATACTTCTACTACAACTTATACTACTACTACAAATATCACGACTCGTACTTATTCTAATGCTGCTAATACTTCTACTAATAATACTTCTACTACAACTTATACTACTACAAATATCACCACTGATGAATTTTTTTAAGCCACAGAAACTGTTCAAATATCAAAATGTTCAGCTCTTTCAGGAGAGGTGTGATGTGACTTTTCATATTTGTAATCTTTAAACTCTTTGAATTATTAAGCTTTTTGCAATTTGTTTTTGAATTGGATATCTATTTTCAGCAATGTTTTTGCGATTCATTTCAGTTTTCAGCATTCCAACGCATTTTCAGCAGGAAATGCTTTTTCTAGTTCCACTATTTCTTCCGTCCCCCTTTTCATTGCAACGCTTCTTCTCCTTCATATTTTAAGCTACAGAAACCATTCAACTATCAAAATGTTCAGCTCTTTCAGCAGAGGGGGGCTATATCTCTTCATATTTCTAACCCTTAAACTTTTTGAATTATTAAGCTTTTAGCAACTTTTTTTTTAATGGGTTTCTATGGAGAAGATTTTCAAATCCTCTTAAACTGCTTCAACTTTCAAATCCTTCAACTTCCTCATACTTTCAGCTACAGACACCATTTCAACTTTCAAATGTTGAGAAAACCCTAAACTATTGCCGCAATATACAGCTTTCTGATATCTTTTAAACTTTTTGAACTGCAGCAATTTAACTTTTATGATTTTTCAGCCCTTTTCTGACTTTATAATGGGTGTGTATTGCAGAGCTTAGAGTGCGTGATGTCACCGCTAGAGTGAAGAGCAGCTTGAGATTCTTGTGAAAAAAACATTTGTATTTTGCCACTGTGTCCACAATCTTCACTCTTCATGCATAATTTCTGGATGTAGAAGTAGCTAATCTTGTCCTTTCGTAGAAAAATTACTGTGGAATCCCACAGATTTCCACATTTGACACAAGCCGTTAATTGAGAGGAAAACCAACTTTCTGCTCCATAGAGACCAATGTTAAATTTTGCTTCAAAAACAGCTTCCACAGAACACGGTACTCCATTTGTAGATCGCCAGTTAAGCCACATTTTTTACACTACAGACACAATTTTTACAGGATCTGTTTCTCAAGTCATCCTCCCTCTCAATCATTAATATCGGAACAATAGGAGCTACGGTTATGGGAGTTTTGATGATTTGTTTGAGAGGTGTTTCCCTGTTTTATCTCCATGAAATGGCTTCAGGCCCACATTAGTGATGTTGATAAACATCCAGTCTCACAGACATACATGCACTCCTCTCTCTCTCACTCACTCACTCACTAATTCTTTCTTCTCTCTCTCTCTCCCTGTCTGTGTCTCTCTCTCATACAGTCATTCAGGTCTTAGAGACTTTTAGAGGACCCCCCCCCCCCCACACACACACACACACCATTTCAAAATAAAAGCCCCAAAGAGTGAATTCTAATTGAAATGCTTGTGATGAAGCCTGTCATTTAATAACCTCTGTTTATGTGTGTCAGCCATTATGATTATGTACTACTACAAATATCACTACTACTACTACTAGTAGTTATTCTAATGGTACTAATACTTCTACTACAACTACAACTTCTACTACTACTACAAATATCACCACTACTACTACTAGTAGTTATTCTAATGCTACTAATAATACTTCGACTACAACTTATACTACTACAAATATCACCACTGATGAATTTTTTTAAGCCACAGAAACTGTTCAAATATCAAAATGTTCAGCTCTTTCAGGAGAGGTGTGATATGACTTTTCATATTTGTAATCTTTAAACTTTTTGAATTATTAAGCTTTTTGCAATTTGTTTTTGGAATTGGATATCTATTATCAGCAATGTTTTTGCGATTAATTTCAGTTTTCAGCATTCCAATGCATTTTCAGCAGGAAATGCTTTTTCTAGTTGTGTTTTTATATTCATCTTTACTTGATCAAATGTGTTTTTTTTAATAGTTAATACATCTGTTTCATATTTTGTTTTAGAATTACATAAACAATTCACATGAAAGACAAGAAAATACATCAAAGTTGAACCATTTAGTGCACCTGCATCCCTTCTGTTTAGAGCGTATCGCATAGTCTATTATTACATTTTCTATTGTAAAAGATCCCTTCCTCTCAAAAATGTGTGTGGAAATCTTCCAGTGAAATCTTCCAGGGAAATCTTCCACTGAGAATGGATTTTTCAGTGGACTGGGAGACATCTTTCGCGCAAAATTAACATAACAGTTTTAAGTGAAATTATCGAAATAGAAATGAATAAAATGTCCAGCTATACACTGACACAGTTTGATTTAACTACCCTGGGGTATTCCAATAAGACATTGAGTCTAATGGAGGAGCAGTTGGTAGGGTTAGGGTTAGGGTTAGGTGAAGTCCACTGACCCATGTCTATGACCAGCACAACATTTCCTACAATTTGACCTAAAATGGTTGATAAAGACTGCAAATTATGGGCATGAGGGCAAGTTGTTTTGAAAAATTACACAATATTTTTCAAACTCCACTCCACGGAATTTAGAATGCAGAGTTGCCGTGGTAACATCACATGTGACTTTGATGTTCTAGAACTTACATATTGCTTTCATAACATGTGACTTTGATGTTCTATAACTTACACAATATTTTTCAAACTCCACTCCACGGAATTTAGAATGCAGAGTTGCCATGGTAACATCATGTGACATCATGTGACTTTGATGTTCTATAACTTACATATGACTATTGACATGTGACTATTTCTCTTGTTAATTCAGTACACTCCCACAGCAAGACAAGCTCTTCTGAATCTACTCAACCTTGATACTATTTGGAAATAGGAAAAATGGTTTCAATGAAGCTTAAGCTGCAAATGCATGACATACTCTGCAACAAGTCTGTACAATACCGTGTTTTAGACTTCGTTGGAGAAGGAGTTTTTGGCAAAGTTGCCAAGTGTATCAATCTAAATACATCAGAGGTTGTTGCCATCAAGATCAGCAAAAAGTGGAAAGATCACATCAAAGAAGTGAAAATGCTGAAACAACTCAGCACCCTTGACCCAGAGGAAAACAACTTGGTGAGATTCGAAGACAGTTTCACATTCAAACGCATGTATTGCATCGTCTTCCAGATGCTGGACAGAAGCCTTTGCAATTTGATGCGTGAGAGACGGGAAGGACTGACCCTTAAGGAAATCCGCCCCATTGCATGTCAGCTACTTGTAGCATTTAAAGCCGTGAAGGGTATCGGCATGCTTCACACAGATCTGAAACCTGACAATGTTATGCTCGTTAACCACCAGGGTAAGTCCTTCAAGGTGAAATTAATTGACTTTGGTTTGGCTATTCCAGCCTCAGAAGTAAGAGAAGAAATGAATATTCAAGCTTGTGCATACAGAGCTCCAGAGGTGATCTTGGGCCTCCCCATATGTGAAGCCATCGACATGTGGTCACTGGGCTGTGTCCTGGCAGAACTGTTTTTTGGCCGGAAAGTCTTCTCTAACAACTCAAAATACAATGTCATGAAAACTGTTTGCCATCTACTCGGCCAGCCAGAAGACGACCTGCTGAATGCTGGAAAGTGCACCAGACAGTATTTCATCAGGGATTACTGGTCTCCCAATTTTAGCTGGAGACTAAAGACACCAGAAGAGTTCAAAGCGGCAACCGGTATCCAGCCAATTTCAGAGTGGGAGTTCGACACTGTCGGAACTTTGGATGAAGCAGTAGAGTCCTACTCAAATGCAAATAGTGATGTTGAACTTGAAGACAAAATGGCATTTTTAAACCTCCTAAAACAGTTGCTCGATCCAAATGCTGAAACAAGAATCACCCCCAGTGAAGCCCTATACCAGCGGTTCCCAAACTGCCCCCCCGACCCCCACGAACGCCCCAAGCCCCTTGGGCCACGCTCCTTCCTCTACCCCCCCCCAAATTTCAAACAGGCAACCAGTGTCCTGCCATTCCGAGAGTGGGGGTTCGACACTTTCGGAACTTCGGATGAAAGTGAACACGAAATGGAATTTTTAAACCTCGTAAAAGAGATGATCGATCCAAATACTGAAACAGTTCCCAGGCGGTTCCCAAGCTGCCCCCCCGCCACCCCCCTGCCCCCCCCCCCCCCACGCCCCAAGCCCCCTGGGCCACGCGCCCTCCTCTACCCCCCCCCCGCCCCCTGCAGCCCCCCCCCCCCCCACGCCCCCCGCCACCGCCCCAAGCCCCCTGGGCCACGCGCCCTCCTCCACCCCCCCCCCGCCCCCCGCATCCCCCCCCCACCACCGCCCCAACCTCCTTGGGACAAGCGCTCTTTTATACCCCTCCCCCCCCCCCCGGACAGAAGCCTTTGGAATTTGATGCGTGAGAGACGGGAAGGACTGACCCTTAATGAAATCCGCCCCATTGCACATCAGCTACTTGTAGCATTTAAAGCCCTGAAGGGTATCGGCATGCTTCACACAGATCTGAAACCTGAGAATGTTAAGCTCGTCAACCACCAGGATGAGCCCTTCAAGGTGAAATTAATTGACTTTGGTATGGTCATTTCAGCCTCAAAAGTAAGAGAAGGAATGAATATTCAAGCTTGTGCATACAGAGCTCCAGAGGTGACCTTGGGCCTCCCCATATGTGAAGCCATCGACATGTGGTCACTGGGCTGTGTCCTGGCAGAACTGTTTTTTGGCCGGAAAGTCTTCTCTAAGAACTCAAAATACAATGTCATGAAAACTGTTTGCCATCTACTCGGCCAGCCAGAAGACCACCTGCTGAATGCTGGAAAGTGCACCAGCCAGTATTTCATGAGGGATTACTGCTCTCCCAATTCAAGATGGAGACTAAAGACACCAGAAGAGTTCAAAGAGACAACCGGTATCCAGCCAATTTCAGAGTGGGAGTTCGACACTGTCGGAACTTTGGATGAAATAGTAGAGTCCTGCTCAAATGCAATTAGTGATGTTGAACTTGAAGACAAAATGGCATTTTTAAACCTCCTAAAACGGTTGCTCGATCCAAATGCTGAAACAAGAATCACCCCCAGTGAAGCCCTAGACCAGCCGTTCCCAGGCTGTCCCCCCGCCACCCCCCTGCCCCCCTGCCACCCCCCTGTCCCCCCGCGCCCCCGCAGCCCCCCCCCCGCCCCCCGCCACCGCCCCAGGCCCCCTGGGCCACGCGCCCCCCTCGGCCCCGCCCCCCGCCCCAAACTCCTTGGGCCACGCCCCCGCTGGAGGCTGTAAATTGGCCTGTTTAAGCTGGTGCTTGGCTTAAGGACAGCGGTGCTTCATGGAAGTAATTTGTCCGCCTCAAGGAGGCTGTACATCGGATTGACATGTGTCATTTTGGCCTGTTTAAGCTGGTGCTTGGCTTAAGGACAGCGGTGCTTCATGGAAGTAATTTGTCCGCCTCAAGGAGGCTGTAAATCGGATTGACATGTGTCATTTTGGCCTGTTTAAGCTGGTGCTTGGCTTAAGGACAGCGGTGCTTCATGGAAGTAATTTGTCCGCCTCAAGGAGGCTGTACATCGGATTGACATGTGTCATTTTGGCCTGTTTAAGCTGGTGCTTGGCTTAAGGACAGCGGTGCTTCATGGAAGTAATTTGTCCGCCTCAAGGAGGCTGTACATCGGATTGACATGTGTCATTTTGGCCTGTTTAAGCTGGTGCTTGGCTTAAGGACAGCGGTGCTTCATGGAAGTAATTTGTCCGCCTCAAGGAGGCTGTAAATCGGATTGACATGTGTCATTTTGGCCTGTTTAAACTGGTGCTTGGCTTAAGGACAGCGGTGCTTCATGGAAGTAATTTGTCCGCCTCAAGGAGGCTGTACATCGGATTGACATGTGTCATTTTGGCCTGTTTAAGCTGGTGCTTGGCTTAAGGACAGCGGTGCTTCATGGAAGTAATTTGTCCGCCTCAAGGAGGCTGTACATCGGATTGACATGTGTCATTTTGGCCTGTTTAAGCTGGTGCTTGGCTTAAGGACAGCGGTGCTTCATGGAAGTAATTTGTCCGCCTCAAGGAGGCTGTAAATCGGATTGACATGTGTCATTTTGGCCTGTTTAAGCTGAAATCTTCAAATCCTGTTATACTTCTTCAACTTTCAAAGCCTTCTTCTTCCTCATACTTTCAGCTACAGACACCATAGTTAGACATTTCAACTAGAAGGTTTTTCAGCAGTGCAGTTTAAATGCTTTCGGGCTTCAACATTTTTCAGACAGATAGTCTCCCATTTCTTAATTTTCAGCAATTTTTTCACAATTAATTTCAGCTTTCAGCATTCCAACGCATTTTCAGCAGGAAATGCATTTTCTAGTTCAACTTCTATTTCTTCCGTCGCACCTCTTCTTCTCCTTCATTTTTTAAGCTACAGAAACCATTCAACTATCAAAATGTTCAGCTCTTTCACCAGAGGGGTGCTATGACTTTTCATATTTCGAACCTTTAAACTTTTTGAATTATTAAGCTTTCTATTTTCAATGGGATCTCTATGGAGAATATTTTCAAATGGCTTCAGGCACACAGGTGTTCGCGATTGAGCCAATTAATGATGTTGATAAACACACAGACTCACAGACACACGTGCACATACACTCCTCTCCCTCTATCTCTCTCTCATACAGTCATTCAGGTCTTAGGACTCTTTAGAGGTCTTTCCCCCCTCCTCCACCCCCCCCCCCCTCCCACACACACACACGCCATTTTAAAATAAAAGCCCCACAGAATGAATCCTAACTGAAATGCTTGTGATGAGCCTGTCATTTAATAACCGGTTTGTGTTTATCTAACATTATGATTCTGTCTCCTCTCCCCTTCTCCCCCACACCCCATTTCAAAATAAAAGCCCCAGAGAGTGAATTCTAACTGAACTGCTTGTGATGAAGCCTGTCATTTAATAACCTCTGTTTATGTGTGTCAAACATTATGATTATGTCTCCTCTCCCCCTCCCTCCCCCGCCCAGCCCCACCCTTTCAAAATAAAAGCCCCATGGATTAACTGTATGTAAACATTAAGCTCAAAATTTGGCTTTTTTGTTGAAATAATGAATGCTCTTACAAATACTGTGACAACTACTACTGCTGCTAATATTTCTAGGATTACTACTACTACTGCTGCTACTACCTCTACTACAACGTTTGCTGTTGCTACTATTACTAGTGCTATTACTGCTACCATCAATATTATTACTACCACTACTGCTATTACTACCACTACTACTATTACTTATACTACAACTGCTACTACTGCTATTCATGCTACTACCAGTACTAATACTACTACAGCTATTAGTACGACTGCTACTAGTACTACTACTACTGCTACTTCAAATACTGCCATTACTTTTACTACTACTACTACTACTACTACTGTTATATTAAATACTACGACCACTACTACAGCTATTACTACTACTACTGATACTAGCCTACTACTTCTTCTAAATACTAATACTTCCACTACTAATGATACTTCTACTACTACTACGACTTCTACTACTACTATTACAAATATCACTACTGCTACTACTGCTACTTATTCAAATGCTACTAATACTTCTACTACTAATAATACTTCTACTTCAACTACAACTTCTACTACTATTACTACAAATATCACTACTTCTGAAATTTGTTTAAGCTACAGAAATTGTTCAAATATCAAAATGTTCAGCTCTTTCAGGAGAGGGGTGCTTTGACTTTTCATATTTGTAATCTTTAAACTTTTTGAATGAAGCTTTTTGCAATTTTCTTTTGAATGGGATCTCGATGGAGAAAATCTTCAAATCCTGTTATACTTCTTCAACTTTCAAATCCTTCTTCCTCATACTTTCAGCTACAGACACCATAGTTAGACATTTCAACTAGAAGGTTTTTCAGCAGTGCAGTTTAAATGCTTTCGGGCTTCAACATTTTTCAGACAGATAGTCTCCCATTTCTTAATTTTCAGCAATGTTTTCACAATTAATTTCAGCTTTCAGCATTCCAAAGCATTTTCAGCAGGAAATGCTTTTTCTAGTTGGCTAATTGCTATGGAGTGTAACCACGTCAGCAGATGCATCAGCAAATCCAATCCCCACGCCGATGACGTTTTAACAAATCAATGGCATCCGTCATCTCCGATGAGAGCGTAAGCAGTGAGTCAATACCCTCATTAGCCGTTTGAGCACATGCTTGCGTAGATAAGAAACTGTGCGTCTGACGGCCCAGCTCTGACAGGCCAGATTACTTTCAAATGTCAAATTGTTTAAGCTTGCAGATCGGGAAGTGTGTTTGCCTATTGTGCATAAAGTAGGAAATATGAGGAGCACGGGACACATATAAACTGCTGGGTACAAATTCAGAGGGAATGCAACATTAACCCACTCAGCATTTAGATTACGTAAACCTTGAGGGGAGAAAATGACGATGGTATTGTGCGCCAAAACTGCTATCGGGTGTAACAAATGGATGTAAAATAACCCAAAGAAGGGTTACTAATTACACCTATTTAATAGAGAACCTCATTCTGGGAACTGAACATAATAAATACACAAGTATAATACTGAGATAATAATAAAAACAGACATCATGACACCAATAGTTTGCCACATTATTGTTTGGCCAGTCAGACATTTAGCCTGAGGCTCTCTATCCAATCAATGACTGTTGCTACTCAATGTCTCGTGGGCTTTCTCTGCAAATGCACGGCGAATTTTGGATGCGTTCATTTAAACCACTAACACCCGTACGTCCGTTTAAAATCTGGTGCTGATTGAGTACATCTTAAATGAGTGGTGGTCCTGCCGATTAGCTGCTGGCTGGTGGAGTAAACACTTGTCGTCACCACGGCCTGTGGGTGTGCATGTGTATAGTATACAGGCTTGGGTGTGTTATTAGCCACGCTAGCAACGTAGCTTTCGGAATGTCCGTCGGTCCACCACTTTTGTCCAGGTTGAAATATCCCAACAAATATTCAAAGTTTGGTGAAATTTGGTGTCAATGTTCATGGTCCCCTGAGGATGAGGCCTTTTGAAGTTGGTGCTGCTCCAACTTTTCCTCTCGTGCCACCATGAAGTTTACATTTGTGGTTTACCAGACAAAAAATACATGCTAAAACTAAGGCATTCCCATCAGCCTTTAAGCTGTATGCTACTTTGTGTTTAGTACTTAATAGCAAATGTTGCCATGTATAGAAAACAGATATAGCAAACAGGAACACCGTTTCTTCAACGCGGAGACACACTGTTTCCCCGGAGCAACGGCTCAAGACATCCTGCTGAAGCTGCCTGGCCTGCTGCGCGCTGTCCCGGCTTCCATACGGCGAATTATCGTTCATGTGGGAATAAACGATACAGCCCTCCACCAGTCTGAGTTGACCAAGATGGATTTTACAAATCTTTTAAGCTTTTTAAACAGCTGTGGATTGTCTGTTTTTATCAGTGGTCCAAGTCCAACACTCGGCCGTGGATCACAGCGGTTCAGCAGAGTCCTCAGCCTCCACACCTGGCTCCAGGCCGCCTGCAGGACCAACAACGTGAGCTTCATTGACAATTTTAATCTGTTTTGGGGCCGCTCATCCGCTTTTAAAAGGGATGGTATTCATTTTAACAAGCTGGGTAACCGCCTGCTGGCGGCTAATTTACAGCATGCTGTTCACTCCCATTCACATGATTGACTGTTTACACCTGGATCCCTGTCCGCTGTCACTCTTCCTCTACGATCATTCATCAGCCGCTTTCATCCCCTACAAGCAACACTAGCTCCCCCTGGCGGCATGGAGGATCTCCCACTACTCTCTCCCCAGCCTCTACCGTAACTTCCACTCCACGACCCATGAACATTCCCGTGAGAATCACAGACTCGCGCTCACGCCCTAGTTATGGTCGGGTTCGAGGTGCTGAACGAGTGATCCGTCCTATTGCACATACCCCCAAAGCTTCCTGTGCTGATGACGACAAAGTGTCTTCCCCCATCAAAATGTGTCTGATTAATGCACGCTCTGTAACAAACAAGGCTCACATTTTAAATGACTTGTTCACAAGTCATAATTTGGCTTTTTTATTTCTGACCGAGACCTGGCAACGGAATATGGAATGCATCCATTTTAATGAACTCTGCCCTGTGGACTGTTCTTATGTTGGGACACCGTCTGACAGGCCGCGGTGGAGGCCTCGCCGTGGTCTGGAAGAATCAGTTTTCCTGCCACTTGGGGAGCACAGAATCCGATATTACTTTTGAACTACAGCTGACTAAAGTGGGCCGGCGAAAGCCGTTTCACTGTTTTTTAATTTACCGACCTCCAGGTCCTGCAGGTCAGTTTTTATCAGAGTTCACAGACTTTCTGACCTCTATTATCAAGCTAGACAAAGTGCTTCTGGTTGGTGATTTTAATCTGCATATCAATGATACCACAGACTGTACTGCTACTGAGTTTCTCAATATTACTGAATCTTTTAATTTCACGCAACATGTTTCTGGTGCCACTCACAGGGGTGGTCACACCTTGGACCTTGTGTTTTCTCTGGGTCTTGATATTGATAATACCCGTTGTGAGGACCTATTGATCAGTGACCATAAATGTATTTTCTTTGATCTTTCTGTAAATACTGACCCTTTGTGTCTGAAACAAACATTCCACTCCTGCATTATTACCCAGAGTACAGCTGATCATTTCTCTATGCACTTCTGCTGTGGCATTAACACAAATCTCAATGATGTTGAACACTTGATACAGTCATTTAATGAACATTGCACCACTTTGCTGGATAAAGTGGCACCTCTTAAGGAAAGGACCAGGGCTGCCTGTAACACTACTCCATGGATGACGGACGCAGTGACCAGCCTGAAACAGAAGTGTCGCAGGACAGAGCGGCTCTGGAAAGCTACTGCGCTAGAAGTGCATCGTTTATATCTCAAAGACCTCAGAGTTTCTTTTAATACTGGAGTAAAGGAAGCTAGAACTGCTTATTTTGCCAACCTAATCTCTTCTTCAAAAGAGAAATCCCAAGATTCTGTTTGACACAATTAAGAGAATTGTTTCACCATCTGTCTCCACTTTACCATGCTATTCTGTTAACGATTGCAACAAATTCCTTATCTATTTTATTGATAAGGTAACAGGTATTAGATCTGGCATTCAGCCTGGGATCTGTCCATCTACTTGTAGCTCCTCGCAATCTCCTGCTGTTCTGGACTCTTTCCAGCCTATCAGCCTTCAAGACATGATAGACTTAATGAACAAAACAAAGCCATCATCTTGCCCTCTGGACATAATTCCATCATCTCTATTTAAGAAAGTTCTGCTAACTATTGGCCCTGCAGTAACATCTATTGTCAATACCTCATTGTCTACAGGAATTGTCCCTTCCTATTTCAAACATGCCACTATCCAGCCCATATAGCTCTCATCCCTGATGAGCCACGCCTCCCACCCCATGCAGGACACTCTGGCAGCTCTGCACAGCTCCTTCAGTCACCGGCTGATCCATCCCCGGTGTCTGAGGGAGAGGTACCGCAAGTCCTTCCTCCCCGCTGCTGTCAGGCTGCACAACAAGCTGCTCTCGGGAGACCACTAACACTTTGAACACTTTGAACACGAACATTTGGACTGAACATGAACACTTGAACACTCTGAACACTTTAATTCATTCACCTGGTGCAATACCTAATCCGTGCAATCCTGTGCAATATCAAATACGTTTAAGTATTTACCTTACACTTACACTTTACTCCGTCTGTATTTACTGGTATATTTAAAAGTCTTCTTTACTGTAAATCCTGTGCAATATCCAATACGTTTAAGTATTATCTTACATTTCACTCTGCCTCCGCCTGTTTATACTGGTATATTTAATAGTCTTCTTACTGTCAATCCCGTGCAATATCCAATACGTTTAAGTATTATCTTACTTTTTACATTTTACTCCGCCTCCGCCTGTATATACTGGTATATTTAATAGTCTTCTTACAGTCAATCCCGTGCAATATCCAATACGTTTAAGTATTATCTTACATTTCACATTTTTACTCCGTCTGTACATACTGGTATATTTTGTATTCTTCTTTACTGTCATTTTTACTACTGTTTACTGTTTAGTCTATTTATACTACTTGATTTTTTATCTTCATTTATTACTTGTGAGCGATGCTGCTGTAATCCTGTAATTTCCCCACTGAGGGACTAATAAAGGATTATCTTATCTTATCTTATCTTATATTAAAGAAACCAAACTTAGATCCAGCTTTGCCCATGAACTACAGGCCCATATCAAAACTACCTTTCTTGTCCAAAATTTTAGAGAAAGTGGTGGCCAAACAACTTACTGCTGCACTGGAGAGGCACAACATGTACGACAAGTTCCAGTCTGGGTTTCGTAAGCAACACTCTACTGAAACCGCTCTCCTGAGGGTTTCAAATGACATTCTCATGTGTGCTGATGCAGGTGACTGCTCTGTGTTAGTTCTTCTGGACCTCAGTTCTGCATTTGACACTGTAGACCATGACATCCTGATTAAGAGGCTACATGATTGGGTGGGCATATCTGGCATAGCGTTAGACTGGTTTACATCTTACCTCAATGACAGAACTTTCAATGTCTCTGTGGGTGATTTTGTGTCTGTTACCTCTCCACTGTCTTGTGGTGTACCGCAGGGCTCGGTTCTGGGGCCTCTGTTATTTTCCCTTTATCTGCTACCTTTGGGACCGATCATAAAAAGCCATAATGTGTCCTATCACTTATATGCAGACGATATCCAACTTCATCTGTCATTCAAACCCAGCGAGGCATTCACATTAACTCGGCTCCTGGACTGTGTAAATGCCATCAGAGACTGGACGGCAGAAAACTGCTTACAACTCAACGACTCTAAGACGGAGGTCCTAGTTATTGCTCCAGAGGAGTTTGTCCCCATGATCAGGCAGATTATCAGTCCACTCTCCTCTGCTGCCCGTTGCAACCTGCGCAATCTTGGGATTTTCTTTGATGGATCCATGTCGTTTGACCCTCATGTTAAGCAGCTGTCCAGGTCATGTTTCTTCCATCTAAGAAATATCAGTAAACTGAGATCTGTGGTTTCAACACCTGAATTAGAGATGATCATACACACATTTATCTCCTCTCGCATTGACAACTGCAACTCACTTTTCACATCACTCAGTGCATCTGCTCTTAACCGTCTGCAGGTCATCCAAAATGCTGCCGCCAGATTACTCACCAGGACAAATCGACGGTCTCATATCACCCCCGTACTCCGATCTCTCCACTGGCTTCCTGTAGCATCTAGGATACACTTTAAAATTCTCACCATCACTTACAGAGCACTTCACGGTCAGGCTCCGACTTATGTAGCTGATCTGCTTCGCCCCTATTCACCCGCCCGCACTCTCAGGTCAAACGCTCTCGGTCTTCTGTCAGTTCCACGCACACGATTTAAGACCCGTGGTGACCGAGCCTTTGAGGCAGTGGCTCCGAGGCTCTGGAATGCTCTGCCTGCAACTCTGCGCCTCGCAGATACTGTGGATACTTTTAAAAGCCAGCTTAAAACCCACCTGTTTAGGCTGGCGTTTGTGTAAAAGTAAACCCATGTCCTAGCCATATTTTAAGACCTGCTCTTAAAATGTTTTACATTTTTATTCTATTTTATTTATTTTTATTATTTAATTTTATTATTTTTTATTTTTTAATTTTCTCTGTGTATATAATTTATTGACCCTAGGGTCACATTATGTTTTTTATGCTTTTAAATGTCTGCTCTGTTTAAGCACTTTGTGATATTACTGTCTGTGAAAAGCGCTATATTAATAAAATTCATTCATTCATAAGACCACCCCTTTTATAATGTAGGAGGGCAAAATATTAGAAACACCTCTCAGTATAATGAAGGCTTATACAACTCCAACACCAACTATGGCCTTACTGAATACAATATAGGCTATTAACACGAATCAGAACGAATGTCAACAAAAGTATTATTATTTTATTATTAAGGAGACAACACCAACATTTGTACTGAAGCAAATACAGGCAAGTGTGCCGGGGGAAAAAAATGGAAATTTGTGTTAAACTATGCAGCTCCATCATTTCTTAAATATCTGCTGTATCAGCCCAACAGCCCTTTTACAAGATAGAGAGTAAACAAATCACACCTGATGGTAATAACACAACCGTGCCTTATTAATGTACTTCATAAAAATACATAGACGGCTCTGGTAACATCATGGCCAGCTGTCCCCACAGCCTCTCAGATTCACTCACTCCCTCATCCTCCACTTTGCACCGCAGCACTCTGGGTAATCCTTCCTCGGGATGTACAGCAGGTAAATATTATGTGACGGTGGAATAATGAGTTTGGCTAAAAATCATGCACTCCATCACAGTCAGTTAAGTTAACGTCAACGGCGCTCTTTTCCCTGAACCTGAGACTTTTATTCTGAAAAAGACACGATACATGCAACGAGCGGTTATTGACACGCCATCACTGACACGTGCAAAGCGGAATATAGAGCGTGGTAGTTCGAAGCTTTGAAGCACAGCTGCATTATTTTGACATTGGTGTGAGAAGGATTTGATCTAAGCTCTCAATCTTAGATAAATTCCTGTTATTTCCTGTAACTCACTGGGGAAGTGGTGTTATTCAGACCAGCGTAAACCTTGGCACAAGTTATTTTTTAATGAGCTTGACATCCCCCATCTTACGAATACAATATTGATAACATTTCACTAAATTCACAAGTCTTACAAACTTTTTTTGTCTCATTTGTTTGATAATCTTAATGAAAGGCTATTTCTAAGCATTGCCCTCTATTTCAGTAGACTCACAAAGAAATCTCTCTGTGCAATCAGAGATGAAAGATACAAGCTGTTTGGCTTTAAGTCCAAAAGCAAGACATTTGGTACTTCTTTATACATTCACATAGTAAAGTGTACTGGGACTTGCATGTATGTAGAGAAACAACCAGGTCGTATGATCTGGGCTCATGCTTGCCGCCATTCTTGTGTACGTGGGCTTAACATGTGCAAAACGCTCAATTATTGATAACCATTTGAGAGTCGATCAACAATTGATCTCACCCTGCTGATTTAACATCTTAAGGATATGCTGGTGTTGCGGGGATTTTCAGAGATGTTGAAAGTTATCCCATCAGGGGGCCGGATAATGCAAAAAGAGTTTCTTCCACACAATGGCTTTGATTCATTATGAATGAGAGGTGAACTGTGCATGTGCGTAGCTCGACGCAAACAAATATTTTCATATAAAAGTTTGAACATGCCTGTAAGAGTGAACAGTTTCATTATAACTGCTAAGTACTGGAATAAAAAAAAGATCAACAGCTATGTGACAAATCTGTTCTGATCTTCTTGTTGATCTGAACGCTTGTTTGCAATGAGCTTTCCGGTGTGAAACACAGGAGCAACAACAGCCTTCTGGGCTTTTGCTTCTGTCTCTGGAATATGTTTGGGGTGATTAACTCCATTTCGCTGCTGGTGGTGCATTGTTTTGTCTTTGTTCTCCACTTTGGGGTGCGTCGGCACTTCTGACAAAATTGTGACATGTGGTTACATCCTCATAAGACGCATCTCTCGTCCACGCAACGGTCCAGAGGTAACACGCAGACACAGCTCACGGATTATCACTTCATGCATGGCGTTTCAATTTTTCTGTTTTCAATTAACAAGAGGCAAGATAGCATTAAGGATGATGTGTAAACAGGAGCTGAATTGAGTTTAAAAAAAGCTGCTGTTTAGCCCTGACAGAAGCTTAACATTCTTTCATTGGATGGAGCTTCAACTCACTCTATAGTTTGTTAAATTAAATTCTGAAAGAGTCCAGGCTTGTTATTCATGTAATCCGAGAAAGTTAAGTCTTTCTTTGTGGATGTGAGCCATTCCTGGGGCAGCTCCAGTGGCAGTGAATTCAAGTCAAATGTTGTGGACAAAGTGAAAATGATCTGGTTGTCTTTCCTGGGACATAATCTGTTTTACACCGTAACTATGATACATGGAAGAAGACGAGATTTTGCCATGACGATACATTTTGAAGCCTTGGCTCTGGATTCTATATTTTCATCTCTATTCATATCGAGAGATATTGACAGAATTTTGTGAGATTACAGCAAATCATTACATGGTTTAAATCCCATTTCATAGGATTATACAGCAGTAAATATTTGTATAAGCTTTACGGCTGGGCATGTGTATTGTTTCAATATACTGGATGACACATTTAGCATTTTAAGAGCCTATTCATCTTCATATAGCACCATCTGTGTTGGCCAGATTTGCCTGGCTGCGGGCTTTGTGAAGCCAGCCACACCCTCCCCGGCTATGAATTGATTATGTCACCAACATGAAACAAAACTACTTGTCCTGTACCTTAATCCCACAGAGGCAGATTGTGCATGTTATGTCTTCATCTGTTTAAATGGACACTTGCAGTATAGGTGGCAGGAGACAATGACCATGGTTGTATCTGAAATTGTCGGTATTATGCACTGAAAAAAGATCTTACATCACATAGATGTAAAAGTACACCTGACTATGTTTAGAGGGTCAGGGTTACACAGTAATTTGTCCGAAATGACCAGGAGTCCAGCATATTGGTGTTTCCCTCTGCAACTCAACACTGAGCGCACACTAAACTGCTGTCTATCAGCAAAAGCGCTGCTTTGATGGCTGTGACATTTTAAACAACAAATAAAAGCACTAAATAAAACCATTAAGTAGGTCAAGTGACTCTTCCAGTAAATAATAATATATTTAAAGCAATCCCAAAGGGTCAATATACTCTCTGTGTGTTTATTTAGACAGGTCCCACAAAGAATTGCTCAACAACTTTGCTTGAGGGCCACTGAGGAGCCATCTATGCTGCTTTGAAATTCTGGCAGGCAATACATCTTTCTGTCAATTAACCCTCTAACTAGGAACTCCGAATCCATGGCAGGGAGTGCCACTGTAGTTTGGCTTGTCTCATGATTTTCTCCCGTCACATCAGTAACAGTATTTGGTTTGACCAAGTAAATTATTTGTGCACACTGAGTGGCCTGATTTCTAGTGATGCACTTTGAAGTTAAGAAGCGTTGGGACCAGGAGCCTAAAGAGGTGCTTTGTGTGAGTCAGAGAGTGAGGGGGGGAGAGCGAGAGAGTGAGAGAGATGTAAAAATAAGTCTATTTCATTTGACCTTAGAGACTACAGTGAGTTGTTTGAACTCAAGTTATTAGTCAATCAATACAAACAAGTGTCAACCTTTTTGGTCCTCTTCGTTTACCGTAGTCTCATCCGTTCTTGGGTTGCTTGGTAACGCTCCCGAACTACAAACACGGATGGTGGCTCTGTCCAGCATTTTACGTCGACACAGGGTTAGTTGTTCATTAAAGACACTAATATGTGGCATATTTACAGTGACGGTAAAATGAAACGTACGGACGTATTGCTTTTCTAATATTCAAGCAGTTTTGAAATTCTTGTTGACCGACGTAACAACTTTCACACACCTGTAACGCTGCAGTTTTAAATGGGGTAATTTAGCGCGAACAATAGCGTAACTGGCCGTCCTAACCTAATTAGTTGTAGCTAGCTAACATTAGCTCATTTTTACCATAACACATTAGCTGACGACAGTTAACGTTCTCCCGACATGGAGCGGGATATTCGTCAGTATCTCACCGAGGCAAAGGAGCGAGAAGGTTTGTATTGTACTGACGTTCATTCAGGAGCACTTTCAGCTTTAACGAGTTATTAAAATGTGCCTTCGTTGTGTTTAACGTCATGTAACGTCACTTCACGTAGACTCTGGAGCTCTGCAGTCAGCTTACCGTTTACTTGAGAACGTGGCGGTGGTTGGAACCAGCGGACGAACTCCACGTATTGCCCCGGAGTTATACGTCGTTTGTGCGGAAGCAGCTCTACAGGTGAGACCGGGGGCAGTAAACCGTTACCTGTTAATGTGGCCAAACCATGTCGTCGTAGATTCAGCAGGGTCAAATAAATAAATAATAATAAAAAGTCTGTGTGTATTTTCTGAGACCATGTGAGTTCTTTGGAAACAATGTCCCACAGAAATGTAAGTTTTATATTATCCTCGAGTTGGGATGAGATAGTCACAGGCCTCGTTGCGTCTGCACTGTTAAAAATGGCCGACTAATAAAGCCTACAAGATATAATTATTTACTTAAATCTCGTTTAATCAAGTTTAGGATCGAACTAGTCATGCCAAAAGTGCTATTGGCACCTGAGGTTTATTTATCTTTGGCAAATTCTACTCAAGGAATTAAGCTACTAGGTTACATATCACATATTTTATTTGGTTCGAGTAAATAAAGCAGAAATCCTTTTCGGGGTTCTTCGTTGACGAACACAAATGCTTTGTTAATGGCAGCATCTGAAGCTACTGATACAGAAAATCATTTGAATAAAAACCTCTGCAGCAACGGCGCTAGAAGAGTCATATCACAAATGCCATTATGTCACTGTTTTCATACAGTAACTTTAGTTAGCTAAATCTAACTATTCTCCCAGCAGGACAGGATAATAATGAATATTCACTAATGTCGACTGAAGTGTCCTAGGGCAGTGGAAGCTCTTTTGAATAATGGAACACAGTGGTATTCCATAATGTGATTTGTTCTCTTTTTTTATGTGGTACAGCGAGGCTCCTCAGTGAAAAAGCAGCTTGCCTTGAAGTCTCAGGCCTGTTTGAATACTGAATGAGTCCACATCCCCACCAGGACTACATCACAATAGTCCTCAGTTGTTATTACTATGAATATTCCTGTTGCATTGAGACATTTTTCGAACGTTTTCTCAGATACTGATGCCACTGTTACGTTTCACTTGTTTTATCATCTTCCAGCATGAGAAACAATGAAATGCTTAATGATAACACAATCAAAAGCTTACAGTATACAACATTTCTGTTACGAATGATCTCCCCTGACAGCGCTACAATTCCTTGAATGAAAACTACCCAGAGTGAGTTCATCTAACAAGTACAGTACTGACATGCTCAAGGGCAAGAACCTGCAGTTAGGATAATGTTTTTCATCATGCGTAAAATCGATGTGCATCACACGACACATCAAGTCATTTCTGAGTTGTTTTGATACCGCATCAAAGTTAGAAAAATGCTGGTGACGCAACGTAACAGCTGATGAGGTCTAAATATGTATTTTGTTTGATCTTTTGTGTTTTTTTTTTTTCCTCAGCTGGGCTGTTTGGAGATGAGCACAGCGTGTCTAAAGATGTACTTTGAAGGGAATCCGCCGGCTAATCAATTTTTGTGTCGAGCCTACCTCTGCCGGGGCCAGCTGAAGTCTCCGCCGGCCACTGGCAGTGTGGTGAGGACACCAAAGTGGACACATCTCCTCAAGGGGGGTTGTGTGTATGTGTGTTTCTTTGCCAATAGGACACACATACACAGTTACTTTAGAAATATACTGTTTTGCACTGTAAAAGGAGCAGATGTCCCCGCTTCGTAAACTACTTTTCTTCACAATGTGATTCTTCAAGGCACATTGCCCTTTGTCTTTTCACACTTAAGTGCAGTTTTTCTTGGTGTTTTATCAAACTGTGGGTTCTATTGAAGAGTTTCCTTCTCTGATCTTTGTTTGTGACAAAGTCTTTTGCACTATTTTCTATTTCAGGGAGACTTTGCAGAAGAGGCTGTGCTGTGTTTTCTCAAAGCAATTGAAATTGCAAAGCATGAACCAAGGTACGTTACCTCCAGTGTGTTTGGCTTTGTTCTAACAGTGTCAAGAAAGTTGACCAGTTCCATGCCACGCACAGCTTCTCATCGCTGCTATTGCTTGCACACAATGAACGTGAAATATTCCAAACAGGGAATGTTCTTCTTTTTTTATAGCTATGATAGGTTATGAGGGTTAGATGTATTCTGCAGCATCAAGGTTTGAAGAATACAGTTGAAATGTGACATGATTCTTCACGCTTCACCCCACAGGTGGATGATATTCAGCATGTTTTCTTCTTAATCTGCGAGCCGGGAGAAAAGGATGATAAATATAGATGTGAACCGACTCTCTTCGCTAATGAACTCATAACCCGTCAATAAAAGGGCTGAATGAGCAATCCCAATTAACACCAAAGGGAATATGTTTCTAATACATCCAGCCCAGACTAATGCACAACGCACTCTCTGGTGTATCAATTAGCAGCACTCAAACGGCCCGTTCACACAATTTCCTCTAAAACAGCGCCTTGGTTTCATGAATTTCCCTCATTTTACATAGAAAGGCTCCTACGGGGGGCTCTCCTGAGGCCCATTGGACGATGGTTGATCCACACACATTTGCAATCCACAGAACGTCTCCGTACAGAGTTGACACTTGGTCTGAATTGAGTTGTTCCAAGAGATCAAATGGCTTGCCCGCGCGGATCATGTGAATAATTCAGCTTTTACTCTGTTAAATTATTTTGCATCCGTTTTGTTTCTCACAGATACTTCTTCCTAGTGTTCAACGCCTCGGTGCTGTACCTCCAGACAGTGCGTCCTCTCCTGCAGCCGGGGCGGTGCCGCCGCCTGGTCCCCTCCCTCAGGCAGGTGGTCCAAAGTCTGGACGAGGTGGCAGACCGGGACCACAGCTGGAGGGCTGAGCTCATGATGCAAGTGGCCCCTTGATGCTCTCTTAGTTCTCTTTCATGAATAAGTCCAGTCCGGTCTCATGCTGGTGACGCACATAGCTAATTAACCAGCAGCTCATCTGTGACAGTAGCACTCTGGTTTCCATACTCGTATGTAAAATACTAACCTGGGAACTTGGCTGATATATCGTTGTGGAGAACAATGTCCATATTTTGTGGAAATATCCCAGTAAGCATTGCAAAGCACTGTTCTTTCACACTGAAGTAGCATCAGTCTCGTGTTCTCTCTGTTTCTGCTCAGGCATCTTATTAAATGTCTCGTGGACGCCGGTGAAATGGAAGATGCTGCAGGTTTTGCCAAAGTTACAGAAGAATTCATGAAGTCCCACATCCCACATCTCTATCCAAGACTCTTTACGTTACTGGTGAACGGCGTTTCATTTCATTTTGGAGTGGCATTTATTTCAGGAGTTAGTTTTTTTTCAATACATTTTGGACTTCTGGAGTTAATGGAAGTGTTGGGATCACACAACCTGAAACAAGACTACTGTGTTTAATGTGAAATACGGCAGAGCCTTTAGTGAAGCATTTGGGGATGATGACTAGAAATACACTTCTACCTTTACTCTTCTCTCCTCAGGTACAACACAAGCTGACAGAGAGGGATGTCCTCATTGAACTGAGCAGGCAGTGGACTACCTTAGCAGTCATTTACAGAATACAGGAATTAAAAAAGTACGGACATTTTCTTTGCTATACTTAATCGTTGTACTGTAGCAAGAAACTGCCAAACTGTTTGGAAGAATATGCTTTATTTATTGATTGGATGTTTGTGTTTTTAGAGTGCTCCCTGCTGATACTACAGGCAGGTTCAGCCATGACCTTTATTAAGTATGACCTTATTAATGGTTTATCTGGCTGCCTGCACACAGTAATGGTATAGCACCACGGCTCCTGGTGTGGCGTCGTACAAACCCAGTCCCCTTTCTGCAGGCATGTACTCGACATGTCAGAGCTCCTTATGGCTCTCTAGCTCATCTTTAAACGTCAGCAGCATGAGTCAGTGTGACCCAGCCATCGTCGGCTTCATATACCGGTCGCTCATTTTGCCTGAGGTTAATGCACTGTTCAGTGTGAGTATTTTACGAGGGAAATGGAAATGCAGATGCATGCATACTCTTGGGTGCATACGTTTATGTATTTTTAATTAACAGACAGGTTTTTTCTTTCATGTTGTACAAACAGCAAGTTAGAAGAAATGAATGAGGTCGAACCAACAAAAGAGGAGCTCGAGCAGATCTTTCGTCTCCTGATGGATTGCACCGAAGCATCTGCTGCAGCTGTGAACTCCAGTCCTCCTCAGAGCCCGACACCCATCCAACCAGCTGACAGGTCTGTGGCCCCAAGTGACCCGAACAAATGTCCTTCCCTGTCCTCTTACTGCCACACAACCATGGATAACCCGAGGGGCAGAGCACGGCCCGGATTACTCCACTTGGAATTGTGTAAATTATGTTCTTATCTGGGATTTGCAGAGTCTCCCTCCTCCTGGAGTTGGCTCTGCTGGCCTTGCGAGTGAAGCGTCATGAAGTAGCTGTCGACTGTTTGAAGGAGCTGAGGTCGGCGGGAGAGACTGTGAGTGTCTGTCGTTCTCCTGAAACCTCAGAGGCTACACACTGTAACCGTACATACATGCACATGCATGCATGGATTCTGACATCCACTCTTAAGTAGGCACTAATAGATGAAATCAATTAGCTGAGCTCACGCTTAAGAGGTTTCTGCAGTTACTTTCAATAATGTAAGATTATGTTTATAGAAAGGTGTGTAGTGTTTTCACAAATTTGACCATTTTGCTGGTATTGTGAATTAGGTGATATGATCACACAATTGGCAACGTTGCACATGCATAAAATACGTCACCCCTTATATATGTGTCCCCCTCTCTTCTGTGCGCCGACTCTTGTAACCACACGTATGTGCTTTTGTCTTTTCAGAGTCTTGGCCAGCGCATACTAATGGAATGTGTCAGCTGTGACATCAACCTCCAGAAGAGAGAGGGGAAGACGAACGACTACTCCAAAGCCAGCGTGGAGGTGCTCGATCATACAGCCGCGTGTTCCCGCCAGCATGTGATGCGGGCGGTGGACCCATTGGCGGAGTCGTGATTAACTGTTCTGTAATATTTTCTGTAATCTCATTCTCTGTCTGAAGGCAGTACATCCTTACACTCTAGGTATCTCTGCCTTAAAACTGCTAACCCAGCTAGCAGCGCTTAGAGTTTCAGCTGACAACTTTAATCATCAGTTTTTCCTCTCTGGAATCTCATTTTGCACCATTTAATATTTTGGCTTGAAAACTTGAAAATGTAACAAATTGGCACCCCGTATTTAATACAGTCCAAGTGCACTTGGACTGTATTAAGTGCGAAATGATAGAAGTGTCGTGTTCTCGTTGCTACAGGAGAGACGCTCTCAATCTGTAGTCTTGATCCCACAGGCCCGGCTGAAGGAGATAGGCCACCTGGATCAGTGGCTGCAGACGGCGGTGAGGGAGGGGGACCCTCAGGCTGCGCAGGCAGTGTGTGCTGCGCAGTGGAGCTCCTGTCTGCCCCTCATGCAGCACAACCTCAGGAAACGCATCAGGACGCCTCTGCTCAGGGTGGCCCAAGTCCTGGAAGACATTCAGAGGTTTACAGTTTCCTCAAATCCACGTTACATACAGTATACTGCATGTTATGATGTTATATTATAGCTCAACCTGTGTTGTAATGCAATAACATATCATATTTTGTTGGTTTTTGAGAGATTGCAGAGTCTGATTTATTTTTCAAAAATGTACTATATGTTTGTGTTTGACATTTGGATCAAGAAAAATGCTATTATGATGATTTATGGTCCGAAATATTTTTGTTCACTGTCGTATTTTCGTAACATTGACAGAGAGCCAACATTTAGGTACTTTTCAAGATGAAGTACTGTCTCCCAATTTTGAACTGTGGTATCACACCTACATATTTGTCGTCATTCATAATGTACGAGTTTATGCTGGAAGTGTTTGTTTGCTATTTTCACAGCGTGCTGCTGGAGACGCGCTGTCAAGTCCACTCGGAGCTGGCAGCGATTGAAGAGGAGGACGGGCGCCTTGAGGCTTCTTTGACTCACCTTCAGAAAGCCCTGCTGCTGGATAACGGGACGCGACGAGAGCGCCTGTCGTCAGCTCTCCGCCTCCTGCAGCTCAGAGGCACCCTCTACCAATCGCCCCCCCGGGCCGAGGATAAAGCCGATATGCTTATGCAGCAGGTTTGCAGCCCGTCTGTGTCAGACGGTCTTAACATTACAAAATGAAGCGGTTCTTTAAAACTTAACAAGTGGATGCTTTTTTTTTTAACGTAAAAACATACAGAATTCATACATAGGTACAGGGAAGGAGAACTTAAATTCAGTGTGTTTTTATGTACGGTGAGAAGAGGAGTGTGCCTCGTAATGGCTACAAGTTAAGTCTGACATCCAACCCTTTCTTCCCGTCCTCAGGCCAAGGACATGCAGCCCCAAGACAGGACGGACAGCCGCCCCGTCCTGGTCTCCGTGGGTCAGCTTTTGGCCCCTGACCATTTCCAGATGGTGCTGGATGCTGACGACACCTCCAAAAGTACACATTTCTCTTCTTGCTTTCAGTTTTCACAGAGACACGACAACATTTACTCAACACACGTGCAGTTTGTCATAAGAAATATTCATCTGTTAGCTTTAAACACATCCATATTGACTGAGCCTTTGTTTATGCACCGGGAATCGCACACGTCATTAAACTTTGGAAGAATATTACCCAGATACCTCTTATCATGGGTGAAGTGCACTTTTCTCCTTTATGCATATACATTTAAGGGGGGAATGAGAAGTATCTGACTATTTCATGGCATCAGGGAAAGCCCCGTTGCATTAATGAAACGATAGGCGTACAGATCAGGCCATACTATAAACTATTGACGAATAAAACATTGATGTTAGCTGTTGAACTGTGGCATTAGTCCATGTTTTAGAATTCATAATAAGTCCATTAATGAGTATGTGTATATGATTTTTTTTTTTGCACTCTGCGATCTCGGACAAACCCCACTGTTCTGATCCGACGGAGCTCCCAGAATGCAGCCTGATGGCGGTCCTCTGCGCTGATTGTGTAACGGGCTGCTGTCCCAGTAAAGTAGGCACTGATTACGCACGGCTAGTGAATGAGAATAGGAACCAACGTCACAGAGCCAAACCTGGCGTGTGCGCTCTCTCGTGTGTGTGAATTTGTCCCCTGAGACTTCAAGTCTCGACAAAAGATCGTTCAGTGGCGGCGTCGAACTTGCCAGGTTTTGCAAAAAAACCTCGACTGTGTGCGCTGGATCATGCAGCAGAGGGCCCTTTGATCTCACACTTATTCCATGGGCCTTGGCCCGCAGCATCAAATGAACATTCAGCAGTCTAATGACCCGGGAAAGAACTCCCCTCAGCCTTTTTGACAGCTAGTCAAAGGGCCCCTTTGGTCCGTAGAGGAGGCCCCTCTTGGTTTTGTCTATAAACCTCAAGCGTCCCCTAGATGACGACACTTAACCGTAAGTTAAGTATTTTTTAAATTAATTGTAGCTTGTATTGTTGCCACGATGTTGTGTTGTACCTCAGATGGACATCACCGAGAGGCGCGTGCATGAGAGCGGGTGCGTACAGCCTTTTATTGCTTTGGTGAGCGTGCAGGCTCGGGAGCGTTCTGCTTCTTTAAAACACGCCAGTCAAAGTCACAGACCTCTTTTTGTAGTTCAGTCCATAAAACAAATGCTCTGAATAACTCTGTTGCTGCGGGCGGGTGTGACTAAAAATCTGGAACATGCTCCGTTGTTTTGCTTTTTGTTTTGTTTTCTTACTTGTCGACATGATTACATCGCAGTCTGTGACGTTGCGATGCTGGAAATGGGCCATTTACTCTCGCGGTCCCTTAGTAGTTGTTCCTTTCTTACGTGGAAGTGGCATAATAAGGCTCATTTTGTAACTTCCTCGAAAGGATAACATTCTCACTACCTACATTAGTGCACATTTATTCCATGTTTTATGCATCCTTTAGGCCTAAGGAGTTGTGTTACAGACTGACTCCAGTTTTTGTTATGCATACTTGCCTGGAAAATTCTATTGAATCAATATTTAGGGAAAACGCTGGAGCTTTTCCAGTAGCATTAATCGACTTATGTATTCAGTCTTCCAACAATTGTCTAGTTCCCGTAGGTGCTCTTGGATCTGGACCAGTGGCTCAGCTCTCTGCGAAGGCGCAGCATCACTCTACATCTGTGCGGAAGCTGGACGGACACCTGGCCAGACAGGGAGATGACACAGACAACACAGAGAGGTGTGTGTTTGTACATGTACATGTATTCATTGTGATTATACATGTATGTTCTTGAATACAAGTGACGTCTTCCTGTCAAGTCTTCTTAGAAATTACTTTTTTTTTAGCTGTCAGGCTTCCCAGAAACCCAGCTTAAGCAGGTTTGTATGCCTTGTTGTCTTTTGATCCTCTCCACAGTGAAAGCTGTTGTGTGACTGTAGGCGTCTACAACCTTCTTTTACATTCACAGTGCGTAGTTGAGGCTGCCTGTCCACCAACATCATTACAGTAAAAAAGTGTGCACATGAGACATTGCAAGCTTAATGGGCCGGAGAGGGCAAGATGTTTGACTTGACGATTCCCCAAAGGAAAAGTTTGTTATTCATGGCCCGGCAAAAAAACCCAACCTTAAATCATATACAGTGTGCTGCTTTGCCCTTTCCCTGACCTCCACCTTTTTAGTCATCTCTTAAGTGTTCTTTATTTATTTTTTTTGTTGCTCCAGAGTGAAGCTGTGGGCAACGCTGGTGAAGACAGCCAGGAAACAGGAAGTGTGGGATGTGTGCCGAGCTGCTTGTCGATTCTGTTTGCTCTACGACGACGGCAGATGGAAGATCCCCGAGACAGACGGTAAGATGGTGAACGGTCCTCAGGCCGACGGTAAGATGGTGAACGGTCCTCAGGCCGACGGTAAGATGGTGAACGGTCCTCAGGCCGACGGTAAGATGGTGAACGGTCCTCAGGCCGACGGTAAGATGGTGAACGGTCCTCAGACCGACGGTAAGATGGTGAACGGTCCTCAGTCCGACGGTAAGATGGTGAACGGTCCTCAGACCGACGGTAAGATGGTGAACGGTCCTCAGACCGACGGTAAGATGGTGAACGGTCCTCAGACAGACGGTAAGATGGTGAACGGTCCTCAGACCGACGGTAAGATGGTGAACGGTCCTCAGACCGACGGTAAGATGGTGAACGGTCCTCAGGCCGACGGTAAGATGGTGAACGGTCCTCAGGCCGACGGTAAGATGGTGAACGGTCCTCAGGCCGACGGTAAGATGGTGAACGGTCCTCAGGCCGACGGTAAGATGGTGAACGGTCCTCAGGCCGACGGTAAGATGGTGAACGGTCCTCAGACCGACGGTAAGATGGTGAACGGTCCTCAGACCGACGGTAAGATGGTGAACGGTCCTCAGTCCGACGGTAAGATGGTGAACGGTCCTCAGTCCGACGGTAAGATGGTGAACGGTCCTCAGTCCGACGGTAAGATGGTGAACGGTCCTCAGGCCGACGGTAAGATGGTGAACGGTCCTCAGACCGACGGTAAGATGGTGAACGGTCCTCAGACCGACGGTAAGATGGTGAACGGTCCTCAGTCCGACGGTAAGATGGTGAACGGTCCTCAGGCCGACGGTAAGATGGTGAACGGTCCTCAGACCGACGGTAAGATGGTGAACGGTCCTCAGACCGACGGTAAGATGGTGAACGGTCCTCAGACCGACAGCACTGTTCCTCAATATCGGAGTGATGGGCAGGAAATAGTAGTGGTATCTGAATTAGTTATACATACAAGAGGGAGACGATTGGTTTCATTGAGAGAATTTGCGTCACGGATTTTGTGAATTTGATCCAGAATGCAGGCCGTCGGAGGAGGAAAGCGGTGCAGAACTTCTTCACGGTTGCAAGCGAAGCCAAACCTGCGTGAGGGACTTGCTGCGGCTTTTTGCCGAAATCTGCTTCATCAGTGCTGAGGTGTGTGACGACCAACACATACACACTTTTCATATGTTCTTGCAGGAGTAATCCACATAAACAGGTTTCACATTTGCTCCTGTTGTACTAACGTGGTTGCATTACTGCGTGTACGCAGAAAGCAGGTCAAAAGCTCTTTGAGCTCTCGGCTCCTTTTTGTTCCATTACTCCCCCTCAATGACCGTTGTCTGTTCTGTCGACGATCTTTTTTTTATTTTATGAATGATCAT
This sequence comes from Lycodopsis pacificus, assembly GCA_028022725.1. NCBI lineage: Eukaryota > Metazoa > Chordata > Actinopteri > Perciformes > Zoarcidae > Lycodopsis > Lycodopsis pacificus. The sequence continues at coordinate 7,176,316 of CM051699.1, read as the reverse complement.
GGTCAGCCCAAAGAGCATTGCTTTCCCTGTGACTTCTTCACAGTAAAAGCCACTCCGTGGAAACACTTAAAGGTCTAGTGTGTAGAAACTGGCCGTGAGTTTGCAGACTGTAACCAACTGAAACTGAACCCAAGCGGGCAGGAGAACTACAAAATTCTTATTTTCAGGCGAGTTTACACTAAAGAAAACATATTAATATTATATTACAGATATCACGGATACATTTATGCCAATGGATCCCCTTACATGATACTCACTGTACCTTTTTGAATGTGAAGCAACAGGATGTTCCCGTATGCATTATGCCTAATTCCCACTACAACACTCTAGCCTTCATTTCTTCGCTTGTTGTTGTACTGTATCGTTTCCCGTGAAGGCAATTTGAAACCAGCTTTGGAATGGCGGACACTGCCACTAACAATTAAAACTATATAGAAAGGTATCTACTATATACACTGAATGGCCATTGCTAAAAATATGCAGATCATAGATAGTAGGGAAATGAACTCATGAAAATCTGAAGGATTATAACCAGAGGGGACTGAAGACGAGCCTTAGAATGACCGGTGGGCCTTCCAGAGACACAATCAGACATAAAAACTTGCAGCTGTCTGACTTTGCTTGTGTCCCTTTTCAGTTATTAGTGTTAGTGTGCATCATATACCATGCACAGTGGAAAGTCTACCAACTTTGTATTTCAAGCTTCTGTGGATACAGATGTTTTTGTATCGAGGTGTTGACGTTGACAAAAATTCTAGCTGTCTCAGATCGTAGGAATATTGTATGTTGTTTTTTTAGCTCCTTTTGTAACGTTCCACTGCTTGCAGTAGTAAACATGCATTGTGGGATTTTTAACAAGCCCGTGAGGTAGATGTTGATTTGTTGGAGTCAGAGATTGTTGTGCTTGTCTTCTGAGCTTGTCTCATTGCGTAATCCCGCTTCCCATCAAGCCTGCAGCTCCAAGTCACTATTAAGTCCATGGAGATGTTAACTTGACAGCACTTTGAAGAAAATGGAGACTATCCACAGCTACGACATGACCTTGTCAGAACTGACTCGCACTGTAGCGTCTATGCTCGCTCCCCTCATGTAGCTCTCCCTTTGTTCCACGGTACACCGGGGGGTTCTTTTTTCATTAACTGAATAGATACCTACGTCTCAGTCCTCTTGCCTTGCCTGAGTTGTCCGCCGCTGGAGTAAAACGCTCACCAGTCGCTTCCTTTTGTTGTTTGATCTGCTGCCGCTGAGCTTCAGCGGCTCTACAGAAGCTGTCATTCCCAGAGCGGGAGGTCTTCTCTTCTCATTTGATTTTGAATTTATCAAAACAGGAAGTCATCTGTAATATTATCCTTTGTGGAGGAGAAATTAAAGTATTGTGTCTTGTCAAGGCCACCGTCCAAAAGCTGCTCACAGAGGGGGTTCAGCTCAACGGCCCTGCTGTCCCAGCAGTGGAGAGTGAGTTGTGTGCGTCTGAGGAGGATCCACACTGGGTTGTTTACAGGTGAAAACACACACACACACGCTAGCATCATAAAACAACAATATTTTGTCTGTATTATGTCTTTTGTCTATATGTTTCGACTTTATTATTTGCAAATCACAGATTTTATTATTCTTTTATTCATTTAAAGCTACATTATACATAACTATATTAAACAATAAAAACATTCTGTTGTATTTGTGATTATTAAAAGCTGGAACTGTAATATAAGCAGCGATATGAAAGCTTTCAGTGACCAAGTTTGTTATTCTATGTTATTAATAGATAACAAGTAGTTCATTAATTCATTTTAATAAAATAATGAATTCTCAGGTCCCTGATGCATGTGAATGTTAATATATATATATATATATATTATATCAGGGTTCCCACGGTACCTGGAAACCATGGAAAACATGGAATTTATTTTTTCATTTTCCAGGTTTGGAAAAGTTAACACTTACATGGAAATTGAAACAGTTGTCCTGGAAAATTTTATTGGATGATGTGTAAAACAGTAATAAAATGAAACTATTGAGCACAGAATTAAGATGAGTTTATAAAAACCCTTTACAAGTGAACAGCTTTTACTGTAGATAGAAATGGATGATCCCATGTTGTAGAGCAGGGATTCCCAAAGTGGGGTGCGCGAGCTGCCTCTAGGGGGTGCGCGAGAGGAAAAATGTAATGGTGGTCTAATGGTGCAGTCCTGTCTCCTAAAAATTACGTTCCCCCAAAACTAAAATGCATTCTCAATTACGTTTCACTAAAAACGTATTTTCTCCCTGATTACGTTTGTGTTTGACGTATTACAAATACTCCCGGATTTTACACGCGGGCCTTTGTGGAGGTATTGTAGCCGCGTAATGTTCCTCGTTGCTCGGCCTGGATGAGCGCGTTTCTGCTGGAGACAGGCGGGGTGTTTTGGTGGTATCTCCGGCCGACAACTCGGTGTTGTTCCCGTGCGTGAATGAGCGCATTTCTGCCAGAGACAGGCGGCGTGTTGTGGTAGTATTCTGACCGCGTAATAGGGAGAAGGAGAGGCGGTGGTGGTGTTAAAATGTTGATTAGAAACGTATTTGTAATACGTCAATGTAATAAGTCAAACACAAATGTAATCAGGGAGAAAATACGTTTTTGGTCAAACGTAATTGAGAATGCATTTTAGTTTTGGGGGAACGTAATTTTTAGGAGACAGTCGGTGCAGTGAGGTTCTGGCTGTCTGGGTCTACAAAACACGTTTGTTGTTCATCTACACTACAGCTTGTTGCATTATTTCATGCATTGATATTATCAATAAGATATAATCTCGAAGCATTTACAATGTAGACTTGACTGGCACATCTTTTAAATCAAGTAAGTAGTCAGGTGTCCTAGGGGGTTGTGTGAGTGAGGGGAGGGGGGAGCGGATAGGGGCGGAAAGCTTCAGGGGCCTATAGATCATCACTTAATATGGTACCTGGAAAATCAGGAGGTAGCATGGAATTATTTTTCAAGGCAAGCGTGGGAACCCTGTATATAATTATATCAAATTCCCCTCATGCTTATGTGCATTGCCAACTGTCGTCTCTGTTGGTGTGGTTTAATGCAAGTGTTTCAAAGGACCATAACTTGCGCTTTAGCCTTTTTAAAGTGAACACATTGCGTAACTCGTCAGAGATGATGATGACAGGTAGTGGTGGGAATAACACAATCGCTTAAACTACAAGCCCGTTACCTAAAACAGGTTTTGTTCCTCTCGAACCAAAACTGCACAGCAGATCTGAAAGCATTCTCAGACCAATGACGTGGTTTCAACAAGGCTGCAAACGTTATCAATGACGTGATTACCTTTTACTAAAGACCAGGATGTTGTAGATGTACACCGCAAAGCTCCAGGATCGCACAAAGTCGTAACAGCCGACTTTCTTTATTGAATTGACAAGACCTGACACATCACATCCAGCAGTGGAAATACTGCTCCTCCGCTCTTCACCTCCAGCACATTGTAACATAATGCCGGCTGAGAGCTTCACCCAGGTGCTCAAACAAATTGGTGTTGAAAGCCTCATTTGATGTAACGTATTTGACATTGTAGAGGTGGAGTTCCTCTCTCCCCTGTGGATGGTGCAGGAAAACCTGTCAGCAAATGGAACTATTCATGTCATTTTAAATAAGCATTGTTCACTAGAGACAACATAATATGGACGATCTCCCTTTCCCACTCTGTATTCTCTGCCTCTCTCTCACCCAGAGACTGGATCCAGGCTCTGTCCGCCTACGCCACCTCCAACTTCTTGCGTGCAGCGGAGCTCGGAGCAGAGATCGAGGAGCCGTGGGTGGTAGCAAATGCAGCCATTTACCTGTGGAACTACAGCAGCCACTTGTTGGCAGCTGGGGAGTACCGACGCCTGCTTCCCGCCTTCCAAAGCCTCGTGGCGATGCTCCGAAAGAAGGAGTTCTCTGGGTAGGCCGGGTCTCTAAATTACTATCAGTTTTCATTACAGGGTCTATACACCTGTCAAGGCTTTCACACACTGGTGGGTGTTTGATTTCGTGCGATTAATTTCACAGGAATTTCTCAAAATTCACCTCAGTCTCTCGTTTCACACAATCTTCCCGCAGTTATTGTGTTCACCAGTATTGGTAGACGGGCTCAGTTCATCAGTTGCTCTGTTGTTGAGTACGATATGAAATGTCCATAAAATAGGTCACTTAGTCAGCGGTTACTCAACGATAGGAAAGAGGTCCCTTGGGGGGTAAAAGTTGTTAATTGAAGCATAGCGTTAGTTCATGCAGGACACGGAAGTCATACGCCCTCAGCTGTAACCAGCCACGCACCAATCACAGCCCACTCTCACTTCAAGGAGGTTTATTTAAATTTGACTCCTTCCTCACTGATTCATTCTACACCTACGCTGTTACAGACTGCGCTGCTGGTGAAGCTTCGCCTCCTCCAACCCCAGCCTCCGCCCCTTTTTTAGTGCAGAGTTCATCTTTGGTTGAAATGTATTTAAAAAATGTACTTCTGGCTCATTCCTGTAAACCCTTGGGGGGGGGGGGGGGTTATAGCTCGGTGCTCCCCGTCTTAGCTTGGTAGCTGCTGGCTAATCCGGGGAGCATTCAAAGAGCGGAGCCATCATCGCCAAGTATGACGAGAGTGTTCCTGACTGAACCATAGATTAATGTACGATGCAAACAGTCTTTAAATTCAGTCGAAACTTGAAAACTATTACATTTTCAGCCGATAGCTGCAATATGTACTCTCAGAAAATCCTTTTCGTCACGCTCAGAGTTGACAAATGTTTGTTAATTTATTCTCTGGCACTGTAGCTCACTCTCAGAAAAACATGCGCTTTAAGCTCGGCTCTAGTCTGTGGCTGTAAGAAGCAGTGAATGTTCAAAATGACTTGAATGTTGGGATTCAGTGATATCGTACATCTAGCTGTCCAAATCTGTGGTGCGTTTTTTTTTTTTTACTTTCAGAAGGAACTACAGTATGTTTTGGCCTGCAAGCCCAAATTCCCGTCCTTGTTTTTCTCCAGATGATGTCAGTTTGGAGCATTCAGTTTGGAGTATTGTATTTCTCAGGAACCGCACTCTGTTCGTGCTGCTCTGTGATGCTGTGGCCCGGGGATTGATTCAGCCTCTGTGTGGACCAGACAGCGCCGAGCAAGCCCCGCCAGGAGACGAGGGTAGAAACAGACAGGAGAAGGCTGCCAGTGCCCACGGGGCTCTCTTAGACCCTGCTGCCCTTCAGGATGTCTGCCAGGCATCTGAGGTATGTGTGTGTGTGTGTGTGAGTGTGAGAAAATGTTTCTATGAGTAGATTTAATAATCGGTACCATGGAAGCATTTCTGACAAACACTGACATTCGGTTTTGGTAACAAAAGTGCCTTTGTTGCCAACATGTGCAAAGGCTCCGTATGTTATTATAAAATCATAACCAGAGTTGGATATAAACCTCCTATGTCGCAACACATTTGCATAAATGTTGCACACATCGCTATCAATTTGCATCAAAATGTCCTCTCTTACATACATTTATATTAACTCTTTAAACCCGCATTCATTTGCAAAACAATTAATGACATCACCATATCTGCATATAGATTCAGAAGCCTATCAACATAGAGAACTACTGACAACTCTCTGTTCAGACTCCAGTGGTTATTGTGCAGTCACTAATTCTGTCCAAAAACCTCTGTAGCAGATACATAATGAATGAAATCATAAAGAATAATCCATGAGTTCTAGAGGGTTTAGAACTCTTGAGGATAATGTAACATGGAATCATGACAACACGGGCCCCAGTCTTTCTGGCTCCTACATGTCCATGCATCACAAAGTAAAGTAAAGCAAAATATTTTGGGTTTGAAGTTTGATTTGTTGCATTTTGTTGAGGCGAACACGATTGACCCTCCCAGGCTGATTGCGGTGCCTTGAGCTGCTTTTAGTTGTTTCCCTCTCTGATCTCTCCACTGTGAAAACAAAGACTTCCATCATTCAAAGCTTAAGAACGGATCAGAATCTCACAAAATAGCAGAAAGCAGTGCGTGCATAATCTCTGAATGGAATTTGCTGAATCTTTGCGAGACGTGTTCAGAAACTCCAAGTTGAAATCTTTTGTACAGATATGTGTGAAACGCTTTCCACACTGTCGACTCTTTTTAAAGTTTTAAACTGGAGGTGGGCCGATAGTGGACTTTTATTGGCCAATATAAGAACGATAGTTTGGATGATGGCAGATTAATCGGCCGATGCCTATTAGCTGATCGTGTTGCGTTATGTATTCGAGAGATGACTTTCGTGGAGAGAAATACATGTAAACGCGTCAGCTATGACACAAATACCACTTGTCAGCTTGCCGTAAAAATCAGCTGTTCCCAGAACGGCAAAGTTTTGCCCTCCATTTTCTAACCTTATTATAGAATAATGTGTCGAATGTTTTTGTGTGAAGTGGTGTATTACTCCCCTAATAACAAGTAAATAATAGACGTCTAAAACATCATTCAAAGGCTGTTGTGCAATGATGGCTGCAATGAACCCCCAAGGCAAGGGAAGGGAAGCAGTGCAGCTTACTTTCAACCTTCCCAATGTTCTCTCTTCATTTTATGAATTATGAAACGGATTGGTATCACACTTCATGTCATCCTCCATGAAGTGTGGCTGGCTAGTCAGCTTCATATAAATCCATCACCTGGAATGTTCTGTAATTCAGTACATAGGTCCAGTATTATTATGCTAAAAAGGTGAGTGGGTTCATCAAAACAGACAAGACTGTAACTGTAACTTAAGGTCCTTCCATCATAGGGATGAAAAAAGATGATCATGGATGATAGACAAAACATTTTGGGACGGTCACGGAACGGATAGTAGACCTTACCTGGAAAACAAAACAATATTCTGTGCCGAAGTCGTCGATGTAGAATTGCGAGAGACAATCCAAGAATGCGTACGCAGGAACTACGAGGCCTCTCAGGAAGCATTGATTCCTCCTCCAGAGGATGTGACGTGACAGATGTTAGGGCATCGCAGATGAAAAGTTGAAACGCTCTTATGTTCACACTACGAGCAGCAAAGCACCGGTTTACAACTCGTTTTCAATGGAAGCTACGAACTGATGCCCGACACTTGTCTAGCTGTCCTTGACCGCTCAAATTGTTGGTCCGCTTTTATCTACCCACAATTCCTGTTGTGTTCCGTCGTAAAAATGAAATGTAAGAAAAACAAACCGTTAGCCGGTTCTCAGAGCTATTTAACGCCAGAACTACGTCAACAAGCACTTGAGAGACACTTCAACGGCGACAATGTAGCCGGACACTTTTGTAGCTTTGCCGCTCGTAGTGTCAACATGGCATCAGGAAGATGAACAGTTTGTTATCCCCTTCGTCGCTTAACACACATGTAGCTCCCGTGACTGTCTTGTCTCATGTCTCTGCTCTCTGTATGAGCTGCAGTTGCCAGTTGAGCCCTGTTTCCGTTCTCCTTTACTATTCAAATGATCCACCATGAATATCGGCTCTAACTCCAGATGAAAGGCACTTTATCAGTGAATTATTAACTCGATTCCATCGTGTCGGTTTCCTCTTTGGAGGAAAGATTTAAGAAAGTGATCCTTTCCGATGCATTTTGTATAAATAGCCTGAACTGAACTCTTTTGTGTATGTTGGCCGTGCCTGCAGCTGGCAGGCTGGCAGAGGGCCTCTGGCTACAGAAAGGCTTCTTATAGATGCATAGAATAATGTATGGTATTTGATAGACACTATGATTTACATTTGAAATGTCATTTAGGACCATGCAGAATCCTCACTGTTAATGTCGTGTTCTGCTTATTGAGCTTCTCAGGCTGCTAATACCGTACCAATGCAAGCTCATTGTCGTTTTCTACACTTCCTCCCAGATGTGTTACTTCGGCCTTCGCATGTCCACCTGTAACACCCCAGGGGAGGCCGTCCCCATCGCAGCAAGGAAACGGGTGGTGGCCACGTGGGTGCAGGTCAGGAGGCTGCTGCAGCAGGTCAAGAGGCTGCTGCAGCAGGAGATTGGCTCAAAGATGGCCACTAATTATCAGGTACCATTCTCTGCTGGCTGGTCTATGATGGTTTGTCGTCATTGCTCAGCCTGTAGGAGATCATTTTGATGGATGGCAAGTTCTAGCCATAGACTGCACGTCTTTTAAAGCTACCTTCCACAGAGAGGAACATATTAGTGTGTGGCGCAATCCCTGTCTGTCATAACAGGCTAGACCATCACTGACAAAGTCCTGGAACAGGATCTCTAGAGAAGAGTGGGGACCCTATGTTCATTACATTGTAGTCCAGCATTGGGTTGGAATAACTTCAAATTAGTTGCAAATTGTAAGATATTTATAAACACAATTATCCAAAAGATGCAGAACATTTTTTATGTTAATTCACAGACTAATAGCCGACACTCTGCAGTGACTTACAATTGGGCATTTGAGAAAACAAAGGCACCACACAAACTGTTGTGACTATTGCGAAATAATATCCTCAAATACGAGAGAAGGGAGTAAAACATGGACACATGAGACCACATGAGTTTCTATGAGTAGATTTAATAATCGGTACCATGGAAGCATTTCTGACAAACACTGACATTCGGTTTTGGTAACAAAAGTGCCTTTGTTGCCAACATGTGCAAAGGCTCCGTATGTTATTATAAAATCATAACCAGAGTTGGATATAAACCTCCTATGTCGCAACACATTTGCATAAATGTTGCACACATCGCTATCAATTTGCATCAAAATGTCCTCTCTTACATACATTTATATTAACTCTTTAAACCCGCATTCATTTGCAAAACAATTAATGACATCACCATATCTGCATATAGATTCAGAAGCCTATCAACATAGAGAACTACTGACAACTATCTGTTCAGACTCCAGTGGTTATTGTGCAGTCACTAATTCTGTCCAAAAACCTCTGTAGCAGATACATAATGAATGAAATCATAAAGAATAATCCATGAGTTCTAGAGGGTTTAGAACTCTTGAGGATAATGTAACATGGAATCATGACAACACGGGCCCCAGTCTTTCTGGCTCCTACATGTCCATGCATCACAAAGTAAAGTAAAGCAAAATATTTTGGGTTTGAAGTTTGATTTGTTGCATTTTGTTGAGGCGAACACGATTGACCCTCCCAGGCTGATTGCGGTGCCTTGAGCTGCTTTTAGTTGTTTCCCTCTCTGATCTCTCCACTGTGAAAACAAAGACTTCCATCATTCAAAGCTTAAGAACGGATCAGAATCTCACAAAATAGCAGAAAGCAGTGCGTGCATAATCTCTGAATGGAATTTGCTGAATCTTTGCGAGACGTGTTCAGAAACTCCAAGTTGAAATCTTTTGTACAGATATGTGTGAAACGCTTTCCACACTGTCGACTCTTTTTAAAGTTTTAAACTGGAGGTGGGCCGATAGTGGACTTTTATTGGCCAATATAAGAACGATAGTTTGGATGATGGCAGATTAATCGGCCGATGCCTATTAGCTGATCGTGTTGCGTTATGTATTCGAGAGATGACTTTCGTGGAGAGAAATACATGTAAACGCGTCAGCTATGACACAAATACCACTTGTCAGCTTGCCGTAAAAATCAGCTGTTCCCAGAACGGCAAAGTTTTGCCCTCCATTTTCTAACCTTATTATAGAATAATGTGTCGAATGTTTTTGTGTGAAGTGGTGTATTACTCCCCTAATAACAAGTAAATAATAGACGTCTAAAACATCATTCAAAGGCTGTCGTGCAATGATGGCTGCAATGAACCCCCAAGGCAAGGGAAGGGAAGCAGTGCAGCTTACTTTCAACCTTCCCAATGTTCTCTCTTCATTTTATGAATTATGAAACGGATTGGTATCACACTTCATGTCATCCTCCATGAAGTGTGGCTGGCTAGTCAGCTTCATATAAATCCATCACCTGGAATGTTCTGTAATTCAGTACATAGGTCCAGTATTATTATGCTAAAAAGGTGAGTGGGTTCATCAAAACAGACAAGACTGTAACTGTAACTTAAGGTCCTTCCATCATAGGGATGAAAAAAGATGATCATGGATGATAGACAAAACATTTTGGGACGGTCACGGAACGGATAGTAGACCTTACCTGGAAAACAAAACAATATTCTGTGCCGAAGTCGTCGATGTAGAATTGCGAGAGACAATCCAAGAATGCGTACGCAGGAACTACGAGGCCTCTCAGGAAGCATTGATTCCTCCTCCAGAGGATGTGACGTGACAGATGTTAGGGCATCGCAGATGAAGAGTTGAAACGCTCTTATGTTCACACTACGAGCAGCAAAGCACCGGTTTACAACTCGTTTTCAATGGAAGCTACGAACTGATGCCCGACACTTGTCTAGCTGTCCTTGACCGCTCAAATTGTTGGTCCGCTTTTATCTACCCACAATTCCTGTTGTGTTCCGTCGTAAAAATGAAATGTAAGAAAAACAAACCGTTAGCCGGTTCTCAGAGCTATTTAACGCCAGAACTACGTCAACAAGCACTTGAGAGACACTTCAACGGCGACAATGTAGCCGGACTCTTTTGTAGCTTTGCCGCTCGTAGTGTCAACATGGCATCAGGAAGATGAACAGTTTGTTATCCCCTTCGTCGCTTAACACACATGTAGCTCCCGTGACTGTCTTGTCTCATGTCTCTGCTCTCTGTATGAGCTGCAGTTGCCAGTTGAGCCCTGTTTCCGTTCTCCTTTACTATTCAAATGATCCACCATGAATATCGGCTCTAACTCCAGATGAAAGGCACTTTATCAGTGAATTATTAACTCGATTCCATCGTGTCGGTTTCCTCTTTGGAGGAAAGATTTAAGAAAGTGATCCTTTCCGATGCATTTTGTATAAATAGCCTGAACTGAACTCTTTTGTGTATGTTGGCCGTGCCTGCAGCTGGCAGGCTGGCAGAGGGCCTCTGGCTACAGAAAGGCTTCTTATAGATGCATAGAATAATGTATGGTATTTGATAGACACTATGATTTACATTTGAAATGTCATTTAGGACCATGCAGAATCCTCACTGTTAATGTCGTGTTCTGCTTATTGAGCTTCTCAGGCTGCTAATACCGTACCAATGCAAGCTCATTGTCATTTTCTACACTTCCTCCCAGCTGTGTTACTTCGGCAGTCGCATGTCCACCTGTAACACCCCAGGGGAGGCCGTCCCCATCGCAGCAAGGAAACGGGTGGTGGCCACATGGGAGCAGGTCAGGAAGCTGCTGCAGCAGGAGATTGGCTCAAAGATGGACACTAATGATCAGGTACCATTCTCTGCTGGCTGGTCGATGATGGTTTGTCGTCATTGCTCAGCCTGTAGGAGATCATTTTGATGGATGGCAAGTTCTAGCCATAGACTGCACGTCTTTTAAAGCTACCTTCCACAGAGAGGAACATATTAGTGTGTGGCGCAATCCCTGTCTGTCATAACAGGCTAGACCATCACTGACAAAGTCCTGGAACAGGATCTCTGGAGAAGAGTGGGGACCCTATGTTCATTACATTGTAGTCCAGCATTGGGTTGGAATAACTTCAAATTAGTTACAAATTGTAAGATATTTATAAACACAATTATCCAAAAGATGCAGAACATTTTTTATGTTAATTCACAGACTAATAGCCGACACTCTGCAGTGACTTACAATTGGGCATTTGAGAAAACAAAGGCACCACACAAACTGTTGTGACTATTGCTCAATAATATCCTCAAATACGAGAGAAGGGAGTAAAACATGGACACATGAGACCACATGAGTCCTGGAGCGTGTTTAAAACAGACAACTCACGGCACTCGTTACACAACGCGTTATAACTGGAACACTTTGATCGAGCTAGAGCACCTTTCACGTCCACTCTCCACCGTTATGAACCATATCCTCATCGACGACCTCATCCTCTCCCCGTCTCCAGACTCCGTACATTGTTGTTGTCTTGCTCTTCTTGCTGTGAGTGCGTGAGCGGTAGTCTGGGACGGGGCAGGCCTGCAGCTGCACTTTGCTGCGGTGAATGGCTTTAACCCGGCTTTGCTGCTCCAGCTGATAATGTCCAAGAAAAACAACAGAAACCCGTCAGTCTTGCAATGTTTGTGAACTTATTTATTTTGTATTCCTTGGAGGGGATGGTATCCCTATTCTGAAAGCTTTTGTTGTCCAACACAAACAAATGTGAAATGTAAAGAAGAGTGAATACTCGCTGAGACTGTTGTCAGAACATAATCACGTCACATGCATAATGTATCCTGTATTACATTATGGCTCTTCTTTAATGGGCTTATAATATTGTAGCTGATGACATTTTTGTTCATCTTTTTGATGCGGTAGGTGTTACTTCCATATTACAGCATTGTATCCGCTGGACTGCGATCATCTCCGTATGCCATATTTCTTGATTGTGCGGCTCCACAGCGGGGACAGAAATGTGGGGAAAGCGCTTATACAATTTGTCAGCTGATGAGTCACCACAATCCTTTGACCGTTTGTCAGCCAAGAATTTGCTGCCCTGCATCAGTCGCTTCAGCCTGATGTGCTTTGAGTCACAGCTACACAAGGTTTGTTTCTCGCATTGCAAATTAGGAAGTGTAGCGTTAATATAAATGTTTTTTTTTGTGTTAATCTCAATAAATACTTCATTAACTCATTTCCCACACAATAGCAAGTCATACATTATCAACTGAGGTCAGGAAACATGCAATATGATGATCCCACTGCAGCTTCATGTATGATTTCTAAGCGAATAATAATACATGTATCTGTATTTTCTATAATTAAACATATGGGATTGGTGTGTCTTTGCAGTGTGAGAACGAGGAGGTGTCGGCGATGACGCGCGTGCTGGTTGCAGTGGAGCTGCTCCAGTGCAACAGGAACCCGAGGCATGGGGAGTTCTCTGTTCCCGGTCTCCCGTCGGTACGTATACGTCTCCGCTCACGGTTTTCTCTACAGTGGCTGTTGCCCAGATGGGGACAACAGATGGCGAGGTGGCCCGTGTGCACACTGACACTGTCTGCATCTCATCATGTGTCAATATCTTCAAAACTACTGCAGCTGCCTCCATAATAATGCTTTGGTTGGGTCTAAACTTTGTAACTCTGTGGAGAATCCTTCTTCTTGATGCCCTTTGACCTTTTTCCACATGTTTTATCTTTTGTCTCTCATCGGCCACGTCTCCTCGTCTCCCCTCCTTCCTTTCCTCCCCATTATCATTCACTCCTTCCTCTCGTCTTTTGAATTCTATACATTTATTTTTTCCATCACCCCCTTGTCCTTCTTTCCTTTTTTCTCTCCACTTCTCCTTTAATCTTCTTCCTTCTAATGTTTCATGTCCTGTGTACCTCTAATCACTCACCTCACTCCTTGTCTACCTTTCCCTCCATCCCCTGACTACTTCCAACATTTGCTCCACACCTTCACTCCGTGCTCGTCCTTCTTTTTCTCATGCTTGTCTTTACTTTTTTGACTCAACTCCTCTGCTTACCGCCTCCTGTCTTTTCCCTCGCCAATCCTTTCTTCTGTTCTGCTTTTTGTCTTCCATCACACTCTTTGCCTTTCCCCCTTTTACTCACTCCTCCCAATTTACTCCATTCCCTGCCTGCATTACTTTACCCCCCTCCCATATTTTTCCCTCTTCCCATCTTCCCCCTCTTTTCCCACATCACCCTCCTCTCACCTCTCTCCTCGCCTGAAAGCTGGTGAGAATGGCGTCTGAATGCAGCTGGACTGACGCCTTGGTGGAGTTGGAGGTGTGGTGCCAGCTGGCTGCCTGCTGCCACCATGCCAAGGACCACAGCTTGGTGCTGCGCTGCACCGAGAGCGCTCTGCAGCTGCAAGAAGCAGCAGCAAAGAGCCTCAGCACCATGCCCTGTGTTTTGTAAGTGTAGTTGGCTGATTACAATTGATTTACACAATAAGAGAATGTTAGAAATGCCCGGGGTAGATCTGTTGTTTTCCAACTCTTAAAAAAAAAAAGAGAGAGAGACAGCATGTGTGTGCTCGGTTATGGAAAGCACTATAAGTGGGTGTTAGGGGTGGTTGAGATTTGTGCTTCCAAAGCTCTCTGAGGAGGAAGTGACATCTTGTGCATATTCAAGAGTATTGCAGTTGATGAGCAAGGGTTACTTTCCTTTTTTTTTTTTTTTTTTTTGCATGAAGTTGCAAAGTTTTGCAAAGTGTCACATATATTTAGGGCATGTCATATTTATTTTTTTAATTGTGATTGATTTGACTTTGATTGGCAGCTAATACATTTCCTCATGTCCCTAGGTACGGCCTGACTGCGGTGAACGAGCTGCTCAGCAGTGCCGCTTGTTTGCGAGGGTTGAGTTTAGTCCACGAGTCCAGGGGAGATCTACACGCCTACAGGGAGGCTATGAAGGTGCTCCTGTCCAGTGTCAGGTGCTGTTTACAGTCACATTATGTATTGACTAATACCATGGGCATTACTCGAAACCTTTCTAAACATGTGTTGGCTATCTTCTTGTGTCCATAGCAATGCAGAGAAGGCTGAGAATCCAGCGTTGTGTGTGGCAGCTGCCAAGCATTACTGGAACACATGTCTACCCCTGACTCAGTCTCCTGGGGAAAGATGGCAGCTCCAAGAGCCCCTGGAGAAGATCCTGACTGCTCTGGTTAACACCAACATAAAGCATGCAAACGTACGGACCCTTCATTAGTAATATTTACTCATCCACTCTAACCCATACACATTGTTTCCATGTTGGTGTCACATGCACGCATCAGCCGGGGGTTTTAATGTGAACAAAACGGAATCCTTTGAGGGTATATCTGTGATGTTTGGACCCCCCACCCCCCAGGTCTTTGCAAAAAACGGCAAAAATGATAATTTACTATGAAAAGGCACAAAACTGATGTTGAAGACAAGAATTGTACATCCCCACACAAAGTGACCCTCCAGATAAACATCAAAGTTTGAAATTGTTTCACAAAGGTTACTTTTCAATGTATGTGTATATATTAGTGCTGGGCAAGTTAACTCATTATTATCGCGTTAACGCATTAATTAATTAACGCCGACAATTATTTTATCGCGCGTTAATAGACAGCAAGGTCAGATAGCAATTTATGTTAGACGTCAGTGAGCTTTGAGTACGACCGAACACCCACCAGCACCAGCAGCACTCTGCTGCTGTAGCGACTTAAGTGTTAATCCTTTCCCTTTTTATTTCAGAAGCAGGGCAAAGTGAAAGGCTCGCTCACCTTGACAGCACTGCCTCTTGGGAGTTCCAAGCATGAAGCAACAGGTGAGTGGTAGAAGAACCCCGACAGGGCTCAGTTGTGAAATCTCTGTTTGATCATTTTCAGATGGCTTCATGTTTTGTTCTGCTTCCTGCGAGGAATCTGATTGACCGCCTGTGTACCTAGTCTACTCTAACAATTTTATTATTATTTATATTCATTCCACAATAAACAATTCCGCTTTTTTTTTTAAGCTGTGACATTTGCATTTGGATGGGCTATCTGGGAGAGCTGAGTTTCTTAGATCTACGTTGATAATGGTGTTGTGAACACACTCTTACATGACAACACGGATCAATCATCTGAGCAGAATGCCTGTGTATCTATGCATGTGAGCAGATGAAGAGGACCTCACCCTGAGAGCAGCCATATACAGTCTGTTGCTCCAAATCCACACCGATAAAAGCGACTGGAAAAGTGCTCTGCAGCTGCTGGACCGAGCTATCGGAGACATGCCTCGCACCAGACACCGGCTGTGAGTAAAAAACACAGAAAAGAAGAAATAACACACGGGGGAGGGAAAAGATACGAGAGTGACAAACAGATCGTATTGTCCTCTGTGTTTTACCAGACCGCTGGTGCAACACAGAATACTGCTCAAAGCTCAACAGGGGGAAAGCGTACTGACGGACATGCAGAAGTTACAAGACGAAGGAGAGCCGTGCACTTCACTAATGTGGCACCGGGTGGCACTGTGTGCTGGCGACATAACCCAGCAGCTCACCTGCTACCAGAAGTCCATCACCTCTCTGTCGGTAATGTTCTGGCACCATATCTGTATAATTACTTAAACCTGGTACGTCAGCAGATTAATGCAGATAGATCATGTTGGAATCTGTCATAATGGAGAAGTCTGGTCTTAAAGTGAATCCTTTTATTTACTGTGTCTTTTGGCACTGAGCAAAGGTAACATTTTTATCTAAGTCTCTAGCGCCATCATGTGGAGCCACTACGTCAGTGCAGCTGTGTTTCCAAGTGTCACTTTGTACAGGAGGAGAGCGTCTCAATTGGAGATAAGTTAAGGTTAGGGTAAGAGTCAGGCTTAGGATGAAATAAATCCTTTCTACCATCTAAAGACGTCACTTCATCCCCAGCTCCAGGCCACATAAAGGACTGTTTCCTGCCAACTATTAAACAAACACAACATGGAAAAACAACAACTTTTGATTTGATTGACTTTTGTGTTTGTGAACAGAGTGAAGAGACTCCGTGGCAGAAGGTCAGCCTTCTGCTGGAGTTTGGAGAGTGGTTGTACTCTCACAACTTCCCCGAAGCCGATGCCCAACACCAGGTCCAGTGGGCCATAGACATCCTTCTACACTTGGAAAGTGAACAGGCAGAAGGATCAGGTAGAACGCATCGACTCATCTTGTTCATTCTATCACAACTGTGCGACTGACCAGTTAGTTGTGTTAACTATGTTACCGTGTACTCTTAAAATCTAGAGGAACAGATTTTCAGAATTCCCCTTGAGGGACCCATGTGGGCAACACAGTGTTAGTCTGAGCAGTAACATCTGATCCGTCTGATCCAGAAAGGAGCCGCGCCACAGCTTTTTGATAATTGCATCAGCAATTAGTACCCTCATTTCAATTGTGCAAACATTAAACAAAGCAATTATTGTTCAGAGGAAAAGAAACTGACCGGACAAAGAAGCAGATTTCTCAACCTCCCATGTGAGCATAGCGTAGCGCTATTTAAAAGACTGAGGGGTCCTTTGTATTCTCCTGCTATGAGCCCTGTTAACTATTCCCTGAGAGACCAACTGAACACCCAAATAACAGAACAAGTGGAAACTAATTACAGAGATATGTGCCTCTGCATTGTTGGCTTCATTTGTTATTCTTAGTGTAATGATTCTGTTCAATTATACTTCCAGATTATTCTACACAGCTGTTAAACGCTTTGTCACAGTTAATCTTTCATGTTGTTTTTCCTCTAGAGGACGACTCCAAAAAACAGGATCTGAGCTCAGCGGAAGGCGAGTCCCTGGTGGGAGTACGGGGCGTGTTATTGACGGAAGGTTTGTCGGATCTGAAGGAGGTGCGGCGCCTCGACAGCTTGGTACGAGCGCACGCTCTGCTCGCTGTCATGGCGGACAGGACTTCACCCGAGCACCAGCTTCACCTGCTCAGAGCCTGCGACTTTGTGCTGCGGATATGGCAGGTAGTGCGTCTCTAACTCTGACAATGTGGACGATGAGGCTGTTGTTCAAATGCGTCGGCGAATGTTTAAGTTGAGTGTGGAGCGTGCGCGTGTGTGCACCGTCTGTCACTCCAGGTGTCCATGGCGGTAGTTTGGGAGATTTCCAATGAGATGGCAAAGAGCCAGCCTCCGACCTCTGCTGCATCCAAAGGGGACAAAGCCAAGGGCCAAGGCAGAAAAGGGAAAGCTGTAAGTCTTATTGCTCAAACTTCATTTTGAATGGCGTTGACTTACACGGCTTAGTGTAAAGCCCTAGGTATTTACCTTCCAATGATAAAGCGGTTGCTTTGACTAGTTTGTCAATAACAGTCATCTACCGTTTAATATATCAAAATAATCTGTTTCGACCAGCCTACCCCTGCAGAAGAGAGACCTAAAGCCGTTGTCTTGGATCAGGAGCTTCCTTCCACGCCACAGGACTGGGCTCGCTACGTCTGTCCTGAACAGGCCCGGCTCATCTTCAGAACCAACGCTCACCCCCACTGCATCAATGCACACAGCATTACAAAGCAGGCAGGTCTCTCAGAGTCATCACTGTACCGGGTATGGTGTTGTCCATCATTTCAGTCTGGTTTTCAGCATAGCAGGGATTGTAGCTGCTGGTTGTATAGAACTAAGGGTGACTCTTGGTGTGGATGTCGCTCTAAGAAGCTGTCCTTTGTTGGTTAAGAGGAAGTTCATTTATTGATCTCTGTGGGTCACATTCTGATGTTATAAGAGGTTGAAACTTCAGCATTCTGAAATCAATATGTGTTGTAGTTCGTTTATGGATGCACCACCAAAATGGGATGGAAGTATGTGTTGAGATTGGGTTTGATGGCACCGTGGGCCACTTCCTGTTCTGATAAAGCACCGGATAGTATTGATATGTAACATTTTTCGGCTATGCATGTAAGAATATGATTTTTATTTCTGTATTTTTGATTTTGTTTGGCTGCAGACTCGAAGCCTGTTTTATCTCGACCTGCTGGAAAAGGAGCTCCACTCCCTCTCACTCGACCACCTGACGCTGCCCATCATGCATCTTGCTGAGACCATCGCTCAAGACCTGTTGGAGAGGAGGAGCCTCTCAGACCTCTACCGACTGAGGTAAGAACACTGGGAGTTAAACGGGGAAACTCCACAGCTCTTACACGTTAAAGTCCTTTGGGAGTAGTACTGCATGTGAGAGGAATACACACCCGATCTCCAACCGAACTGTCCGCAGTCCGGTTGCATTGTGGGTAATCTAGACGCCAGGTTTTGACAGGGAAGAGGAATGCATTGGATTAAAAACCTGATATCTCTGGTTATGCTGCATCGATTTCGATCCTTTTTCTTAACTGAACATTGCATGTTTGAAAATGTTATCGAAGTGCAATGCTAAAGTTTTTAAACATATTATATATATTTATTTTAATTGAATTGTGTGCCACTGCAAGATAATGATTTGACTAAAGTCAAACGTGCTTCATTTACAGTCAACCGTCCAAACACAGAACTGATGAGCATCAACTTATAGCCGAATTAGTTACTTTTAGTTACTTTCAGAAATAATGAAGTGACTTTATGTCTCTTGTGGCTCTTTCTTCTCCCCCAATTAGGATTGTGCGGCGCTGTAGTCAGCTGGGTTTGGAGACGCATTCACCGTATCAGGAGGAGCTCCTGAATCTGAGTAAGATCCAAGAACAAGAACAGATGGGGTAAGACAACACGGCCGTACAGATGTATTGCTTGTACATTGAGCTTAAATGACCTGTGTTCTCATGTTCATGGTTCCAGGTGCCGCAAATTGATGCTTTTGTCACAGGAGAGAAGAGGCCTTCACAAAGCTTCCAATCAGGTGCTTCTTACAAAGTAGAGAGATGGATGTTTTCAATTCTGCTTCAAATAAACTCAAAGAAATCACTATGAACATGAACAACGTTTGACTTACTCTAGTTGTATTACTTCTTTGAGGATTGTTAGCAATCACTCACAGGTGACTTGTATTGATGGAGATTGACTGTGGTATAGGTATTTTATAATGTTTCTTTTCTGTTGCTTCCGTTCTTTCCCATGGTGGTGTGGATGTTTGTGTGTTGTTGCACTTGTATACAGTATGTCTTTACCATTTAAATCAATAAAAAGTGAATTGTCTATTGTGGTGATTTTTCAGACGGTGGAGGTGGGTGGAATGGCTGGCTTTGGGCGACCGAGGAGTGATGTGTGTGCTCAGGACATCTGGCTGGACAAAGCTGAGGTTTGCCTCAGCATCGGGCTCCGTCAACCAGCCAGGCAGCTCCTGGCTGAGGCCCACTCTGTGGCCCTGGTGAGTTAAAACAGAAGAAGATCGCAGTCTGCGAATCTGACCAATCACTCTTGCTCACATGGAATTTTGTAAAACAACATTACTACCTTGGTTCAACGTTTGGTTTTTTGTTTTTTTCTCACTTCAAGGGGATCAGAGTCAATTTGTACTTGCCCTTATACAAATAGTTTTATTTATTAGCGGTTATCAAATAAAAACAAATGTCATTTCATCTTTATTTAAGTAAATAAATCTTGAGTTTTGCCCATATTTTGTAACGCCGCCCAACTAAACTCCTGTTTCCAGGATAAAATCTAGTAACTGAGTTTTCTGTTTTCCATTCAACGATAACGATAACGATAACGGTTACTCATTTCCTCCTCTGTCCAGGAGCTCAGAGACCTGAAAGCAGTGGCTAGAAGTCTGCTCAGTCTGGCCATTCTGGCTTGTGAAGAGCAGAACTTTGGGCTGGCTTTGATCCTGCTGGACAAAGCCAGCGCTCTGGGTGGGGATGAGGAGTTCTGGTACCAGCTCATCCTCACCAAGCTCAGAGCTGTAGTGGACCAGGGAGAGCAAGACGCACACACCAAGGTATAGAAACACAAGCTTCTTAAAACCCTCTACGAAACAATTACCTTGAATACTTTTCCCATCATGCCTTTTTTCTTTTCTTTCGCAGGCTGAACAGATTATAAAACAAGGCTGTGCGGCTCTGAAGCTGGTTCTGGAGCAGCGGGTAAACCGAGCCCCAGGAATCACATTCTTGACCACCTCATTAGAGATGAGGTAACCCCAAACGTCTGTGGTCATCACAAATCACCCCTTAGCTCCTCTGTGTTGTCCTTTTTATTTAGGATTTTTGAAATCATTTTTAAGCTGCACTAGTAGAAATATGCTTTATTGACAGGCCTTCCTGTTCAGAGGCTCAAGATATGGGAGAAAGGAATGTAAATCCTGATCCTATGAGTTGTGTTTCGTTGTGTTCCAGGGGAGCCATTGAACGTATACGTGCCCTTGGTGGCGGTGAACCCGGAAAGAGATTAAGCAACGAGGTTGTGCAGAGGCTGATGGCCGCCTGTGATACACTCGGAGAGTGTGCCAGTGGTTTCACTAAGCTCGGCTACAAAGAACACGCAGCGGAGACGCATGTGGAGTACGCACATGGTCTGAGGTGAGTCAGTCTGGAGCCGTATGCAAATACCATGTTTAGTCTTACTTGGGTGCATGTAGATAGCTTTGACAAGTAAGTCTTGAAAGTCAGCACATAACAGCTATTTCATACTACGATTACACCTACACCAGACTCAAACACAATGGGTCTCATGCAAGAACATCAGAGGCCGACGTGTACCACTCCCCAACGTTCTAATTAGGACTAAAAGCATTCATGTTCTCCCTCGTGGCAGATTAGCACCAATTAAAATACATTTTCAGCCAAAAGAAAGACGCGACAGTAATGTTGCATAACTT
The DNA here is from genome assembly GCA_028022725.1 of Lycodopsis pacificus. NCBI lineage: Eukaryota > Metazoa > Chordata > Actinopteri > Perciformes > Zoarcidae > Lycodopsis > Lycodopsis pacificus. The sequence continues at coordinate 7,155,122 of CM051699.1, read as the reverse complement.
GGTAGCACACAATGTGTTTGCTTTGTGTTTACAGTGCATGCTTTAGAGTGCTCGGACCCATTAAAACTTACCGAGAAAAGAAACATGAATGCTTTCACCCTCTTGTGGCTGAAACAGGCAGTACAAGAAGAAACATTTAGAAAAATCACTTACCTTGTCATTTTAAATGTATTGATATTAGGGGAATATGATTTTAGGGACTGACCACTTGTGAATTTCATTTTTACCGAAGAGAAAAATCAAAGGATCGAGAAATGAGTGAATGCCACTAAGTTTTTAAATCACGCGTAGTATCCACATAAGAACAAATCTGATCATATAAGTTGTTCATGCATGAGGCCCAGTCTGCGCTCATATACTGTTTGACGACGTTTGTCTCACTCACACAACCGTACGTTTCCATCTGTCCACCCGTCACAATATCTCTCTGCAGAATCCTAGCCAGCCGTACTGCTCACACAGAAGACAAACGGCGCTTCCTGCTCGATGGCCTCTCCCAAATGCAGCTGGCTGTGACAGAGCAGGAACATGTGGCGCTGAATGCTCAGACGCTGCTCCCCCCACAGGAGGAGGTAAATAAAGTGCATGCACGTTCGTTGAAAATCCTTTTTTTTTTTTTTTTAAAAACCTCAGCCCAAGTTTCTCATTCGCCATGTCTCACAATACTTCTTTCCTAAGTTTGCTGTTTGTTTGTGAACTCATGGTCACAGCCCTCTCCTGCACCCTAACCCGCCGCTTGAGAACAGTTGTTTCCAAGTCAGACTTTATAATATCCTAAACTGAAGGTGCTTCTGATTTCAGGTTTAATTAGGGAAGCAAATGGACTTCTGTGGAGTTTTTCTTCATCATTTCAACTTGACTTCCTTGAGTTTTTTACGCCGCTGCTTTCATCCTTTGCCAGAGTCCTGGAGTGTCACTGGCAGCCGCGCGGAGGCTGCTGCGCCTGCGACTGGCCCTGGCAGAGTTTAGTCTGGCCGTGCTGGAGGAGCACTGTGCCGACGAGACACGCCGAGCTCTGGCCCGCCAGAGGAAAACCTCTGCTGAGATAGCGCTGGAGGAGTTCACACGCTGCCCACCTGAGCCCAACTCCACAGAACAGGTTAGTCGGTACAGAAGCACCTCAGGCTCCGTTACGACCTCCTCTGTTCTAGTGCTATAACATCAATTAATGTAGCAAAAGAACAGATTATGCTGAAGCTGTTGCATTAACTGGTCATTTTTATTATGAGGGTGTAGCATGTTATTTGAAGAATAAGTTATTGTTTTATCTTTTTATCATCATCACCAAGTAAAAAGATTAACAACAACAATTAGTTCATCCTACTCAGAAATACAGCTTACACCTAAGAACTCATAGAAGTCCTTTGTTGTTCAAAACTATTTAAAACACTTTAAGAGCACTGCATTACAAAGTATGACTCTAAACATCAACACGTTTAAGATCCATGTGAATGAAGTCCAGCTCACTGTGGAGGTTAGGTCAGCTGCGTGTCATTGCCTCTTGGGGACGCTAACATGCAATGTAACACCAGGCTGCCCTCATCTGTGACCACACGTGAGCAAATCTGTTGTGGCTAACCAACACACTCCAGTGATTGTTTAGCTTCTCTCACACAGCCCCTGTGTGCTTTTAAATAACCACATGAAGTGATTGATTAGCAGTTGAGTATTATCAATCACTGTCATAACCAAACAAGTGCAGCAACAAGCCATCACTCCAAGACGGCTCCTGACCGGTGTGTTTGTCTGGGACACCACCGCCCAGGATTTAAGCTGTTTGCAGTGTTTTACCTTGATTTGGAATATTAATTTAGGATTCCTCACTAGAGTGCTGGGTTTAGGAAAAGCAGCCACGGGCCAATGATAAGCATACACTCTCGTGACTCCTCTAATCTAATAATAATAATCACATTTCAAAATCTATTTTACAAAGTGCTTCACAAAGGCAGCAGAGTTAAACAGACAAGTCATAAATTAGGTAATGAAAAAAAACATTTGATGTATAAAAACCAATATAGTGTAGAAAAGGGTCATATGAACGACAGTTCAAAGTAAACTAACACAAGTAAAAGCAGAGAAGGCTTTCCGATGAAAGTCTTTCATCCTAAAGGAGATCACTGACTCGGCCGACCTGATTTCCTCGTGCCGATCGCTGCAGAGCCTCGTGGCCTTGACTGCAGTCGCTCTGTCCCCTTTGGTTTGCAGCCGGGCCTCTGGAACAGTCAAAAGGAAAGTAAAAGTATGTCCTGGTGCTAAGAGGTCAGAGATCTAGCAGGGAAAGATATCGCGAAGAGACAATAAAGTAACCTGTAAAATCTTAGAATCTAGTCTGAAACACCCTGGGTGCCAGCGTAAAGAGATCAAACAAGAGGGATGTGATCACGTCTCTTCCTTCTGGGTAAAAGCCTGGCAGCTGAGTTCTTTACAGTCTGGATAGATTGTTTTTGTTCAGGCATGTAAAAACGCTGTTGAGATGAAGTTGTGTAAAATTGTCTTAAAAGTAAAGATAGATTATATTTTTGACATATTTCTCAGACGGCAGGCCGAAACAGGATTTGTACACATGCATGAATGTGTGGAGAGATGTTAGTCAGAGCGCCGGGGCAGCCTCACCAGACAGTTGGGCTTGCCTTGCTCAAGGGCTCATCAGTAGGGCCCATGAGGTGAACCGGCACCTCTCTCCAGCTACCAGGCCACACTGCGCACTTGGTCCGAGCTGGTCCACACGGACTGAGCTACTTTTAAAACTAGACGACTAACTGCACTTCATATTTCCTCCACAGGCACCGCACCTCCTTCCACTCTCCCAATGCTGCTTCTGAACACATTGTATAGCTGCTGAAAAAAAGAAGTACATTAAACATGTGTTAGTATTTGCTTCCATTATGGGGTTTCTGTTCAGCCAAGTCCTGAACGTCAGTCAATGCGTCCAGTGAAATGTAGCGAGGTTTGTGTTTGTCGTATGATAGCACAGGTAAGAACATCGCCTGTCCTCCATCCATCTCCTCACGTGACCGTAACTTCCTTGGGTCTTGTCCAGGAATGGCTGAGTGTGGGCAGTACCTTGGGGCAGGTGGTCCTGGGCCAGCTGACTGCGGTCAGCTCTCACTACCCGGACAACATGCAGGCCAGAGCGTTCTGCCTGAGTCTGATGGGAAAGTACCGCCGACTGCTGGCTGTGCAGGAGGACCCCATGTACCTGTGTGCTCGCTGGGTCAGACATGAGCAGGTACTGTAGACAACACACATGTTCATGTATATAAATGTACACGTACAGTACGTCTGGTGCAGAGAGGTGTTTTATGTGATTTGATGGATGTTGTAGAGAATCACTGGGAGTATCAGGAAACGCAATGAATAGATTTGAAATTGAAACAAAATTCCCCAGTTTGTCACCATTGAAATACAACATCTCTTGGATCAGACGATACCGTGGTGACGCCAACTCGGACTGCGAGGAACCTGGGTGTGACCCTGGATGACCAACTGTCGTTCTCAGCAAACATTGCATCGGTTACACGCTCCTGCAGATTCCTGCTCTACAACATCAGGAGGATTCGCCCTTTCCTCACTGACGAGACGGCGCAGGTGCTAATCCAGGCTCTTGTCATCTCCCACCTGGACTACTGCAACTCACTACTTGCCGGAGCCCCGGCGTCGGCCATCAGACCTCTGGAACTTGTCCAGAAAGCTGCAGCTCGCCTGTTGTTCAATCGCCCCAAGTTGTCCCACACAACTTCCCTTCTCCGTTCTCTACACTGGCTCCCTGTAAGAGCCGCATCCAGTTTAAGACTCTGGTGCTAGCCTACGGGGCAGTGGTCCAGGCCATGGTCAAGCCCTACACCCCCGCCCGACCACTTCGCTCTGCTGCCTCGGGGCGATTGGTTGCCCCGTCGCTCAGAGGTCCCTGCGGCCGATCGACCCGGTCACGGCTGTTTTCTGTCCTGGCCCCTCAGTGGTGGAATGAACTCCCCACTGACGTCAGGACAGCAGAGTCGCTGCCCATCTTTCATCAGGCTGAAAACTCACCTCTTCAAGAAGTACTACCCTGAGCCTTCCACTCAGCACTTATTGTATTCATACTAGTTTGCTGCACTTATTGTATTCATACTAGTTTGTTGCACTTATTATATTCATACTAGTTTGCTGCACTTATAAGATAAGATGAGATAAGATAAGATAAGATAATCCTTTATTAGTCCCTCAGTGGGGAAATTACAGGATTACAGCAGCATCGCTCACAAGTAATAAATGAAGATAAAAAATCAAGTAGTATAAATAGACTAAACAGTAAACAGTAGTAAAAATGACAGTAAAGAAGAATACAAAATATACCAGTATGTACAGACTGAGTAAAAATGTGAAATGTAAGATAATACTTAAACGTATTGGATATTGCACGGGATTGACTGTAAGAAGACTATTAAATATACCAGTATATATATACAGGCGGAGGCAGAGTAAAATGTAAAATGTAAGATAATACTTAAACGTATTGGATATTGCACGGGATTGACAGTAAGAAGACTATTAAATATACCAGTATATACAGGCGGAGGCAGAGTAAAATGTAAGATAATACTTAAACGTATTTGATATTGCCCAGGATTGACAGTAAAGAAGACTATTAAGTATACCAGTAAATACAGACGGAGTAAAGTGTAAGTGTAAGGTAAATACTTAAACGTATTTGATATTGCACAGGATTGCACGGATTAGGTATTGCACCAGGTGAATGAATTAAGTGTTCAATTGTTCATGTTCAGTCCAAATGTTCGTGTTCAAAGTGTTCAAGTGTTAGTGGTCTCCCGAGAGCAGCTTGTTGTGCAGCCTGACAGCAGCGGGGAGGAAGGACTTGCGGTACCTCTCCCTCAGACACCGGGGATGAATCAGCCGGTGACTGAAGGAGCTGTGCAGAGCTGCCAGAGTGTCCTGCATGGGGTGGGAGGCGTGGCTCATCAGGGATGAGAGCTTCGCCATCATCCTCCTGTCTCCCACCACCTCCACAGTATCCAGTGGACACCCCAGCACGCTGCTGGCCTTCCTCACCAGTTTGTCCAGTCTCCTCCTGTCAGCTGTCGCGATGCTGCTGCTCCAGAAGACCACTCCATAGAAGATGGCTGATGCCACCACGGAGTCGAAGAAGGTCTTCAGGAGTGCTCCCTGCACCCCAAAAGACCTCAGTCTCCTCAGCAGAAAGAGTCTGCTCTGTCCTTTTTTATAAAGAGCGTGAGCGTGGTCAGTCCAGTCCAGTTTGTTGTTCAAGTGAACACCCAGGTACTTATACGAGTTCACGACCTCAATGTCCAGTCCCTGGATGCTCACCGGTGTCGGAGGAGGGCGTTTACCCCGGCGGAAGTCCACCACCAGCTCCTTGGTCTTGCTGGTGTTGATATGGAGGCGGTTCCGCTGGCACCATCCTAAAAAGTGCTGGTTTAGTTCCCTGTACTCTCTGTCATCATCTGCGGAGATGAGGCCGACGATTGCAGAGTCGTCAGAGAACTTTTGCAGGTGGCAGTTGGCAGAGTTGTGTTTGAAGTCCGAGGTGTAAATGGAGAAGAGGAATGGAGCCAGAACGGTTCCCTGTGGGGCCCCTGTGCTGCAGGACACCCGATCTGACTCACACCCCCGTATCCGCACATACTGTGGACGGTTGGTGAGGTAGTCCAGGATCCATGAAGTGAGGTGGTGGTCCACCCCGGTCTGCTCCAGCTTGTCCCTCAGAAGCAAAGGCTGGATGGTGTTGAAGGCACTGGAGAAGTCGTAGAACATGACTCTCACAGTGCTACCAGTCTTTTCCAGGTGAGAGAGGCATCTCTGCAGCAGGAAGATGACGGCGTCATCCACCCCGATGCCGGACTGGTAGGCAAACTGAAGAGGGTCCAGGGATGAACTCACCAGAGGGCGGAGATGGGCAAGTACCAGCCTCTCCATGGTCTTCATCAGGTGGGATGTCAACGCCACCGGCCTGTAGCTGTTGAGGTCCTTGGGCCGCGGGTTTTTTGGTACCGGTACCACGCAGGACGTCTTCCATAGCTGTGGTACTTTCCCCAGCCTCAAGCTCAAGTTGAATATGTGCTCCGCTATCCCGCACAGCTGGTCTGCGCAGGATTTGAGGAGCCTTGAGCTGATGCCGTCCGGACCCGTGGCCTTCCTCGCCTTGATCCTCCTCAGTTCCTTCCTCACCTGGTTGAGGGACACTCGGGGGGGTGGGGTGCTGTGTGTTGGAGTGGGGAGGTGTGGAGGGGAGCAGAGTGCTGTGGGAAGGGGGGAGGTGGAGGGGGAGGGGGGATAATAATCCACAGGGGATGCAGATGATGGGGGTTGCAGCAGCAGGGAGGTCTGGGTGGGGGGAGGGGTGGATGGCTGGTCAAACCTGTTAAAAAATAAGTTCAGCTCATTCACCCACTTTTGGTCCCCCTCAGGCTGTTGGTTGGGCCCCTTGAGCCCAGAAATCGCCTTGAGGCCCTTCCAGACCCCGACGGTGTTATTCTGCTGCAGCTGGTCCTCCATCTTCATCCTGTAGACATCTTTCCCCTCTCTGATCTTCATCCTCAGCTCCCTCTGCACAGTCCTCAGCTCCTCCTTGTTGCCAGATCTAAAAACCCTCTTCTTCTCTTTGAGGAGGGCCTTTATCTCCGGAGAGATCCAGGGTTTGCCATTTGAGAAACACCGTACAGTCCTGGTGTGTACGGTGTTCTCAACACAGAAGTTAATATAGTCCGTGATGCAGTCGGTGAGACCGTCGATGTCATCCCCATGGGCATCACTGAATACCTCCCACGCAGTTGTCTCAAAACAGTCCTGCAGAGCCTCCTCGGCTCCATCGGTCCATCGTCTAACTGTGCGGGTCACAGCTGGCTGCTTCTGTGCAAGAGTTGTGTACACAGGCAGGAGGTGCACCAGGTTGTGGTCAGATCTGCCCAGGGGAGGGAGAGGTGATGATATGTATGCCTCCTTGGTGTTGGCATAAAGAAGGTCCAGTGTTTTATTGTCTCTGGTGTGGCATTTGACATACTGGGTGAATGTGGGCAGAGTGGAGGACGGAGGGGCATGATTAAAAATTGTATTCATACTAGTTTCTTGCACTTATTATATTCATACTAGTTTGTTGCACTTATTATATTCATACTAGTTTGCTGCACTTATTATATTCATACTAGTTTGCTGCACTTATTATATTCATACTAGTTTGCTGCACTTATTATATTCATACTAGTTTGCTGCACTTATTATATTCATACTAGTTTGTTGCACTTATTATATTCATACTAGTTTGTTGCACTTATTATATTCATACTAGTTTGTTGCACTTATTATATTCATACTAGTTTGCTGCACTTATTATATTCATACTAGTTTGTTGCACTTATTATATTCATACTAGTTTGCTGCACTTATTATGTTCATACTAGTTTGCTGCACTTATTGTATTCATACTAGTTTGCTGCACTTATTGTATTCATACTAGTTTGTTGCACTTATTGTATTCATACTAGTTTGCTGCACTTATTATATTCATACTAGTTTGCTGCACTTATTATATTCATACTAGTTTGCTGCACTTATTATATTCATACTAGTTTGCTGCACTTATTATATTCATACTAGTTTGCTGCACTTATTATATTCATACTAGTTTGCTGCACTTATTGTATTCATACTAGTTTGCTGCACTTATTATATTCATACTAGTTTGCTGCACTTACTGTATTCATACTAGTTTGTTGCACTTATTGTATTCATACTAGTTTGCTGCACTTATTATATTCATACTAGTTTGCTGCACTTATTATATTCATACTAGTTTGCTGCACTTATTATATTCATACTAGTTTGTTGCACTTATTATATTCATACTAGTTTGTTGCACTTATTGTATTCATACTAGTTTGTTGCACTTATTGTATTCATACTAGTTTGTTGCACTTATTGTATTCATACTAGTTTGTTGCACTTATTGTATTCATACTAGTTTGTTGCACTTATTGTATTCATACTAGTTTGTTGCACTTATTGTATTCATACTAGTTTGCTGCACTTATTATATTCATACTAGTTTGCTGCACTTATTGTATTCATACTAGTTTGCTGCACTTATTGTATTCATACTAGTTTGCACTTATTATATTCATACTAGTTTGCTGCACTTATTGTATTCATACTAGTTTGCTGCACTTATTGTGTTCATACTAGTTTGCTGCACTTATTATGTTCATACTAGTTTGCTGCACTTATTGTGTTTGTTTGTTTGTTTCTGCTCTGTGCTTTTGCTCTGGTTTATGCTCTTAGATGCTTGTTTAAAAAAGGAGATGCACTTATGACTTCTGGTGACTAGTAGTTCTCTTGAATATAGATGTTGAATACACTTATTGGAAGTCGCTTTGGATAAAAGCTAAATGACTGTAATGTAATGTAATGTCTGGGGACCAAAGATGATCCTAATCTTTTGATTTGAGAAGTTGCCTTATTAAGAACTTCATGGCACGGAATAGATTCCTAAAAAAAGGTGTAAGGAAGAGACATATAATGTCCGTTGTGGCTCTGGAGGCTATTTTATGGGAGTTTATGAAAAATGCTATTAAGCTGTATCACTGGAAATGATCCAGTGTTTTAAACACCAGGATGTCTCAGCCTCTGCTGCTTCGATTTCGACCTCTCTTTTTAAATATCTGTTTCTTTTTAGTCCCCCTTCTTTATGAAAGTACAATACAAAATCACAAACCTTCCCTGCACAGCGGTCTAAAAGCTTCTAAGGAACTAACATTGTCCAGAGTATGTATCTCAGCACTGTGGTCATGTGACCTCATCAGCTGCCATACCTGGTGTTTATTTCCTGACATCTCTGCCTGCACCCGACGATGCTTTTAGAGTAAAACACAAAATCTTTTTTCTCCTTTTCTTAGGTAACTCTGCTCCAGGCTGTTTATGTCTTCAGAAATGTTGTGACCACAAAAACAACATACCAGAAAGAAACAACAGGCTGTCGTATAAATCTGAGGGATTTTATTCGCAGGATTTATTTCCCATTTTTTTGGGGACTCCTGATGCACCCACATACACACCAACGGAGAAATAACCTGGAAAAAGTTGCAACACGGGGTGAAAAGCTTATAGTGATTAGAGGGATTGGTGTCAGCTTACATAATTGCAGACAGAGAAGCTCAGGTCTTCATGGTTTGTGATCATGAGGGGATTTGGCACTAATCACGCTCATTGTTGTGTGATCTTGAAATAACTTTGTGCAGGAGGAGGAGGCCCGGTCCGACCCCAAAGCCGTTTCCGCGGAGGAGGAGAACTCTGAGAAAGACGGAGAATCAATCAGACGAGAAGCGAGGATGACCTCTGCCAAAAGTGCTGAGCTGCAGGTACATACCTCCTGACAAGTGACCCCATCACTTCTGACTCATCTCTCATCTAAGGTCTTCATACTGAGCCTCACATCTCAAATCCCCCGGAGGTAACTCTCTGGGCGCTCTCATATTGAAAGTCCACGCAGAGAGATCTACTGTCCACATGAAATAAGCCTCGAATATATTATTCATGTGGCAACATTTTGGATATTGAATAAGATTCAAGAGGTGGTGTTGAAAGGTCGAGTCTTGACTTGGGTGTCTTGGTGGAGATCAATGAAACAAAATGTAATATATCATTTGGATCATATCAACATGAGATGAATACCTCCACAGACAGCTTTAATCAGGTGATGTGTTCTGCTGTTAACTAGCATAGAACCTTCTCGCCTTATGGAAACACAAACATGCGAAATAGTCCGTGCCTCTTCCCTACAAATGTAAAAGCAAAGCATTAATAACACCCGGCTGATGATGCGAGAGAGGTCTTTAGAGGGGTTCAAAAAACATACCAATACAATATTTAATTGTCCTCTCAGTTTCACCCAAAGATATTCTGAAATAAAGTATGAATAACTAATATGGCATATTATGGCCGTTATGGGGTTAAAGAAAAAAAAAAACTGAGCAAGGGAGTATTTACAAGAAAATACCGAAAATAAATAGGTTGTTTTCTTTTGAATGTTCTCAGTGTTCTTGTAAATTTGCGACTTTAATCCCAGAAGACTTTTCTCTGAATATTATCCTCCTCCTGGCTCTGGATTATTATGTTTTACTTCCCTACAACGGCCCTAATTCAGAAACAGTTCCGCTCCAGCTGAAAATGTTTTTAAGATAGTTTAGAAAAATGACTTCCACTTTCATATTATGCAAGTTGGAAATGCAAAGTTCTAGATATATCACTGAGAGCGCATGAGAGGTCTATGAGATGTAAAAAAAACAAAACATAACCCAGCAGTGGGTAGATGGCTAAATTGAAAGATTACAGGAAATAGTTATTTTTTGGAGTTGGACCAAAAGGAGAAGTTTTTCCAAGTCTTGCTGCAATTGTTCCTCTTGTCCATACTGGATGTGAAGAGCTCACTTCCTGTTGTAAATCCAGTTCAAGAGATGGGCAACAAAACCCCCAGTCTTTGCTCTGTGTAAAAAATGCACTCTACAGCATAATAGAAGCTAATATGAGGCTTCAGTAGTCTGAGTAAGACAAATGAAGCTAGTCTTTGAAAAGATTCCCTGTTTGTGGTAATAACCCTCGCCCTCAGCTCAAGAAAGAACTGCTGTCCACGCTAACAGGAGAGCACTCTCCAGCCAGTAGTAAGCATCATATTAGCTTCAGCTGAACAAAGGAATGTATTTTTATAGGAAAAGACGACTGTGGATGTTCTTTTCTCCCGTCAAACTATATCAATCACTCACATTGGATACGATTCATGAAAGAATCCTTCAACAGCCAGTGATTACACAGACTTACTGCATTGTGTGTGTGTGTGTGTGTGTGTGTGTGTGTGTGTGTGTGTGTGTGTGTGTGTGTGTGTGTGTGTGTGTGTGTGTGTGTGTGTGTGTGTGTGTGTGTGTGTGTGTGTGTGTGTGTGTGTGTGATTTCCTCTTCGCAGCGGAGGAGACGTAGAGCCCAGCAGCTGTTGGCACAGGCCAGTAAGGCACTGGCTGAGGCCGTCAGCCTGTGCCTCCAACACAAGCTGCCCTCCTCCATCCTGGCTGATGCCTCTCTCAACATGTTGGAGTGTCATGGCCAGTCTGACCCTGCAGTGTCAGGTCAATACCTTGCCCTGTTTCAGGTATTGTGCATCAGATCATATGTGCCCGAGTCTCGTTTCTGTAGCACATAGTTGCACATAGAGTACATCGTATGAAACAGTTGTCCATATGCTGCATGTAGGACACCTACAGGTGTCTCTGTGCACATCACAGTCCCTTGCATTCCTCGCGGCATCATCACCCACTATAATTCCTGCTATTACCAACAGCGCCCTCCTCCATCTTTTGTTTTATTTCCCCCCAGAGCTGCCACGCTGTCGCTGCGATGTCCGAGGTCCTAAGCTCTGCCTGCGCCGACACCAGTGCGTCCCAGCTCTCGGCTCTGCTCAGCCTGCACAGGAAGCTGCTCCTCTCTCAAGAGGAGAGGCCCAGCGGCATGCTGAAGGGAGCGGAGGACTCCCTCAATAGCCTCTCCAAGGTAGCGGGGGTCACCAAACCCCACCACTCATAATTTATGGATGCTGTCATACTCTGCTCAGTAAATTCCCTTGATGGCGGACACACACTATCGGTGCTGTTACGGCCTTTGCTCTGAATGCACTTCTGAAACCACACCGAGAAGTCGAGCTTCAACAAAAAACACTTCAAAGTTACACCAACATGCACAGTAGCTACTATGTGTGAAAACTCGAGGACATCTGCAGCCCTGTATAATACATATAATATATATCATACATCAGGAATCTGCCCCCTAAAATGCAGATGAATCTTTTGGAATGTTAACACAGAAGCATGTTAATGTGTAAATATTAGAAGTACAAATGTAAATGAATAGTTGCCTTATAATCAACCAACTGGTTATGTGATATATTATGTCTGCAATGGTGATTATAGTCCTCAATTTCCCTCAAAGCACGTTAAGTGACTCGTGCTTGATTATGTTATTAATAGCAACAATGATGTCTTCAGAAGAAATTGAAAAATGCACTTTATCATCGACATGACAAAGTGAAAACTGGTTGTGATATTATCATCATCGTTTTAACACGGACGTGACTGAAATGTCATCATTTCATCTGTGACCTTTTCGGACAAATGACATGGTTGGTTTTGTAGATCTAAAATGAGTTGTTTTCAGACCAGCTCTAATAATTACAGTAACGAGTAAATCATTTACTATTGTTGTCGAGAGCTGCTGTAAAATACTCAAACCTGAGATTCTGCAACTCTGTCTTTTTAGTTTGTTGCCTTTTTAAAATAGTGCTTCGTCACAGAACCAAAGGAAGAACCGAGGACCTGATTCTCCATATGCTTTAACATTTTAATATAGTGTTAGTTCATCTACAGCAAATACAATCTTTAATTCTGTAATGTTTGAAATGTTTAAAGTATAATACTAATACTGCGCAGCTGGCCAACAGTGTGTAGTACGTGGCGTTGCCAAATCGTCTGGCTGTGTGTCTGACATGTCTATGTCAGATCAATGCATGTCTTGAAAATACTTTTAAATTGAAAGGCAACAATCAAACCTTTAAAACCCAACATCCTCCCTTTTAATCACTTCTAAAATGATTTTATTCAGATAATGAAAAACAAAAAAACAAGGGCAGAAGTTGATATAATATGTCGTTGTATTTATGATCTTGAAACACCTTTATTATGGTTTGCAGGCCTTCAGCCAACTGACCATCCATCCCAGCCACCTAAAGATCCTCGCAGAGCTTCCGCCCAACCTGAACATCCTGCTGCTTCAGCACTCTGAAGACGGGTAATTCCTCTTTTGTCCTCGTCTGTTGTCTCCTGCTACATTCACCTTTCTTTGCCCTGCTATAAATTCTCTCCTTGTCGCCACTGGCTGCTTCATGGTATATGAGTCACAATAGGTTTTAGGCTGAAGAAACTCTGTAGACATGAAGGGGCCTGCTGTGCGGTACACCTGCCACTAGAGGGCTGATGTAGAAACTATGTATGTGTACGTATGGAAAGAGATGGATCTATGGTAATTGAAATGTAAGATATTTAAAGTAAGCATGTGAAGTAGTGCATACAGTAAACATTGTTTGCTTGTGTTTGTGTTTAGGTCAGAACTGTACGGGGCCTTCTATGAGATGACCAAAGCTCCAGATCAAAAGGGAAAGACGACGCAAGTTCCAGGTTAGAGGCTCGTGCTTTTTTATGCCTCTTAAGCATTATGTTTCTGGGTTGTCCGTCCGTCCGTCTGGTCCATTCAAGCTTCGAGCTCTTCAGTACAGCACTACTGCATTCATGTATTTTTATGCCGCATCTAGTTTATCCCATTGCCCGGGGGCAGAGATGGGCAAAGATACATCAAAATGTATTTTGATACAAAATACCCCTCAAATAAATGTATCAAAATAAAATACAAAATACTGGTGCCAGAAAATGTAACACAATACATGTATTTTGTATTTAAAATACAGAAAATACTTTTTTCTGGATTTTTATATACATATACACACACACATACACCTGTGCAATAGGCTATGTAGCCAGACCCAGACATAAATTATACATTAAGCTAGTTGACATCTGTCACACTCAGATCAAATATTTACCTTGACAGACAATCCATTGAACTGGAAGATCTGAAGACTGAACTCGTGAACTGTTTTTTGATTGGTGGAGAAAGTATTTTGAGTATTTTAAATACAAAATTACTCCACTCTAAAGTATTTTGTTACAAATTACATTTGATTTTTCATCGGCCCTATCAAATACAAATGACAAAATACTCAAAGTAATTGAAATACGTATTTCAAATACAAGTAATTGAAATACTGCCCATCTCTGCCCGGGGGAACATGGTCTACATGAAACATACGTTGCTATTGGTAGCATTGTTGTCAGCATTTAAATGGGGACAAGTAACAGGATAAACAGTGAGGGGGTAAAACAAATAAGATGATACGGAAGAAGAAAGAGGGATCTAACAAAGAGACCAGGAGGAGGAGGGGGGGGTGCTCGTGGGGACCAATTACCACTATTACATGTCTGATTGTGTGTCAACACTGTGGTTGCAGGTACCCTGACGTGCTCTACGGTGGCCAAGGTTTCAGTCTGCCCACGGGCTCTGCTGGCACTGAGGGACCAGACTCGGGCCTTTGGCCTGGAGACGAGACATGCCCTCAGAAAGCAAGCCTGTCGGCAGAGGGCCGAGGGCGGTCCGGAGGCCGCCGAGGAGCCCCGTGCTTTTCCCCGCGTACGTCTTGTTGAGACCTCTGCTCTTCTTTCACTCCATTAACATTATCCACTGCAAGCCTCATGAATAAGCTCACTCCGCTGCAATCATCACCTCACGTCTCCTCCCGCTTGCTGGACAGCGAGATCTATATGCTTCCATCCAAGCTTATAGATGTCCGCATGAAAAAGTTTGTTACAGATGCTGATGCTCCTCTTCTCTTCTCTTCTTCTCCTCTACAGAAAACTGCTGCAGAAGAAATGTTAGGAGCTCACTTCAGAGAAATTGTACAAGATATGGAAGGCTATTTGAATCCACTTCTCACACAGTTTGACTTCTCATGCTTAAGGTGAGGTATTGTATATGTCTGGTTTGTCCTCTACAAAGGCTTGACATATTTCTGTCCTATGTTGTCGTCAGACGTGAGGTAGCTCAGCCCGACTCATCCTCACCTGTCCTCACCTCCCCCAGAACCCAGGCTGCACCACCACCAGTCCCTCAAGTGACCAAAACTAAAGAGAAAGAAGAGAAAGGGAGCTCAGGTAAAGGAAGAGCATGTTGGTTGAGCGCTTTCTTGTGTCTGTGACACCCTGAGGGCCTTGTGTATCATATGAACATCCAACATCTGCTGTGATTCTTATCTGTTTATTGACATGGCAACCCCATCAGCAGATTTCTGTTCACCCCCTTCAGGCCAGTGTTGTGGCTTTACATGTGATAAACGTCGATTTACACACAACTTGATAACTCTGTACTTTTACCCCTCGCAGTGGATATTATAGAGCCGCTGAACTTTTTTTTTTTTTTTAAAGAATGAACTCTCTACATTGTTGGAACAGTCACACAACAGTTAGAAAGTATGGATTTCAGATGTGCAGCCATACATGTTAAAGGTTGTGCAGCAACATCTTAAAGATTAAAATAAATGATGGGTTCTGAGAAAATGTGTGTACTTGTGTGTGTGTGTGTGTGTGTGTGTGTGTGTGTGTGCAGCTAAATTAGCAGCAGAGCCAGGGAAGTGTGTGGTGTTGCTGGCAGACAGGAAGTTGCTGGAGTTGCCTCTGGAAGCGTTGTCCATCCTGCAGGACCACGGCCTGACGTCTGTGTCTCGAGACTTCTCCCTCCAGCTCCTCCACAGTCGCCTGAACAGAGAGGAACCAGACAAAGGTACTTTTATCATTTGTATGTTGTTAGTATCATTAAGTAATAGAGTAGCAATAAATACGATTCTTTCTTCAGCCGTAGATTTCTGCTTCATATTGCGGGCCAGATATTGTGACGTAGACGTGACGGGTAAAGTTAAGTAGTAAGAAACAACAAAGTGTTGAACTGGTGGACCACAACGAAAGAACAGGAATGAAACTAAAAGATATGACTTATTATGAAAGAAGACGTATGAATGTTTAAAATGTGGCAAAGATCCTGTAAGAACAGGTTTCCTGATGGGAGGAATAAGACCATGCAGTCTTAGGTGTCTTATCTATTGAACTGGTCATAATTAGTGGGCTTTTTGTCCAGTATAAGTGGATGTTTGCCTCACATCATTCCCCGTCATATTTATGTAAATAATTGCTTACATTTGCGAAAGCATCTTGATGCCTGGATTTCGACTGCAGGCAGCCATCCATAGAATTGGAACATGTTCAGGAGAGAAAGGTCCGTTCACATCCTGCCGGCATGCAGAAGTTCATGCGGACATCCATGAACACCGAGGCCAGCTTTGCTGAAGTGGTTGTCCATTTAAAAGTGGCCATTGTGATGCAATTTACAGTCAGGACTGTGGGTTTAATTGTCCAGGTGTAATATATGTAGGACATATAATGCTTATGCTTTTACATTTTTCCATCACGGTGTGAGGTATTGTTTTGTTACATTTTGGAAGTTCAGCCTCCTATAATAAGTAGATTTTCTCATATTTGCCCTATGGGGCAAATTGTCCTTGTTTCCACTGTAGTGTTTGATGCAATATATCAAAATCAACGTTGTTGCTAATCCTTATCATATCCCAGCATTTAGTCTACAGAAAACAAATACATTTCCTGTTTTCATAAAAGCAACAGTGGCATCGTGTAAACAAACTGGCATTCGAAGGGCTAACATTTTGAAAATGAATATTGAGTATATTGAGTATTTGGTTAAAGGAATGTCCAATCCCTTACCCATCAACTATATGCCAAGGCCTGGTGATATTATAGGTTAATGATCAGGTGATGATCAGGACTGAAGTTTGTTAAAAACATTTAACTTTGAATGTAATATCAATATGTCATTTTATGCCAGTTGTCCCAGTTTTGACGCAGACATTTTTGTCCTCCAAAGACATGAGATCAACTTTTTTTTTAGGTTGTGGCACAAGGTCTAAGTCAGTGGCCAATGTTTTTAATGTTTTACCTGCTTTATCCTATAACAAAGCTAGCTATCCATAAAAAGTACACAGCTGACATGTAACATAAATATAAATTAACCAAAATTGAAACTACGTGCTTAAAGGAAAAAAGCAATTAGCTGTGGTTGATTTGCAATTACTGTAGTCTCTCATTAATAAGAACAGCAACATTGTTCACCAATGTATTGTTAAAGGTACAGTGTGCAGTAATGGACTACAACGTCAATAACTATGTTTTCATATTTCACTATCACTGCCCCAAAACTGTGATTGGAACACAAGGCAAGTGAGCAACAAGTAGTTGTGTTGTTAGAGAGGAATGTTGAATGTGCTTCTGGTCTCATAAACGTGTCACAACCGTTTCAAAGCTGTAGTTCTCTAGTGAAGCCAGTATGACTGTCCAGTATGAAGGTATATTTGTGTCTTTATTACGCAAACAAAAAATGTTTGAAGAACAAATTTCTCGCACTGCAATCAAAAATCAAGTTTGTAAGTAAAAATATATAAACTGAGAATATATTTGTTAGTTTTGCTTATGAAACTAGAATTTTTGGCTGCAAATCAAAATCCTTTGCTCTCAAAACAAAAACCTTTGCTCTAACAAATAATAACAAATTGATGTGGAAGGATAGAGTCTGATTTAAACATCAATTTAAAGCAACAACCTGTATTTTAATGAATATTATCCACACATTGTGTCATTCTCCAGTCTTTCAGGGTTTTATTTTGGAGGTCTCCTATGAGCGTAAAATCCCTAAGAAAAACAATCCTGTTGTTTTTTTGGCAATGATGCTACAAACCTCTGGGGAATTATGCACGTTAATATTTAGAAAAGAAAGGAGAGTAGAAAGATCACTGAATGTGATGCTGCAGACTTCTTTACCTTTTTAAAGGTTGAGTCATTTGCATAAGTTGAGTGAATTTTCAAAGGTTACTGTTAAACGCGTGCGTGCGTGCGTGCGTGCGTGCGTGCGTGCGTGCGTGTGTGTCACTTGACAATTGCGTACACCACTGGCAGGAAAGTACATGTCTTTCCTCATACATATCTCATGCCTGGATCAAACACATGGGTGACGATCAGAAGTGATCTCTTTCTGTACCATCATTACCATAATTGTGACATCTCTAGTTTACCATCGTGTCAAGAAGATAAAGTGCCTGAAACCACTTTTTAAAGGGCAATTTAATATTCTGTGCAGTGCTTTCATGATGTACACACAAGACAAATGAGCGCAAACAATAAAAAGGACGGCCTTCAGGTGTGGCGTGTTTGCCTCTGTATGAACGTATGTCCTCACTGAGTGAGAGTCATCGACTGATAGAACATACATTGTGATTCAAACTACACAGACTTTATTGTTGATCCTTTTCAAACCTTTACATACAGTGATTCAGTGAAATTAGGAAAACTAGTAGTTATAACATGAATAGTGGGAGCTGCTATAAATAGTGGTGGCTTGTCGAGCTGTAGTGGCAAGTAAAAAAACTCAAGTGGTACTGAACACGCTGATGCCATGCCATCAGTTACGCTGTCTGATCCAGCCTGATGGTAGACAGGAAATATGTGTGGGCCAACACATCAGTTATTTCATATCAAAAACAAAGACAATGTATTCAATATTATCAAAATAATTTCAAAAAAGTGAGAGAAAAAAACCCATTATATCTTGCGGACACATGAACTTAATAGCCTACTTTATGGATAGGATTTTAAATGTCCTAATCCTAATGACACACCTACTGTAAGTACAAACTGTGACCATTGTCAAATGTACTCCAAGCATAACGCTGCACAGTGGTTCAATGTGGCAGACTTAACAGCGTAGGGCTTCACGGGCGGTGAAACCACCGTAAACTGGCTTCAGCTTCAGACTGAAAGGTCTGAAAAGTTTGCCCTGAGCTTGGCGTTAAAGGTTGACACTAGTGAATATTTCCATATTAACTCCCTCGCTGGAAGGCTTCCCAAGGCTCTCTTTTCTTTTGAGAAAGGTCAGGGACGGATTGAGATACGTAGGAATTACAAAGCTCTTTTCAAAAAAATGTCCGCCCGTTATTAGATTGCTGTAAATTGCATTTAGCTAGGTTGTCTTCCTTCCCTCTCTCTCTATTGGGACGCACCAATCTGAGAAATCTGTATTACCACATTTACATCTGGGTCTGTAACATCAACAAACGTCCTCTTTGTGTCGGGTTTGTTCCCAGCTACCTCTCTCTCTATCGAACAAGTTGCTCAGGACCCAGTTGTTACCGACACTTTAAAATTTGGAATCAGTTTAGGAGACACTTTAACTACACCCTCCGTCAGTTCTAGCTCCAGTCTTTCTCATCCCCTCGTCCTGCTCGGATCTAGTTTATAGACCTGGTCAAACAAAGCTCTGGTGACTATTAATGACCTTTATGTTAAAGGTGTTTTTTCCCCTCATTTGCAGATTCATCAGCAAAATTGAACCTTTCAAATACTCGCTTATTCCGCTTCTTCTAGATTTGTCACAAAAACAATTCTCCAATTTCCTAACTGCCCTCCGGGTGCTATGATTGACTCTTTTCTATCACTTAATACGAGGCTAAATGGGCTCACTTCAGTCACGTATGATCACATTTTCAAGCTAAACCGGACATCCGGGACCAGGACCTCAAGATTATCACGTCAGATCAGCACCTCCTCTGTGAGTCTGCTGCAGTGCAAGATTTACCTACGCAAGACTAGCCAAGATATACCCTGACAGAACTGATATGTGCAACCGATCAATCAGCAATGAATAATCAATTAACAATCAATAGTCTGTGTTTTCATTTGCTGAGCGTAATGGATATCGCTGCCGTGAGGAAACTTTTACAACTCTTCTTCACTCACCAATAAATGTCACTGACTTTGCAGATGCTGACTTTTTTTCTTTTCTTTTTCCCCCAGTCCCAAACGCTGTGTAATCTGCCCCGCAGACAAGTGTATGTATTAATTCTGCTTCCTGTCTGTGGCAGTTGAAAGTGACAACAAGAAGGAGACCAAAGGTGGCAAGGGAAAAAAGGGGAAGGCAGATCAAAGACAAGCCATCAAAGTGGTGAGTTCAGTAAATGAATCTGGACCTGCCAGATACGGACGGCAACATTACTTTTAACCTGCAGTCAGCACCGGCAATTATTTATTTCCTCTCGCCTCCCTTTTAAGTGTGGTTTTTCAATCAATTACATAATGTGTTTTCGTAAAGATCCTATTTCTGGCTTCTGAGCGTTTATCCTCCGTCATGCACCACTTCGCTTGTTTACAACCAACCCCTTCCTTTCTACTTACATTTCTGTTGCTCCGTCTCCTCTGTATTGAACTACACTCTCGCATTGTTTCTCGCAACTGGTATTTGCAGATGTACGTACATGAGCCAGAGCCCGTATATACGTACACAGTATATATATGCACGTGTATATATACTGTGTACACTTTGTTTGTCACCATCTCTGGTTCAAGCTGTAACTCATTTATTTTCCCAGAGACCTGTGAATCGTGTGTTGCCTTCCAACACCTTCCCAGTGGACACGCGTCACATGAAATGTATCTTTTTATTCATTTTTTTGTGAAGTATAAAACCTATTTGTGTGTTTTTAAATTGGCTGTTTTATTTGTGTTCTTGACACGTATTTATAGAAATGTTGGATTATTGTTCTTAACATACCCCCACAGATATTGTTGACCCTCACAATGAAGGCAACTTTGGTAAGAGAGATGACGTTACACATTTAAAGGATTAATAAGGCAGAATATTGATGTGTATTAGTAAATCCAAGAGTGGAAATGGCAGAAAGATTGCGTGTTGCTGGTGATCAATTACAGTACAGTATAGCTCTAGCTGCTTTTCTTTCACGGATGCTGTGTTCTGGACTGAAGTACAGGAGTGCCGGGATGCTCTACTGTGATTAATGTTCTTTTCATACTGTATTGCAGCCGGGCATTGGCCCAGCTCGCTCTGCATGTCGGCGCGTAGCCTCTCAAAGCATCCTTCTCCCTTTTACAATACAGTATTTTACTTCATTTTATTCGACTTTTGTGGCCTCGTATGAGTCATATTCCAGCTCCCGGTTCAGTGTCGCCCCTTTAGCGGTGTAAGGCTCCGTCATGTTTGTATGTTGTTGTCCATCTGGCACAGAAGGGACCAGTCTGAGCCTGAGGATGAAGGAGATGTTGGAAACCCACAGCCAGCATTGTACCCATGTGTGGGAGGGCTTCATGGGCAGCAGAGAAACGCCCAGGTCAGAACGCAATGCAGCACGTCTTTGCACTGAGCGTGCTCAGAACCAACTGTGTTTGTGACATTACAATGCACCTCATCTGCACCGCTAACCCTTCCCCAATATGTATCAAGTGTGTCCGAGATGGAGCAGCTGCTGTGCAGATGCAGTGCCTTCATTTACCTGGGGATGGAGCGCTTCATGGCAAACGTCCCACCGGCCAAACTGGCAGCCTTCAATCTGTCTGGTACTGTACACCCAAACAGCATTTCTGTACAAATGAATGTAGGTACGTTGTTTTAAAATATTGAACGTGTCCAAATGTACGACAGCGTATTTGGGCCATTGTATGTGTAAAAAAGAAATTATGAGAAAAAAATCAATTTCTGAGATTGAAATAATACATTTACAAATAAAAAACACACTTTTCTCTGAGATTTAAGTGGTAAAAAAAAGAAAGTTTACCAGAAGGAAACTAGAATATTCTCTGAGATCATAACGTAATAAACTTGCAAGAAAAAACTCTGACATTCTCTGAGGTTAAAGTCTCAAATTTCCGAGAAATTTTTTTTGTCACAGAACCATAATGCTTCACTAAGGTTGGCTCGACCTCATCACACCACAGATTGCCGTGTATTTTAACTGCAGTGGATGACATCATCAAATTGTACTTTGCAATCGGATTGAGCAATAAAGGAATACTCGTGATTTTTGCCCAGAACCACCGTATTACCAGCAGCATCCAGCCTTTGAAGAGAGTAAAGTGGACTTATTCAGAAATTGTAAATTATTACTTTAATTTCAGAAATTTAGAGCTCTTTCAAAAATTGCACATATTTAGCAGTTTCCATTTTTGGATGAACCAAACTTAACACAGCCTATAAAAAATAAACGTTTTTTAAAATGCATTTACTTAGAAACCTCCACACTGCTAAATACAATATATAAATACGACATCAGGGACATTGGTAAAAGAACGTGATACGATGTGTACACATGTATGCGCATCCAGGACTCTCCGACATGTACAAGGCAGCCCTCTGATGGGATAGACGTGCAAACTGTTATGGTTTGAGTAACAAAGATTGAAAAAAGATTTCCCTTGATGTTGCTGAGATAGTTACTATCTCACAACCCTCTCAAGCTAATATAAAAGATCACTATAAAGGTTACTGTGTCATATAAAACACAAAAGGGTGAGAATGATAGAGAGCCCGTCTATGTCATGAAATGCCTTGAGCGTCTGGTGCCCCGGCTACTTACTGAGTTCTATGTAACCACACTGCTGTTTGAGTTCTCTAAAGCTGTTTTAAAAGGTGTATTAGGAAGAAAAGTAAGGTGTCAAAACACTGTAATTGCTGAATGACTGACATTTGGAGCGGAGCACTTTGTCGATGATGTAAGCAGTAAATGGAGCAGTGGGCTTAGTCACTTCAAACCCATCAATCTTTTCATTCCCTGTGTGGTTATAGACGTAACCCTGTCCTGCAGCGAGAGATCAATGAGGTTTTACTATCGGATCCCTGCTACACTTTAACATTCCCACAGCTTCACTCGTCTCAAAATATCTTTAGATTGGCTCTCTGCTCTTTATGTGGTATTTTAACACGGATATTTGCTGAATCATTTCAGCCGAAAGTCACTGTTGCCTCAGTCAATTGACAGCTGGAGAAAAATAAAAGTGGAACCTTTATGATCCAGTCCCTCACCCCTTCCAAGATATACTTCACAAAAACAACACGCCTTCATCTTAATGGCTCCCTCCGCCGGCATACAAAGACTGGGTGGACTCAATGTGATCGACAGAGTGTCAGCTTGGCCCTTACAGATGGCCGCAGGCCAGATTATGGGCCTCCCGCCAGCCCGGCGCTGTAGTGCTGCTAACTATAGCGCGACTGACACCATGGTCTGAGTTCCAGCTGTTACCTCACAACAAACCGGGCCGCTCTTAATTAGCCATCAGGATAAGAAGAGCCGATGGCAGATTTGGGTGTCATGCCGTACGCGCGGCACCATCTGCACTCGTATCACAAATCACTTTGTCTTGTTGAAGTAATGATATTATGCTTCTTAACATGGGGGGGGGGGGGTGTTTCGGCCCCAGGCTGCTGAATAGCAACAGGCCGTCATTGTATATAGGAAGTCAGACAGAATAGCTGCGAGGCCTCACTGACACACACCTGGTGTCCGACACGAGCATTCTAGTCTAGTCCGAGTGCTTGTACAGTAGAAAGCCTCTACTTTGTGTTCTAATAGATGGACTGTGTCACTGATAGCCACAGCATTTTAAAGTGTCATGATAAGTTCAACCTGTTATTTACATCGTACACTAATTCAATTTAAAATTTTGAACACAATGGATCGATAGTTATTTTTCAACACGGACAGCAACGACAACAAAAGACAGGAGATGATTAACTATTTACACTGAAACGATATCATTAACCATGAGCACCCTGTGTGTGCGCTGGATGTGCACTGACAGTGGGGACATGGCTGGTGTGTGCAGCCGGCGGTGTTTCTGTCTGGTTCCTATTTAGAATTCTCACACTTTGTCTAAAAAGCTCTGAAACAAGTTGGTACAAAGAGACTGAAAGGTGTGTGTCAGCGTTAGTCTCACGCCTCTGCTTCACGACGTTCTGAGCACAGGGCTCATCCTTCATTAGTCTCCTCGAGTAGAGAACATCATTGGGGGTTGTTTACATATTTTGAGCTCAATGTGTGTCTCAACTGTTAATACTTGAATGATCCCCTTGTTGTTTTAACAATCGTTTTAGAATATAATCATTGTGTCGGCATACAACTCTTGTGATTCTTAGAAATTCTCCTTCTGTTCGTAAGAGGGTTCTGTTAGTTGTCTAATGATAATAATAATAATGATGATGATGACGTTTTCTCTCCTCAGAGTGCCGCATGGCTCTGCTCTTCGACCTGACTCAGAACAGTGCCAGTGTTCTCCGCCAATCAAACCTCGACATGCACAAGAGGTAACCGCTCTATCGAGCGAAGCTCAAACTCAGTTTGTCAAAATTCCTCTGCACTAACCTTTCTATTAAGTAATGACATTGCGTTCCTGTATTGACAAGAACACAGTACAGCTGTTGTTTCAAGAGCGGCTTCAACCACAGCTGCTCTCCCCCGAGCACATCTGTCCTCTGTCTCCATCACCAGCCGCCGCGACTGTTCCTCACAAGGCGGCCGGAGGAACACGGAGTTCTGCTGCTGCCTCTCGTTTGTCAGAAGCTTCGGGGAGACTGTCGCACATTGAGAGAAAATGTATTTATTTTTCCCATCGTGACGGGAATCAGTTAGCAAGGCAGAAGCAGAAGAGTTTACCACGAGGCAAAGCATCATGGGAATACAGTAAAGAAGGAAACAAATAGAATTAAAGTAGTTTTAAATACATTATTTTCATATGATGTATGAAAATATCCCAAATGAACACTGCAAGCGGCTACTTGATTACTATGAAGGGATTGTTTTCACAGCAGTTGATCACTATAAGCTGTGAACACTGTGTTTCTCTTCCGTCCAGTGCAGCACAGCTGGACCTGGAGAAACCCCTGGAGACCGCTCTGCTGCTGAGTTTGTGTGGTGTCGGCTGTATTGTCCTCCACCAGTGGCACAGCAGCCTTCAGCAGAACACGCGCACCATGCGCAATGTGCTCGACAGTAGGTTCTGGACAATACGTTTGCCTTTTCTACATTCACCACGTACTATCCACCTCATACATTGTAATTTACGTGTGTGTGTGTGTGTGTGTGTGTGTGTGTGTGTGTGTGTGTGACACCACGTGTTCATGCAGATTTACTGAGGGTCAGGCAGACCTCTGGCCAGACCGTCCACGCCCTGAGGAGAGGGGACGGTGAGGATCACATGACACTGTTCATCCCACTCGCGTCCTCATTTAGCCTCACATTGGCATTTCTGTTTACTGTAACTATGTCCAAGTGTTCCTCTGTGTGTGAGGCTCTGGGCTCTTTGTGAATTCAGATCAGCTTCAGATGTAGTCATGGCTTCCTCTGGCTTGTTCTCTGCAGATCAAGTGCTGCGCAGTGAATCGGAGGGAGACGATGCTCGCCACAAAACCACGCTCGCACCAGCAGCCTTCAACTGCATCGTCTATGGCCTCCCGAACTTAATTGTCGCCTAATACGCTGTATATCCTCACTGATATTTCACTGTTCAAGATCAGTTCTGAATACATATCAGCCGGCTTTGCGAATATGAACTAAAGCTACTGTAACATGAGGGGGGGTAGATATTTCATTAAAGGTGATCCATGAGTCTTCACCTCTACGTTTTCCATCGTAAAAGTTTTTAATATTGTTGTTACTGTACACAGCAGACGTCAGGTGCAACGTGCTCTCAGTGCTGTGGGAGAGGGTAGCTCACAGGTTCCCCTCACCCTGTATGTATCCTATTCATTACATTACCAACGTTACTGCTGATATCGCCCTGACAAGTTGTACACTCGGGATCAGTCGATATATGTTGTGTTTAGAGAGCGCTGTCCACCTCGGTCACCATGGTTACCGATGTGTCATTGATGGGGTTTAGCAACAGCCAACGGGAGGAATGAGTTGAGGTCAATGCAAACGCTGTGACTGAACACAAATGGATGAAATCCTACAAAAAGAGAGGACTGAGCTCGAAAACAAAGGCTCACAGCCCGGTACGCTGTGAGTGCACTGACGTTCTCTTATTGCTTGTAATGTCTATTCACTCCAGCCTCGTTGATTGCAGCTGTCATTGTTAGCGCTGCTTTAGTCTCTCGTTGACAGTGTTCACAGTTCTGTCGTCTTGATTCGTCACATGAAACTCTCGGTTGAACATTTTTTAAACGTTGACCCCCACAAACACTCACTGTGTCTCACACCGCGTCAACATGAAGACCACCAGCAGTCTCTTTGGTGGACTTCAGTTCAGAGGAGCTGGATTCATCCTTTTCATGGAAATGAGGCTCAAATTAAACAGAACTGTGTTCCCTCATTTTCATTTAGAGGATGCCCTTATCAGACATTGCAGCTCCCGCTTAATCCTTCTACGTATTGTTGTATTTCACTGAATGTTAATTTGGTACATTTCTAAATGTTAAATAAAAACGTCCCATGAGGAAAATAAAGGTGTTGTTACTGTGAGAACTGTAACCTGAGGTTTAAAATGAGTGGAAGTCATTATCAACTGCTTTGATCAGCAAGCTGTGGTAGTGAACGCTGGTCTGAAGTCGGTACATGTGAGAACCGTTAGTTTAACTGTTGTGTTAAACTAATAATACATTAAATAACATACACACAGTATATCATGCTTTAAAACGACTACTACTCCTGTACTTCTGTCGAAAATGGAAATATTGGCGGAAGCCAATTCAATCAATCAGCCATCAGCCTTTATATCATCAGTCAGAATGTTGTCCCTTGTGTGGGTGAAGATATTATTGGATGTGAATTTTTTCTGATTATTTAGTCTTTGGCATTGGCACACAGTAACCTACACACAGATGGTACAGCATGGGTGTCTGCACCTACTTATGTCTACCAAAATGCCATGTTGGGTTGACAGTCCACCGGTGTTATGGTATATTACCATATAGTCTTTATGTTTATTGTTAATAATCAGTGTAATCAGACATTTTTACTTAAAAGCTTGTGTTATTTTCATTTAGTAGTTAATGTAACATGCTACAGTGCTTCTGAAATGTAAACTAAATTGGAAATGACATGCTATTTATTTTCATCAGGTTTATAAATACTAATACTAACAGCAGCAGTGGATATGATGATAACGATAATAAAAGCAGTTCTATACAGAGAACCGTACCCTTTTCATCAAACTGCTGATTATTGAACAGCACGTCAGTAATGCAGCCGTCTCAGCTCACGTCTGCATTGCTGATGTCAGGACAGCTTGTTCTTCAGCTGATGACATTCAGAGCAGTTTCCTGCATATACCGCATTTCTTGTTTTTCCTTTTTTCTGATAAATAACCGCCGCTAACTGTCTGCCTCAGGAGCTCGTTTGTCTGCTCACCCAGAGACAACTTGGCTTTTCTCCCCTCTGGGCGGCCAACAGATGTCTCTCAGTGGCTCCCAAAGTTCAACTTGCTCTCACTTAGCTCTCGACTTGAACAGAGTGTGCCTGTTAAAACATTGTATAGATAGTTACAGTACACAGCAGAAGCTGTATTCACATTTTAAAAGATATTTCACATTCATTGGTATGTATGCAATTTTGTTTCAGCTTTCATGATCAAAGTAGACTTTTAACCAAATCAATTAAAGCCCTGTGCACCAATCAATAAATGAATCAAACACATGCTTTTATTTTTATGAATAATATATTAATGAATTATTAAAACAGTGGCATGATGACACTACTACTACTACTACTATTTAACACATTCTTACTGATTTTGTTAATGCCCTTAAGTTTGGTGTTTGTTTCCACCCAAAGAGAAGGAGCCCTACAGCAGAGGATGTTCTCCCACAGCCTGCTGTCTGACCTTTGCACTGTATGTAGTGCGTATGTGGGTCAGAGCTCTTCACTGAGCAGCAGACTTATCGCGCACTGGAGGCAGCAGAGACAGAAATAAACATGTTTACAGCCTGGTACTAAAAAATGGGGTAGCACTTTATAATAACTACACACTATGAAGCATTAGTTAAGTATGAGTAAACACTTAATTCATCATTTGTAAAGCATTGTTCCTACATTAATAATTCATTAGTATGCAGTTCATAACAACAGTTATAAAAGTTTGATTCTTGATAAATAAGCCCGTCTATTATGTGTTTCATTATTGTGTTTTCATACTTTATAAATGATGGATTCCCCATTTGTAAATGAAGTATATATTTTACAAACCAATTATTAAGGAGTTGTAGATGATTAATACGATAATTTATAAAGTGTTCGTAAATGATTAATAACTTATTTAGATGTACATTATTCATGCATTGATGTATATAATGGTTAGGGACTATGTTAATATATGCTTTATAAACTCATATTAATACTGCAATTCATGATTTATTAAGGTAGTTACTACTCGTTAGTAAAGTGTTTTACGTGAGCTCATCTAAAGTGAGGACTATTTATGCCTTACAAAGCATTTATAAATGACATTGAAAGGCCATCAGTGCCTCAAAACAGTTTTTGAACAGAACAGGCAAATAGACACAACACAAAGTGATCAAAAACATATTAATATTTATTTGCAAGATGCAAATATACTGTTAAATACAAACCTCTCATCCATTAACCAGGAGCTTTGCATATTAGTTTACATTTACTTATTTAATTATTCATTTCATACCAAGCGTGTCGATCTCATTCACGTCCACTCCACATATAACAGCGAGTTAGCCATCTGTCACCTGGATTGCTCTATTTACAACGGATGTGACGCGTTAGCGTGCGCTTGTCTCAGGACCTCTGGTGTTAGCTGGAAGGCTAGCTCGATACTCATCCTCCATAATGTGTAACGTTACGTGCCTGCACATTAAGAAACCAACAGACGGCCATTGGAGGCCCGTCAGCAGTCATTATTTCTGGCCCGGGTCCGCGAGCCCTTTCAACTTAGATTGGAGTTTTCCATCGCGTAAGTGCACTTCTGTGCCAGTTCCTGGGCGAAACGTTTGTCCCACGTTGATGACGTATGAAGCGGCTTTTTCCTTTGCCCGTCTCACATTGATGACGGGAAAGCGGGATTTCGTTCATTGCAATTGAGCAGATTCGGACGGCTGCCATCGGGACATGCAACTGAAAAAAAGTACGAACAGTGGAGATCGATATGCTTGGTTAAAATGGATAATTAAATAAGTAAATGTAAACTAATATGCAAAGCTCCTGGTTAACTCTTGTCGTATATTTACAAATGTTTTGTATCCAGCCATGTTCTCCTGAAGGAGAATGTCTTTGTTTGTTTGTTTCTTACATGAATTAATGGATGAGAGGTTTGTATTTAACAGTATATTGTTTGCATCTTGCAATAAATATTAATATGTTTTTGATCACTTTGTGTTGTCTATTTGCCTGTTTTGTTAAAAAGCTATATGTTTTCAGGCACTGCTGGCCTTTCAATGTCATTTATAAATGCTTTATAAGGCATACATAGTCCTCACTTTAGATGAGCTCACATAAACACTTTACTAACGAGTAGTAACTACCTTAATAAATCATGTCCTGGCATGATCGGTAAATCAATCATGTTTGCCATCCCTAACCTCTGAGTTCTCTTAACGCTGCACAGAAGAGGGGAGAGAAAGGAAGCGAGGGCACACAGGATGCACCGTATGGGGAAGTCGATTATCAGACAAACTTTTCTGTTCATTTGAAATCCGTGAGTGACTGAGTACTGCTGGTGATATAGTGGGATGCATTGGCACGGCATCGCCACAGACACTTAGATGAGCTTAACATAAAGACAGGGAAAACATCTGTAAATAGAAATACCTACGCCTACCAGCACCTCTAAAGCTCACTAATTAACACTTAACATTCTATCTTACGTGCTTAATCCGTTCAAAAGGAATAGTCTGGCATGTAAAACCATAACTTGTGGGGATTAACTAAACAGGGTTTAACATGAGCTTTGGAGGTGCTGGTAGGCGTTCCCAGTTTCCAGTCTTTGCTTTTAGCTAAATGCTGACACCAGGCAGGTATAATGTTTGTCATGTACAGCTTCTGAGTTTAGCTCCTGAGCATTTTGAAATGTACCAATTGGCAGTAAACAGAATGCAGAGCTGAAGCGGGTGGAAAGGTCATTCCATAACTTCACCCACTGTTTTGTCGACCACGGTTTCGAAGCCTTGAGTTCGGCCTTTTGACTGTCGCCATCTTGGTTTTTGCCACCAGAAGTGACGCGAGAGGGAGAAAACACTGAATACGACATTTTTAGCCGACCAAAAAGGTTGCAAGATCAAGTCACTTCCCGCAATGGCTTCACTTTTCAGACCCGGTGATCCCGCCTCATTAAATGAAAAATGTTGATTTTGACATGCTTATGGCACTTAAAAGCAGTTAGTACCACCGATATAATATAATCTATTACCTCATATTAACTCTGTCAAAGTTTTTCTACAACTAAGTGAGAGAAAGCCGATGGCTGTAACCCCGATCCACCCACTATGATGGCCAGTTTCTTGCCCCACTATCAACGTGAGGGAAGCAAGGTGACGAAGGGAAACGAGATGCACCACTTGTTTATGTAACCTCGGGCTGCATAATGTGAGGGGTGCTGCATGTCTGGCGGTGAGTGCAATGCCAGAGATAAATGCAGAGTAAAGACGCTACATTATCTGACAAGCTGCAACATACTAATACTAATATGCATGTCCTCTCGTTGCCGCTAACAGCCAATGCCTGCAACCCTTTCGTTCGTCTGGCGTTATCAGCGGTTATCAGCCTCGTAGATACGGGTTAGAAGGGGCCTGCTACACCGACTAGTTCAAATCAGAAGGCCGTTATCTTCTATTCAAATGTTAGAAGACGGCGGTGACCTCTAGCAGCCGTAGTAATTATGATGGGAGCAAAGGCGGGAGTCAGGTGACAAAGTATAAAGAGCAACAAAGCCCCTGCAAGCAGGAGTTTGGGGTGGATGGATGAGTCAATCACAGGACTTACGGTACTATTGGGAGAGTGTTTATGTTCCATCTCAAACCAAAAGTCAATGTTGACTTATTTTACCGTTCTTTTGTTGCGTAACTTACGTACTTTTACATAAGTTACAGAACAAGCTTACTAAGTCCTTTTGTTGCCTAAACCTAAAGTTGTTTTCCTTGAATTCACATCGTTAATTTCACTTCCACATCGGTGAAGTTTGGCGGGTGGGAAACATTGGAACGGTACTGAGTGATAACCTCCGATAACGCCCATTCAATCAGCTGTTAACATGCGTGGTTTCTTGCAGGGTGAATGTTGCCTTACTAATTCCGGTGTGATTGTAACTCGTAAGAGATGAGTATTCTTTCCATCGGTAGACTTCCCCCACCATCACTCAAATTCTCAACTCATGCCACTCATGTAAGGCATGTGGGTGATGGAGGCTGCATTTGTATTCTTAGGATACACTTCAAAATTCTCACCATCACTTACAGAGCACTTCACGGTCAGGCCCCTACTTATGTAGCTGATCTACTTCACCCATATTCACCCGCCCGCACTCTCAGGTCAAACGCTCGAGGTCTTCTGTCAGTCCCACGCACGATTTAAGACCCGTGGTGACCGAGCCTTTGAGGCAGTGGCCCAGAGGCTCTGGAATGCTCTGCCTGCAACTCTACGCCTCGCAGATACTGTGAATACTTTTAAGAACCAGCTCAAAACCCACCTTTTTAGGCTGGTGTTTGAGTTAAATCCCATGTCCTAGACCTGCTCTTAAAATATGTTTTGTTTTATTTTATTTTGTTTTGTTTTGTTTGATTTGATTTGATTTGATTTGATTTGATTTGATTTGATTTGATTTGATTTGATTTGATTTGATTTGATTCTGTGTATGTAATTTATTGACCCTAGGGTCACATTGTGTTTTTTTATGCTTTTAAATTTCTGCTGTTAAGCACTTTGTGATGTCATGTCTGTGAAAAGCGCTCTATAAATACATTTCATTCATTCATTCATTTAGGCTACCTGTGGCAAGCAGTGCTACACACAGCCATTCTGACAAGCAAGGTTGATTGATAACCTCCCTGAAGTATTCATGAAACCTCTGCTTCTTTATTCAAGGCCTGAGCGGTCTGCTTGTTAACCACGGCTGCCCAGACAAAGCTCTGATTTATGGCAATGCTGTATTTGACAGCCACCTTCCCTTGGCAAAGTTTGGGGATTTGTTGTTTTGCATACTCGAAACATCCTAAATGTTGTTCTGTTTGGCTTTCAATGCCCACAAAATAGTCATTATATATAAATGTGATTTTGAAATATTAATATTTCCTGTTTTAAATGAATTTAAATGAAATCCACAAAAGGACGATGGATGATGTTTCATTTATATGCAAACTGGTGAACCTGCATTTATAAACTGCTTGTCTTGTGTGAACGTTGCTGCACATGTGTGTGTGTGTGTGTGTGTGTGGGGGGGGGATTTTTGGGACTCCCCTAAAGAGCTTTATTCACAAACTCGTTTTTTTTCAACAGGGAATTAGGTCGGACTGGAATTGCTTATAATGAAACTAAGATACACATAAATTGACTGATTTAAAAAAATCCCCAGTAGCTTACTGCTTCCTTTTTCTGATGTGTATTCTTTCAATTAATCATAAGTAACCCATAACCCAACGTTTAAAAATAATATATATATTTATTTATTGGTTATTATTATTTGCATCTTCGCTTTGAACCAGGAGAGGGAAACAGCCACTAATACAGGCTTTTTTTCTTTTCTTGTACAAACAATTTCCCCACAGATTTAAAGCATGGCAAGATTTGGGCTTTTCACATTTGGTGTCAGTAGTCATAATCATATCACACATGCTGAAAATGCAATTAAGTGTGACAATCAGAACAGAGCAGCAAGGATAGCAGCTCTCTGTCTGAGCGTGCATGCTTTTATTGATTTCATAATTGAACTGAGATGCTGAGCAAAGTGAATCTGTGTTACGACTTGATGTCAAAGATCGCTTCATGAACCCTTACCAGACCATGGCCCAGAGTTTTACATGCGAGCAGGACGAGTAGATGGGGAATCATTATTTCACACTTCAGAGACAGAGACAGAGACAAAGAAGGTGCACACGAATGTACATTCTTTGCATAGTCTGCAAATAGAGTATTATGTTTGTGCTTCATTTTTCCTTCATACATACATAGAAATGTAATACTCCCCACAGCATAATACTCCCTCACATATTTGGAGTACAGCGAAACAACCAATATGTGATTTACATGCAATGTAATGCAAACCTCTATCTGGGGAATAACACGGAGGAATCATGTCGTCTCTGCGTTCCTTTCTCATGTTGCAGGTATATAGTGAAGGAGCAAGATATGAGCACAGCATGTTGTAATAATACAGACTGAAACATCTAACAGCTGCTTAACATCTGCTACATGCACAGCTTTAGCTTACGCTCATATTCTCTATGAGCAGGATTCAAAAAAAACTATGACATGAAATTCAACACATGTACTGTGTAAGCCTAAATGTTTTATTGATTTGATTAGATGCATTTAAAGCAAAGCAAAACATGTACCTTAAAATACTTGTGCGTGTGCAAATCAAAAGTATTTAACAAACAAAACGAGTGAGTGACACTTAAGAGGTGCCCCTGAGCAAGGCACCTGAACCCCAACAGCTGCTCCCGCCGGAGCTGCTCATTGTTTCAACCACTGTTAACGTACTGGGAGGCTCCCAGTTGGGAATGTGTGTGAGAGAAAACTATGAATGTGTGAGAAGGCATTGCTGAAAATGTGCATTCTTACATAAATGTTTGCACAGCAGTTTTGCAAACACAAGCAAGATAAAGCACCACAGAGGGTCTATAAGCATGCACATTGATGAAACAATGATTTAGGAAAGCCTACACAATTAAACAAAAGGAAATGAATCACGTGAACTAGTTTTGACAAGACTGTTTTTCCTAAATGAAGTTAAAGAGCAGAAGAATGCAGATGCTTATAGTGCACAACGCGACCACTTGATATTCTCTCAACTTTCCCCACTTTTGGGTTCTTTCAGTGTTTCACTGATCTCTTGCATCACTGCGGCCCCTTTTTTAATTTATTTTTCGCTCGACACCTTTGCTTCTTTTTCAGCTTTCCTTTAAATACAATATGGTGTTCAGTGGGGTCGGGTATTTCCACACTATACTGCAGCAAAAATGAATCTATTTTGCATCTAATTTACATTCCCCATAACAACATATCACACTCGGTTGTTCTGTGAAGGCTCTGCTGTGATATTGGTGCAGTGCTGGTCAAGTTAGTAGGTCGGGGTACACTTCAAGAACCCAATTACCTCTGAGGTTATTAAGTTATGCTTCACATTGTTTCATTATTTCAGCAGGCCTTTAGTTCTATGGAGGTAAAGTGGACAGCATCCTGGCAGTATGTTTTCACTCAGATTTTAAGGCAGTCGCCCTTTACTGACCCTTTTTTTCACGCCTCGGTGTCTGATACCAAAATAAAAGGCACCCTTTAACATCGGTATGAGAGGCATCGGGCTTTCAAGTGACTATAATGTAAACCCATCCACGTCACTAAATAGGACAAGCGTGAATGGAGGATTTTCATTCAAACACCAGTACCAACTTGAGACATCCAATTAATGTAGTGTGGCCTGTATGTAACGAAGTGGATTGTAAGGTTGTAAAGCACATCTGACTTCCAAGCAGGAGACCAGTTTGCACCTTGTCACAGACCAGCATTTCATTTTTTTATTGAACCTAATCAGTCTTTGGAGTTGCTTATCTCAAACTATACCATAACCGTCTATCTGCCATGAACAGATTTAGCAATAAACACCTTTTGTTTTGGCGAACAAAGCCAACTCTCCCACCCGCTTACGTCACTTCAGTGTTCCTATTTGATGTAGTTCTCAGGGGAGCTCCCAGTGGGCAGTTCCTCTCAGGGAGTCAAAATGCATGTTTTACGTTGAAATCATTTGTATTTCCAACACTTCCATCCTATTGAGTCATAGAAATGGAATGGTGTCATAAATAGAAGTGCACAAAGATGGGAGTAGAATCACCGTCGTTTTGTGTGTCAGAAAAACCCTTTTGACTTCCTGGCTATGATCCAATCTCTCTCTCACAGTCTGCCACAGCTGGATGCAAACTTCTTGTTATAAACGTCTGCCATCCATTACACCAGCTATCGGGGAAAATAATAAATATTTCTTCTGCTGTTGTGAAACTGAGGGCCGTATCTGGGGACAGTAAGGTTCTCATTGCATCAGTGAGGTGACGAGGCCCCCAAGGCAGAGCTGACTGACGGGCTGGGTCAGTCCCACTGATTAATCAGCCAGCAGCATGTCAGTCATGGCTGCGGAGAAACACACACGTGGATTGTTGTCGACATTATAGGGATGGAGTAGTGGCCCTCGGGCAAGAAGCTGCACTTGTGGCCACCCCCCTGGGGCTTTAGACTCCAGGTGCTGGCAAGCAGGCCGGTCTCACCCGGCTCTCTCACCCCTATCTCTCTGCGAGGGCATGTCGAGCCATGAGAAAACCTCAGCTGGCCATGCATTGCAATACAAGCGGGGATCAGAGGGAGAACTGTGGGGCTGTGGTTGTAATGTTTCCATAATGTGAGACATCATAATCCACCCCAAGTTGCTATATAATGCAGTTTCAATGCTACTATTTTACTAGTTACTCATGCTACTACTTACTCGCTTCGACATAAAGATTCCAGGCTTTTCGTATCTTTGGGTGAGGTTCCCATTTAACTAGAGTTCACAATTGACATACAACTTGATATCACTTAGCTTCCTGGTCTCCCTCTGGTTCGTCTGGTTTTGCGGTACAAACCGTGCAATCTCCCCGTCACCCATGCATCATCACCTGTGTGTTGCACCGGTGCCCCATATGTTAATGACCTGCCACACTAACCCACACTGCCACCCCTGGTCAACCTGAGGTAGGCTCCCAATATACATTTACAATACCCAGACCTAACTAATGGCTCCTACAGTTTGAATAGATTTGTGCAGGCAGAGGACCAACTGCCGGGATCCTATTGACCCAGAGAAGCGTCTGGCAGTTTGTCTGAGGTAAATTGTTGTATAGACTAAGCTACTGTAAGATATTTGTTGAGATTCCTTTTTAGCAAAATGCTTGACACAGATTTGAAATCACCATGGAGCCTCTGTGCTGTCAGCAACTCAACCGATTCAACACAATGTGATTGGTTGATGCCTTTGTTCGCTCATAAAAATAGACCTTGTGCCTAAATTGAAATACGTTCATACGTACTTTTTGCAGTGTAATATTTGTGTTCTGTGTTAAAGTACTCATGACGAAGTTCCAATTCAGTCTGGACCAAAGCGATGGTCAAGTGACAACCAATATAAGCCCCTTGCATGCTAAAAACGGTTGCCAAGTCCATTCCTGCATTAATTGAATAAACTGAAACATTTAAAAATCGAAACACAAGACTGTGTAATGCAGTCATGAGTTTGTATATTATAGCGATGGAGTTTGTGAGAAGCAAATATTAACACAGATTTTAAACAGGACATTTTGCTGCTATACTCCCAGTAGATATGATCGTTAATTAGTGCTGTTGTGAATGCTTCTCAGGCCTTTTACTCTACACGGCTCTCATGTAGCATTTGAAGGGCCTCATTAGCTGTGAAACATCATGCCTCTGTGTCGCCGCAACACAGTAGGGAAGTATTTGCTAACATCTTGTCTGCGTAATAGTCAACATCTGCCACCAAGCAATGGTTTTATTGCTGCTCCGTGGATGCTCTTGCTGAGAAAAGTCACTGTATGGATGAGACCAGCAGTGCACACTTTGCCCATTCAAAAGTAGAACGCCAAGCATCAAGACACATCAAGCAGGCTGTGCATCACTTGTGTAACACGCATCATGTGATACGTTCTCGATAATCAGATATCAAGGTTCTTGCAAAAGCGACACAATTACAAGCGTTAGATCCGACCGTGGCCTCGCAGCTCTTTATTTCTCTCTGTTTCTCTGGCTCGCTCCTCTCTCCATTCCCCCTCTGCGATCCGCTCTTCCTCCAGGACCCTGAGCGGGAAAGAAGAGAAGGAAGGGAAGCTGCAAAGTCAACACAGAAAGCGAGGGAGATGTCGATTACACATCGCTGAACTGTATCTTAACATTAGACGAAACTGCAGCCATTCCCGTTGCAACATAAGCTCGTCACTATTTTAACTTGCAGGACTCAGATACCCGCTCAATGAGACAATTGGAATGACTCTTTGCTGATGTTTTTCTTTGTCTAATTAAAGTGACCAATCAAAACTGGTTCCTGTAACGGCTTTGTAAGCCAGGCCCTCAGCCCTGTCCCGGGGTTACTGTGTTTGTGTCTTTTGTTTGTTCACAGCAATAATCACTGGGATCAGTTTGAAATAGTAAAGCCATGATGCATGTACCAGTTTTAAATGATGTTCACTAGTTTACAGCAGCAAATGCGTTTTGAAGTAAACATAATAGTGCCCAGAATTTTTATTTTTTATCAGCCAAATTGAACAGTGTTACATACTGAAGTTATTTGCAAAATGTTCTCTGATAACGTATTTCGTTTTTTTCCTAAAATAGCCACTATTGGAATCTGGTATTCCCTCCTAGCAATTAAAGCTTTATTCACCTTTTTTATGTTCTTTTTTTTTAAAGTCCTGACTTGGTTTTCTTTCTGTAACCTAGTTTCTCCTGATTAATCTGAAGGACACCTTGTTAAAGGGCCCCTTGAGAGTAACTGCTAATGAAAGAAAAGGAGAGACTATTCATTCACCAGTCACTCCAGTTCAAATGATTGACCTTCATTGAGCCGTTGGCCCGATTGTCAACCTTTCCTCCAGGCTACAATTACCCCCATGATTATATCAATTATGTTCAAGCAAAAAAGGGTACGCAGGGCTGTGCGGACCATTAAGAAGGTCCTCGTAGTGTATATGTGTGTCAGACACTTGTCAAACACGCCACCATTCACACTTCTCCCAGCCAGCACCAGCGTGTTTCATTTTGTGTCCAATAACTCGGTATTTTCAAAAATATATATCAATCAAGGACAGAGGTTGCTCATTTAGCTGTATATGTGGTCAGACACTTGGGAAATGTACCCCCTGAAATGGAGAGTGAACCCAACGCTGAGGCACCTGTGGAGCACCCTGCGCCCTCAATTTGATATACACCCTGAGCAGTATTCCATCTGAGAGCAAGCTGCGACGTTACCTGTTTACATTTACACTTTTACTGAGATATTTATGGGGTCCTGGCAAAGCAAAGTAGGTCATTCTGGATGCAATCATTTCCAAAACGCCACGCACGATAATGAGGTCATGATTTTGTCTCCATGTGATGTCTCTTGCTCAACGGTCAGAGTTGTTTCTTCGAATACATTTTTCGCAGCGGAGAGGTTGGAGATTGAGGTAGAAATGAGTATGGCGTCCTCCTTTGGCCCTTTCATTCATTATTAAGGTAAAATGAATCACATGGTGGCCTTTTTTTGGCTGCAGTGCCAAAGGAAAATCACAGTCACATTGGCACAGGAGGAATTCAACTAAAGTGTAATTTGATTTACATGTGTGCCCTCCGTCTTTGTTCTGTCAACTATTTATATCTTCATCTCCTATCTGACATTACGAACACACAACATGTCAGAGCTTACACAACCCCTGAAATATGATTAAATATGGCACCAAACATAATGCTGCCGACACTTTTTCAATGTGAAAGCACGATATCTGAAACCAGTTGACGTGATTGGTTGATGCCTTTATTCGCGGGGACAGAGCACAGAAAAATCAACCTTGCTCTGAAAAGAAAATGACGTTGCTAATGGGTAGCATTTGTGTTGGTGTCACATGTAGCGCTTAAAAAAGGTCAAGTCATGGCATTAACCCACATAAGGACTTGACTAAATGACACGGATGATATTTTGTTTTGCTTCATCTTTGTCACATCACGTTTTTTTTCCTTTTTTGAATTTCCCCTCAGAATGTTGCTTTATGGCATGTCTGTCGGCTCTATGGGATTACTCATAATGCTACCTCAACTCATTTTGTCAACTCATTTGGTTACCTCCGAGTGTGGACGGGCGTAAACACATAAGTTTGGAAACGATGACATAGGCTCAATCCCAATCCCCCCCTTACGGACTCACGGACTTTGAGTCCGTAAGTCTGTGAGGGTTTAGTTCTGTCCCACTGTCACATCATCCGTGTTTGAGGGCTCTCTGGCAGACATTTTGAGCCCTTTATGAACCCTTTCCGTAAGTCAGCATTAGATGCAGACTTTGCCAAAGGGAATTACCCACAAACCATTGCAATGTGACGTTAAACACGAGGTAACCAGTGAAATTGTGGCGATGTAAAAAAAAAGGTAAACAAAGAGGACGGCTCATGTGTGTTCAGCCTGTCATATTACATTTACTCAGAAACATTAAGGGTTAAAGATGGAACAAAACAAACATGAAATCAGAAGATATTTATTTATTTATTCATCAAACATTTGATTTTGTCATTGAAGCTGTTTTGACAAAAACGAGGAACTAGATTATATGAAGTCACGTCTCATCTTGTGAGGAAAGAGCCTGAAGACGTCCACATCAAGGAGTAAAAGATGTAAAATAAATAAACACAATAATACGTCTTATTTTTTGTCGTTGTCACAGTAACGTGATATGTTGCAGCAAAGTGCTGTCCTATTCCTATTTACACCATCTCAAGCCCTCACAGTCTCTCACACTCAACCACTTACCAGGTGACGTCAGTAAGTCCTTGAGGGTTCAGGGTTTGAGGCTTTAAGGGGGGGCAATGGGATTGGGCCATAGACACCCGCATTGGCTACTTAATTCTTGGGTCTTTGCAGTCACGACGTGTCTTTCCCTGACTCGTCACAGTTTGCGGCTTTGAGGAGGACGATGGACACAAAACGGAGGACTTTCTTTTTCCTATCAATGCTGATTTTGTTCTGAACACATTTTTTGAAGTCCACACAGAATCTGGAAAGGAACAAAAGCATTAATGCTCTCCAGTATGACAGGGACTTCAGCCACTAACAGATACGAGTGAGAAAACAGACAACAACGAAACCGAGAGGAAATGAGTGAAAGACGTGTGTTGACCAAATTTAGATTTCAAAGTAAATTGTAGGTGTGTGTGAGAGAGAGCGATTGAGCAAGACCTGCAGAGTTGCATCTAAGTCTGAAAAATAAAACTTCTAGAACTTTCCACGAAATGTGTCTGAGTTCATCGAGGAAGATTTTAGAGGAAGATCTTAAGTATCAAGCATGACCTTTCATTATTAAAGAGTACTAGAGTACTCTGTCGTATTTTCTGTGACGAAGCAACCAATCTACTTCCTGTTTACACTGGCACCCGCCCAGTGTACACGAATAGTCACGTGATATTCGTTTTCAGGAAATTATGGACGGAAATTCGCAAACAAAGCTGAAACGCCCGTGTGGACGGAGATCGTTTTTGTTTTAAAACCTCGGCTTTAAACAAAATGTATTAGTGTGGATGTAGCCTTAGGCTACACTTTGATCAATTTGGCTGATGCTCGTGGCAAGTGAGCACAAATCAGAACTCAAGCAGCCGAAGACACAGTTAAGTCGCCACCCGTATGCGGGACACGCTGCTTGGTTGTCGCGAAGCTGCTTCCCGTGACAACCCGAGATCGACAACCACTGTCTGCTCTTTCTCCCTCCTCTGTTTTCTGTTTTAATCTCTTCACGCTCCTTAATCTTCACTCTTCTTATCTCTGATAAATGGTATTTCAACTTGCCTACCTGATGAATGCAAAAGATGGCTGGTTGACAGAAAGCCTGAGCAGATACGAAAGCATCGGGGTGATAGTGTGAGCCACAAACACGATGAGCGCACAGAGCGTGAGAGATGAAGTCAAAGAGATTTTCTCTTTATTATAATCAAATTGATAACAAAGTTATTACAGGACAGAATCTTTTTTAGGTAATCTCTGTAAATGAAATGGAGCATTCACAAATGCATCCAGAACAATACTGTGCCGAGGCGATGCCCGCCTCCCTGCAGGTGGAGGAGAACATTCATGTAATCTTTCAAGACTAATTATTTTACAGCCCAATTTAGCAAGTATTAAAAATCCATTACCTATTCCAGCCAAAATCTATCACCGACATTTGGATCTATTTTTAGTTTCCATCTGAATCACTCGGACGTACCAACAACAGAGGGACTTTTCATTCAGGCCGTTGCATCAGAATTCACAATTTTCTGCCTTTTTTTCCCCCGGATGAAATATTAATGCTGAAGCCTTGA
Organism: Lycodopsis pacificus; assembly: GCA_028022725.1. Lineage (NCBI taxonomy): Eukaryota > Metazoa > Chordata > Actinopteri > Perciformes > Zoarcidae > Lycodopsis > Lycodopsis pacificus. The sequence continues at coordinate 7,114,325 of CM051699.1, read as the reverse complement.
CAAAATGATGACATCTTATCAAAGAATGATGGGTTTATAAGTGCAGGGGAAATAGAGTCTTAATGTCCTTTTTCATCTTGGGAAAAAAAATGTAAAGACTACCGGCTCTGACAAATTGCTCACCGTGTGAAAAAGAGTTGTTTGGTACGTCACTTACAGAGAGGAGTTTCCATGCCTTTGTTTACGTGTCACTTCTCTTCTCTTTCACCCCAATCACCCTGAATTAGCTGAAATAAACATCACAAGAGAATTTAAATTGCATGTCATGTTGCCACTTTGTTGCGACACCCCCGGGTGAACAAACAATCTGCTGATGCAGGATTAACAGTAGAATCACAAAGCAGTTAAATGATGCATCTCCGTAGGCGAGATGAAGGCAGCCATAGTCAAATAAGCGAATACATAATTTGATCTGTGTGTCACAATGAGCTGCGTAAGTTATTCACTTGGATTCTGCTTACAGTGGGGTTTTTGGGCTCTTTTTTACTCTTATTAGAGCTCTGAAGATCTATTTTCACTCACGGCAGCTGCGTTAAGAAGGCTGACATGGAGCCGTGCCAGCTAATTTGATGGGTGTTATCTTTATTGTGCTGAGCCAACATTTTAATTGGGCGCACTATTCCTTTAAAAATCTCTAATCCTGTCCCATTATACCTCACACTGAACATGTTCATATTCCGAGGATTAAAAATGAACGCGTCACCAGCTGATTGCACTGATCAGTCTGTGACTGGCAGCACATTACGTAGTCGTAGTTATTTTTTGAACCACACTATCAGACAGAATCTGGTTGATATTGCAACAGCTGTTCAATAGAAAGCAGTACCAATGCCATAAATACTCTATTTGTGGAGTTTGTGTGGGAGAGGTGCTGATTTAACACCTGCAGGCCTAGTTTGTGATGCTGGTTTGATTGTTCTAATCTATACTGTACTGTAAGGTCCACCTGATAGAGGGTTGGAGTTGCATGCACGCCAGAAAAAGAGTCTATTGTAGTGCAAATCATTGCTTGAAAATACATTGATTTTACGAGTAAATTTATTATCAGTTAAAAATAAAGTAAAATATATGGAGCTCGTTTTAGACTCGGTAGTTGTGCGTTTATTCAAATGAGGAAAGATTCCAGTTCTTCCTTCAGCTGTGACCTTTTGAGGAGGGATGTCTTTGCTGTTTGTAAATGCTGCTATAGATGGTGATCAAAGTGAGGACTGACCGAAATGTTAGACCAGAGCCAGGCTAAGCGTTGCGGGTGCTTCCACTTCAGAGGTTTTATTCTACACTATTAACAAGTACACCCTACCAAATATGCATGGAGCCACAGACCAAATGACTCAATATTAAGAACTATATGATACAGCTCTCTGACCATCCATTTGATCAGCTGCCTTCATTTCAAATCACTTCTTCATTTCTTCTGCATAGTGCATTGACAAATAAACCAACAAAACACGCCATTTAAATGTGCAATAGCTGATTCGTTTGTCCACTTGGCGGCAGCGGAAACAAGTTGTGAACACGGCATTGAGGTATCATCACCTCTAAAACTGAGAGGGCGAACTTGTTAACAAACAGTTGGTAAAACATCCAGCAGAGCCACATTAGCGTTCATTTGGAGTTGTGCCTCTGACCACCTGATGAATGGAAGTTGAAGATTCACTCTCCTCCTAACTCTGTATTTGGTCTCTACCAACTCCTGAGGAAAATATCTGACTTTTTAGATGCTCCATGCATTCTCTGTAACCACTTATTATCGGATTATCCTATTCAGGGCTGGGATCGTCTCCAGCTCCCCCGGCGGGTGGACCCTGCCTTCATCGAAATCGGGCGCACAGAGTCAAAACAACCGAGGCCACGAGTGTCCCTTCAAAGTTTCCTTGCAATCCATACCCTAGTTGCTGAGCTATTTCTGTCTGGACCAAAGTGGTGGAAATTGTAGAGTAAAATGATCATTATTAAAAAATTCTTATCGTGATTCATGTGCAGAAATGACCTGCTGGGCCCTGTCCAGCTGACTGAACTAGACAACATGTGATCCCTCACACAGCTGCACACGTTTTTGCCTCCTCTCATGTTTGAGCAGATCAGGCCTATTTTGCCAGACGCACCGTAACTACACCATTAGCACCCTACGGTTATTAGAAAGTGGTGGTTCTAAGCGATTTATAAGTGTAGTTATTTGGACAGAAATGTAAAGTGTTGTGCGTGTGCTGTCATACAATCACAGCAATTTCACTACATGGAGACTTACAGGCAAGAATACCAATGAGGCACAAAGATGATTGTGGGAAAGTAAATCATTGCTACTGTATATCACTCATGCGCTTGACAAGTACAAAATTGCTCTCACCCTGACAAACTTTGTTAGCACCTGGGGATGAAATTGATTTCACCGGGGGAGGGTTTGAAGTGAGATTTGCTGTGGCAGGATTTGTCTCTTGAAGACTGCACAGGGACAACAGCAACCTGGAGAATATTGAAAACATGACAACTACCAGTGATTACTGCACTAAGTGACCATTACAGGCTTTGCTGTCAATTGCAATTGCAAATGGATTTTCTTTGATTGCTGTTTACTATACTTTTGTCTGTCCTCTACTACCCAACCCTTGCAACTCAAAAGACCTTGCAGTGTTCAATGAAAATGCAAAGGACTGTGTAAAGAAATGGGAAACTGTCATATAACCATCACGCTTCAGTGAAACGAAAAGAAGACTATACTTTTTAGCCTTTTGAATCAGACATATAAATTTCAAGCCCAGATTTGAATGTATCACACTTTACTACAACACGCTAACACATCTTTATACAATACATTAGTACACAGCACTTACAGAGAAAGCTCTTCACGCCGTAACTGTGCTTACAACAGAACGCTCGCTTTGAATCAGCGGTGTTGGAGGACTACATAGTAAAAGTAAAGTGCTTTTCACGGACAAAAGTCACAAAGTGCTGAAATTAGAAATTACAAGCATAAAAAACCCAATGTGACCATAGGGCCAATAATTTACATACACACAGAAAAATACAAAATTAAAACATAGTTTAAAAGCAGGTCTAGGACATGGGTTTTACCCAAACGCCAGTCTAAAGAGGTGCGTTTTGAGCTTGTTTCTAAAAGTGTTCACAGAATCGTAGAGGTGTAGGCAGAGCATCCCACAGCCTCGGTACTACTGCCTCAAAAGCTCGGTCACCACCGGTCTTAAATCGTGTGCGTGGGACTGACAGAAGACCTAAAACGTTTCACCTGATGGCGCTGGCGGGTGAATAGGGGTGAAGCAGGTCAGCTACATGTAGGAGCCTGACCATGAAGTGCTCTGTAAGTGAGAGTGAGAATTTTGAAGTGTATCCTAGATGCTACAGGGAGCCAGTGGAGAGATCGGAGTACGGGGGTGATGTGAGACCATCGATTTGTCCTGGTGAGTAATCTGGCGGCAGCGTTTTGGATGACCTGCAGACGGTTGAGAGCAGATGCACTGAGTGATGAGAAAAGTGAGTTGCAGTAGTCAATGCGAGAGGAGATAAATGTGTGTATGATCATCTCGAGTTCAGGTGTTGATACTACAGATCTCAGTTTACTGATATTTCTTAGGTGGAAGAAACACGATCTGGACAGCTGCTTAACATGGGGGTCAAACGACATGGATCGATCAAAGAATAGTCTTTTTCATTTTCCCCGTTACCCCAGTTCCGCTGCTTTGTGAATGATGCCCCCATTTGACACCTGCGCAGCACCCGCTCATCACTGCCACAAGTGCCACAGTGGAAAGAAAAGAGAAGGAGCAAAGCGCACAGCACCATAAGAGGCAAGACAATTTGTTCTCTGCCATTTTATTTAGAGGGCGATTTTGATGCAACAGGAAGCAAAGGGATCCTAAATGACCTGTGAACTGCGGCTACAAGGTAGGCAAGGACCTTGACACCCACAAAGTCCTGAAATGCAGCTCTCAGTCCATTGATAAAGGAGAGCCCTGTGACTCGTGAGATGTTCCCCTTCTCCTTCAGCGGTCACAGTCAATGTGACGCCGGCTCCTCTGCCTGAAATCGCCATCCCGCTTTTACAGATTGATTTTATTGATTAGTGTCCAGGTTTTGCGGCATCATGGTGTAAGCATGGCTGGGATTTGTTCCTAAATCCGTTCACTTGGGTGTTGAGGTCGAGCTCTGGTTGAGGATGATCAATCACAAAGTAGGTAGTGGCCTGTGCGCAGTAGGGCTCCCCTTGATAAACGATGTTTGATTTTGTGTCTTGACAGGCCCAAGGGTGCATCCAAGGCAGGCAGCGATGAAAGATGAGATGGTCACACGTGTGCAAGGAATGAGAGAAAAGTTGTGTGTCAAACTCTTTGACCCTGACCACCTGGATTTATTCCCAACAGTAAAACATAGAGGCTCCCGTTGTTTGGTCCATACTGAAATATCTCAACAACCATTGGATGGATTGCCACGAACACAAGCACAGAAATGTGGATTAATCTGTTGCTTCCTGTTAGATCCAATCTAGGCTACTTGTAGTTTGCAGACCTCGTTTGAATTTTCTCATATGTGGTAAATAGATAAGCTTTATTATCATCAATCACACAAGATATGTCTTTCGATTAAACCTTCATTGCACAACATGAGACTAATAACCCACAATCTAGTGTTACGTAATTTCACAGAGAAAATAGGACTTTCTGAAAAACCTGGTGTTCGTCGTCAAATCTAGGAACTGATCAGCTCTTTGATCTGCCGTTTCCCATCATGCACTGGGGTCAAGCAGTCGGCGGAGAGCACCTGCCGCGCCTGGCTCTAAAAACTGCGGCCGCCTCGATCTCGTGAGGTTATCGTTGACCATGCGTTCATGACGTCAGAGCAAGTCTCTCACAGGTGATTTCAATGTTTCTAAGGTAACAACCTTGAAAACTGTGTCATCACAGATGATGCTCCTTGTCATCAAAGATGTGACGTTGTCTGTGATTTCATGGAACATATCTGCACTTTTAGTTTTAGTGGGGAGTTACTCATAAAAACATGATCTATTTCCATAAAAGAGTCAAGCTGTAAACTATGAAAATCAACAGCTAGCAACTGGAAAATAAATGTTGGTTCTACTGCACCTCATAGTTATTAGGCTCCATCGGCCTTTACCTCTGGGAGTGTAACCTTTGCTACTATGTCGTGCGTCATCCGCTTCTTGCCTCTGCTCTGTCTTTGCCGGCACCGTCACTGTCACATCAGCTGTCATCCATGGCTTGCGGTTTGACAATCTTTGTAAATATTGTCTGTTTCTTCTGCATAATGTATATGGAGTCACTGGTGTGACTATTAGACTATTACTTCAAAGGATGGATTGAAATCTCACAGTGGATAAGGGTGAGAGGAAAGACGAGCAGAGATGCTGATCAACAAAGACCCTTGAGCAAAGCACTGAATCCCAACTAGTGCTATGGAGCAGCTCAGCCTGTGCTCCCACAGATCAGCCCTTTCATCTGCGCACGAGTCCCGGAAAACCAAAAAGAGACTCCATCCACAATTATGTGAAATGAGAAGAGCACAAAAACCCAGGGGTCTAGGAAATAGCATGCAGAGAGTTCTTGGTAAGTTTACCATTGAAACAACAACAACAATGTCCTCTATCAATGCTGTTTTAAAATGTTCATCACATAGGAAAGTCTGGTATTCTATAGTCAATGAACAGAAGGAGAAGAACAACTTTAAAGTCAATTCTGAGTTAATTCAGATTTCTGTGTGAGTCTATGTTCAGCAGATGTAAATATTGCTCTGGCCAAGAGAGTGTATGGAAGCACATTTCTGACAAGAATTTAATTGAATTCTTTTAATGTATTTATTGCATTTTTTCAGCTGTATTTCTTTTATAATTTTCTTGTACCTTTGTTTCTGGGCAGCTTTACACTTTTTCAGAACTTAGAGTACCGTGTATGTGCATTAACGACAGATTAAAATGTGCTCAACAAAGGCAAATGCACAGAAAGTTGACAAAAAATAAACTGAAAGCAAAATTAACGATTTAGTAAGTTGAAAATGTCAAATCTTTTTTTCCTTAGAAATAAGCTTCCATATTCTAGAGAATTGTCGAGGGAGTTTTTAACGGCCAAATCTTCCAAGTATATGTTAAACTGCTCTAACAGGTGAGAAGGTCACGTGTCAATTGTTGCAATCTGGATTTGAACTGGCTGGGGACCAAAGACCAGAGAAGACGACATGAAGGAGAGGCGGGACATGCCTGCCTGCACATCAGTATTGAAAATAATACCCTTTCATCTACAACAATTTGGACACAGTATGAAGGAAATGTCCTAATAATGTCACCACAGTTGTGAGACATCCCTGCAGCTCCACCAATTGCCTGCTGTATTACAGGGTACTTTAATACAGTTCATCTTGTGTGGCACTGGCTTTGGAACATGCTTGTGGTCAATCATCCATCATCACAAGTAGGTTGCAAATATTGATCGCTTCAATGTGGAAGCAGGATACGTAGGACCGTGAAATACGCGATCGGGGAGAAAGAGAGTGAAGACAAGAAATGCTGGTTAGGCTTCAAAGCTGCTTTCTTTCTGTTGTACTTTTGTCAGGACCCAGACATACGTGAGTTACCATGCACACATAGTTTACATTTTCATTCCTTTTCCATGCATTATCCTTGCTTTCCAACCTTGCAATGCATTGTACAAAGAGAGAACAACTAATCTCAGTGGAGTTTAAACTGAAAAAGAAATCCATAGTCCATAGTCAATCCATAATAAAACTAAGAATTCTGAATACCACTTTCAAAAGTATATTCACATGAACTCACTGTTTTTCCCACTGCTCCATTTTATCCTTCCACCCCATCTTCCACCAGACATGAACTACATCTACATGTTATCACGACAAACAAAGAGCCTGTGGGGAACACTGCTTCATTTAAAACGTCTGTGAATTATACTGAACCCCTTTTTTTGTGTTGTTCAAGGAGACATCTTCTCCCGACTGAAAGTAAGGCGCATGGCAACATGTTCAGAGCGCTGGCCTAAAATCTAAAATCTGGCATGGAATCTGGATTTGTGTGGAGATATAAATCCAACCCTGTCTCCTACACATTACTTTCCCGTTTAACTAAACTGTAATGTCAATTAAGCTGAGCGGGAAAAATTTTGCACGTGCTTAACGTCGTGAATTGAAACAAAAACGCAACAAAATAGCTCGGTTATGTTTACGTAACCAAACTAGTTACGTTTTGTAAAAGATCAGTTTGGCTTAAAATAAGTACGTACGTTCAGAGTGTAAATTATACAATGACAATCGAGGGTGGAATCTTGTGTATTATGGACGTGATCTTTATCCCTGGCAAAGGCACCAAGTTAAGAAACGATTCTGATTCTATAAAATAAAACTATTTAACTTCAAAGAGGATGCTAGTCATGATGGAATGCTATTTCTCGCCTCACTGAACAAACTTTTTACTCGTTTTAGTCCCAGAGATTTCGAGGGAATGCATCATCTGTGAGGATGAGTGGTTGTATTTCACCTCATACTGTGCAGTGCTAAATGGAGCACAAGAAGAGTTGGAGGGAGTCCTATCCAGAACCCAGTCACACCATCAATCAAAGTACTTCCAATTGCCATTATCATTTTTGTAACAACACAGAGCATAGTTGCTTTTCCCAAAAATAGACTTTAATAAAGACATTTACATTACCGGCGTTCATCTATGACAAGTCTTGACGTTCCTTTGTGAGTACAACACGACAAACAAGCGGAGCGGCTTGATATTCAGGGTTGGGAGATGAGAAATAGGAGCTTTAACCCATCTACACATGCTGGAAGTGTTCCCTCCCCTTATCAGCATGCACTGCAGTCGGTAATCCTTCCACCAAAATGTAACACTGGCAAGTTTGTTTGATTTATATCCTGTCTGATGTTCAAGGGAAAGTCACTGTTTCCAAAAGCCCCTAAAGTACTTACCTTCTTTATCTTGGCCTGTATATGGGACTGTGTGTGTGTGTGTGTGTGTGTGTGTGCGTGTGTGTGTGTGTGTATTTAGGTGTGTGTGTCTAAGTAGTCGGGAGGGTTCGGATAGGTGAAATGAATTGGCTCTGAGTGTGGCTCAATATGGCTATAGGCCGTACTGGAAATTAGCAATGACGCACAAATACACGAGTGTTTTTTTCTTTTACTTTTGCAAACAGTAACACCAAATTGTGACAGACCTGGGATATGGCTTGAACATTTACACAGCAAAAGGCCCTTTTTACAGCAGTTATTTCCACTTCATTGCAGTGTAAACACAGGTGTAATAGATCAAATGAATCATAGTCCCATTCTATTTGGTGTGTCACAGCGAGGCACTCCAGTGAGTCCACATGCACAATACCACCGCCCTGGCCCATCTAAATGGAACAGGACTATAGTTAATGTAATTAACTATATCTATGTTCCCCTGCAATGACAAGTCAAAATGGCTGCTGTGAAAAGAGCCTATCAATTAAGTATTTCATGTTGAAACATTTGTATAATTACCATAAAAGGAGGCAATCTTTGAGAAAATTGTAAATATCTACTGGCAACCAAAACACATGTTTCTCTGGTTTGCCATACATTTGGCAAATTTCGAAGCTAGCAGATACACAGCAACTACCATATTGCACTGTGACAGTCAATGTGTTAGCAAACAGCCTATTTGCACTCAAAGACATGATGGAACATTGGCATTCGTTTGAAATAGTGTTTCTGGCCGGCTCATTCATTTAAGTCCAAAATTCATTGGTGGTGGGAAAAAAATATCTGTGTCTTCTGGGTAAGTGTTTGACATTATTTGCTAGCCTGTCGCCAGCTTTGTCTGTCCACCATTTGCTCCTGGGAATGTAACACACAGTTGGCTGACAGATGCATTTTTTGGCTGAAAACAGCTAACTGCTGCTTAAATAGACAGCAGTGATACTGAACCATTCAGTAAGTGACCAGCTGTGAAACCTTTTGGCATGTTGTCAATTCCTAACAAAAACATATTGATTAATGCAGGTTTAAGTTCCATAAAGGTTTAAAATCTGTAGTTTTCATAGTAAACGAGATTCATGAAAAATGCGTTCTTAATTGGAAAAACTGGTGTGGGATGTTAGCTGACCTGCCAGTGGTCTCATGTTGTTATGGTAATTATATCAAGGCATCACAATTCATTTGGCACATATGTATTGACTCCTAAAGATGCAACGTTTTGCTCCTACCAGACTGGCCATACAACAGCGTCCTCACTCCTAACTCGTCAACTACAGCAGCTTGGTCAGGGGCCCTGCGCTTCAAACGAAGACGCTCCAGGTACTCCTCGAGCGACGAGCATGAAACCTTTTTCACAACTTCGTTAAGTTCAGCCAAACAAACTACTTTCTATATTTGTTGCGTACTTACGTCACTACGTTACTCTTGTGACGTAGTGACGTTTGGTAGCCTGTTAAGTAGGCTTAATTTTAAATAAGTCAACGTTGACTTTCGGTTTCACACGGGACATGAACGTCTCCCGACAACCACCCCAAGTGGAATTTCCTCCTTTACTCCCGCCATAACCACGGCCACATAGAGCGTTCTAGTTTGAGGCGTAAGGCCACTGACCAAGCGGTTGAACAAGTCGGGGGTGAGATCGGGCCGGGGCCAGACATGATTGGAACACACTCACACTCAGTACATTGCAAACAGACGTTTCTAACATGGTGAATCACTGTGCAGCATAGAGAACACAACAGTATTTTGACACATATACAGTAACAGTGAACAAACATGCACCACAAAGTCAAGTAGAAGACAATTTAACGCACGACATCTGCTGTCGCTAACGCTGAAGTGTTCAACTGTGGGACAGTAGCTAGCTTTAATATTGCTGTAGACCTTGTGCTTATGATGACAATATTCTTGCTTTTGTACATGGCTGCTTAGCTAAGCCACTCTTGTGCTCGGATATTTATCACAGTGCCTTTAGAGAGCGTATCACGATACAGGCAGTGAACTGCAATCTGTGTGTGTGTGTGTTTGTATGCATACATGTGTGTGTTGCTTATAGCTGTGTGCATGTGTGTGTGTGCTTGTTGATCCCCTGCTGGCCCTTCATAAATATCTTGTCCTACTCCATCTGCAGCAGAGGCAACAGCAGACTGGCATCTCCAAGTCCCATTGACCATCTACACTGAAAGATGAAAGCTTTGAGCCCAAACTATAAACTAAAGTAAAAGCATTCAAATTCAGAAGTCTGCTCCGTCCTTAACGAGCGGAGATGAATGAAGACGTGCTGCCAAAGCAAAGTACTGAAAAGGCAGAAAAACAACGCTTTCTCTACAGGCACCATCACAGGACTTCAAAGGAGAAGGCGAGGACGGGATGAAAGGCTGGATGCATTGTGGCGTCTGAAAAACTGGCTTGCCCTCAACTAATTTATGTCAAGGTTTGCGTTTTCAGCAGTCTCTTTTTTTCTCTCACCGGGACATAAAGGTAGAACTATCGAGTTGAATCAAGTGCCCTCTAATGTGAGGTGTTTCAATGATAGTCAAGAGAACATCCAAGATAGTCTCCAACAACTGGACAGACCGTCCGGCGTGGGAATATTTACAAGGCGTGTAGCGGGTCATTTCTTTCTGTACGGTTCCTTCTTGCACCCTCTGCTGTGCTTCTTTTTAACACAAACATTGAACAAACTAACGAAACACGGTGGATCACAAAACCTTTTCTCTAGTACTTGATGTTTTGTACCTGTAATTAATTAATTGAAAAGTGACTTTTTTTTTTTTCATCGATCATGAAGCCCAACAAATTAACATTTATCGCTCGCCGCTGTCCAAATAGTTTTTTGAAAGGCGCTGCATCTCGATTACAGAGGGTTATCACGGGCTGTGGGGGTCAGAGGATAGGGAGAGGACACCTATTGGGATGCATTTTCTTCCTGTTACATTGGACACACTTTGTTCTCTGGGACGGGCAGCTGGGAAAACGAGCCGCCGTCGGTTGAAGAGTCGTCAGACCTGGGCGACATAGTGCCACTCATGGGGATGCGGGTCGCAATGACTGACATTTCTCCCATTTGACTCTCTGCAGTAATTGCCGGTCGCTCTGAGGTCTGGTTCAGGTTGCCGTCTGGGATGATCGCCGTGCCGCCGAAAAGCTGGATTAGGCACTTCCTGAACTGAACAGAAAACGAGAGAATTAAAAGCGATTAGCTTGATTAACAATATTTGCAATCACATTGTTTTGGGGGGCCATATTTACAGGACATGAAAAGTTCTGTAAAGGAATAGTGCAACATTTTGGGAAATGAGGAGATGATACTCTCTTACTAGCGCATCGTGTGAACCTGCTCTGTTACAAGTAAAAGTTCTGCATCCAAAATGTAAAAAAAAGGACAAAATTATTGGCATCAAAATACACTTAAACGTAGACTGATGTATTTACGGTAGGTTTATATCACTGGACTATAATTATCGATGCGTTAATGTGTTCATCATTTTAATGTTGCAGCTGGTAAAGGTGGACCTCCTACAACTACTTTATATAGTTAATAATTCGGCTAATTTGGTTAATAATTAGGGAACTCTACTAGTATTACATTGTAGTTCATTATTATTTTTAAGAATCTAAATCTGCAAAGTAGCCTAAGTAGTAACTCATATTGTCAAACACATTTTGTGAAATTAAAAGTACAATATTTCCCTCTGAGATGGAGTGTAAGTATATCGTTACATAAAATAGAAATTCTCAAGTACCTCAAAATTGCATTTAAGTACAGTACTTTAATAGCCTGAATGTATTTACTTCTTCCTAGATCTAGCCTCTTAATTTTGATTTCAAAGTGCACCAGATTGATGCATTTAACTTTAAAACAGGACTCGCTAATAGCCCCAATCATTGGTTTCCACATTACTTTAAATCTAAAAACACAAATTGACCTTTTAACAGTCTCTGTGAAGCCCCGGGGAGAGCTCGTGATTCCTGACCCTTAATGACCTGTCTGATTTAACACGCAAGCCTCCTAACTGCTCCCCTCAAACCAGTGCTCTCAAAGAGATGCAATACATCTGCTCCCCTGCAATGTCATTAAAAAAAGCAAAAGGCTACAATATCTACGGCTTCGTTCACTCTGTCTAACCTCTTAAACCTGGTTGTATAACTCTACCCTCCAGCCTTGCAATAAATAGCTTTTAAAACCCTCCCGCACAGGAAGTAAGGTCATAAAATGTCAACTTAACGGCAACATGAATAATCTGAAACGCATTATTGCAGAACATCGACAGCAAGCAATGTAAAGCTGAATTCTAAAAAGTCACAGGAGCGATGACACCAATTGCAATCATACCAAAGGCCTGCATCGTTAACTATATTGCTGCAATACCACGATAATTGTCAGCATCCTGTACTGGAACAATGGATATTACCAAAATAACGAATTCTAATGTTTTATTTATTCTTCAATTGGACTAAAACATCCTCAAATAGAGGATCCACAGTTGTTTAGACTGTCAAAGGCTAGAGGGAAAAATAAATAAAAAAGATCACTGCAATTTAATGAGACAATGCTGGGGCAGAAACTTACTGTATATACTGTATATGTGGATGATATTTGGTGTCAGGTCATATGGTCAGGTAAATTCATACCTTACACTTGCGTTGATAGATTTTTTTTGACCACTTGAGGGCAGCACCACAAGCTGTTAAACAAAACATCTAACATACAGTGTGACCTTATGAAGTTGTATTGCTTACTTGCTTGCAACAGACGTGTAGTAAAATCAGCATGACTATCCACCTGGGGCATGCAAGTCCAATATTCACTCTCCTTTTAGGTCTGTTTTGGTCTCAAAAAGTTCCTGCGGGTAATGTCTTTTTTTTTAAGCTGCTAAATGCTCCACTTTATACACCAGCTACTTGGGAGCTTTGTCTGTCTGTTTGGTGCTGTGCAGCTGCATTTGTGACCTCAGCACTCTGTATTATACTTTGCACAAACTTTATGTTCACTTCTTTACCCACAAAATGTTTGCCTCGGGCAAAACTATTTTCACCGGCCTGCCACAGTTAGCAGAGAAGACATATTGGACGGGGAGGGCACAGTCTGTTTCTACTTAACTTTGTACTGTCGGGCAGACACGATAAATCTGTGGGATCATGAAAATACCTTCAATGCTGCAACCTGCTGCTGGATAGCAGTGAAGAAAAATGCTGCTTTGCTGTTTTTTTTCCATTCTTAATATAAAAATAATAATTTATGCATCTTTAAGATTCTTACCGGACTACAAATCCACTTCATACTGTAGTTCCTAAGCGTCAAAAACGTTCTGGGTACTTCTGTTGTTGTTGTTGTTTTTTTTTGGGGGGGGGGGGGGAGTGTATTGCAGGTTGATTGAGTGCAGTTGAGGATAACAACGTTATCTCTACACTGCTATTGTTTGGCTGAATTCAGTTGTCAGCAATCACGGTGGAGTCACTTTGCTTCGCATTATGTATTGAATTGAATTCCACACCCTTTAACCGTTCAAAGAGTACGGTGTGCCAATATTGAACCTTTTCATCTTGTGATTAAAAGGTACTTGGAGGTCGTAATGCTGTGAGTCCATGGGTGCTTTCAGCCAGTGAGCTCTCTAACAGCCTCACTTTTCACACAGCGGTCCTCACACATTTCCTGACAAAAGCCCTTTCAACACAGTCTGCCTCGCTAGCAGCAGTCAGCAGCCAACCTACAGCAAATGGCATTGAATTGGCAGAGACAACAAGGTCCAGGAGCTCCTGGAGTTTGATTTAATATAATAGACTACCACCATCAGTTATATCTAAATGTGTAAAACTCACATATATGACATCTGCATACTGAAAAGTGTGAATATAGTGTGATTTGAATGGTTTAACATACAAGCTGTTTGATGTAGTAAGGATTAGTTGTTGTTTAAACACCCTCCAGTAGGTGTGGGGAAAGCTGCTCCGGGCCGGGGCTGGAGAAGTTTTTCAACTCCCATTACAAATATGTTATTTGGGAGAAGTTTGGCACACTCTGAGATTCCAATAAAATCATGTAAACTGGGTGTAATTCAAAAATATTGTCGTATACCAAGAAAACGGAGGAAGAGCTTAATGACCAAATGGCGATTTCAGCCACACTGTATAAGAATAAACTCTACTGCATCGAACTCTTGTCTGATTCCAGTTCTTTCTTCGAACATCATCGGGACACCAATAGGTATTAAGTGTAGAACAAGAATAGAGTTGGGGCAGTAGTTTAGACTTCATCAACTGGCCCAGTCTGAACTTCTGTTCTCCTGGGGTGGCATTATGCCGACGATGTTTGGTTCAGTGTGAGAAAGCAAAGCCGATTCAACGGCTGATCTCCTTCTTGGCAGTATTGCGGAATGCGTGTGTGGTGGGGAATAAAATGTGGGCATGAAAAGTAAAAGAGTAACACTCGCTCTTCTAATGGAGATCGTGGATTGACTTTGGGATTGCTTTTGTGCTTCAGTCTTACAGAACTCAATCTAGGGCAGCAGCAGGAGGATGAGGAGGAGAACGAAGTATACCTTCTCAAAAACTGATCAATAAAGTTTCCCTCTCACATCAAAGCCCTTCTGGGCACAACACCGTATGGTACGTACTTGTCAAAACAGTCCAGACTATATTTGATCAAAGAGTGTGAGCTTCTTGTGAAACCGATTTTAAATAATACCAGTAGACGTGAGAAATGGATATTTCTAGAATTCTCCTTCAACTTGGACCTTTTGACCGAAGAGATCCCAGCAGGCCGTCTCCTTCTGAAGCCGCTCCTCTATGTCGCAGTAGCCATGCACCATGGCACTCCCCTGCCGACTCGCCTCAACTTGTTATGTAACTCAGAGGAACGCGGAGACACAGAGCGATGTCACAATCGAGCACTAAGAGGGCAGCTGACTTCTATAAAGCATCAGCAGTTTGGCTGAAGCTGCTAGCCGTCCCTATTCACGTCCAGTCGATGTCTTAGTGGAGGCACCGGCTCACTCCACTAAGCAGCGAGAGCAGTTCAAAAGTGGGGCAATCAGATGGACATGCAGACCAGATGCAGCTACCTGGCAAGGGAGGTCTGTTTTAGGCGTCGTGCCAAGCACATACACGTATAGCAGCAATTCTATATCCATATCTGAAAATAGATCACTTTAAAGTTGTACTGAAGGCATATTTGGACATGTTTGTCATAACTGGCCTTGACAGTTTTAGTGTTCACTCTGCGGGCAGGACTAAAAATAATCTATCAATAAAAATGTTTAATGTCATGTACAATAACAACTTGCCTCTAATAACGGAGCCCCGGAGTGAAAACGGGGTAGAATACATGTTAACGTGAAAAAGTCATTACTTAACGAGACTTCAGTTTCGTGTGACGGGATTTAGAGCTTTACAGTGGCGACTCCAAACTGCAGCAGGAGGTACAGGAAACTGATGCGACATCAGTAAATTGGACACAGCGTGCTCATGTTTACCGGAGAGGTACAAAAGAAGTTGGCGAGTCCAGCATTCTAGGAGCAGTCAGCCCTGCAGGGCATCGGTGTTCTGCTCGAGGACACTGTTAGGTCTATTTCTGCACACAACAACTGGTTTGCTGACGAGAATGATGCCACTGTTTGCAAAAAGTTCCAATCTATACCATATACTTGAAAATGGGTTTTTTAATTTTTAATTTTCAACCATTGAACAGGCTGGCAAGCTTTTGATTACCATCACACCATTAAAGTCGTCAAATGTGAGCCTTAACATGACATCACAATTTCCCTAGTCGCCACAGAAATGAAACCCTGTGTTAAAGTTGTCGTTTACAGCACGTCATCAGCTTCTATGCAGGTTGATGGAAATGACCAAATCCAGACTGCAGCCTTTAGATTACTCTTTTGTCAGCGCTCACGAACACTTGAACTCCAGAGGCATACATAGTAATGACAAGGGAACATAATCAAAATGCATTCACTTTTAAAATATTAGCAGCTGCATATGAAATCGACATGATTCGCGTTACGCCATGTTTACGATAATCACACACCAAAATAGTGGAGAAGGGGAGACACGTGCAACGTAGCATGTGGTTCTCCATCTGAATTTAATTGTAGATAAATTTCAGGAGCAGGACCACGCCTCAGCCACTCTCCCACCCTCCCTTCCTCTTGTTAAACCATTTCACCCAAGGTTTTCTCCCCCATAGTCATCATCCTGCTATCCCACATGGAGACCGGGGGATCTGCAAGGCCCGGGAGCCGCAGTGGATCCTCAACTCAGCCTCCCCCAAACCGCTACTGGCTAACCTCCACCAACCATTCCTCAATGCTCCAAATAATCTACGTAGGTTCGCCCTCAGCTGAGGTGGGGTCCTAATCTTAGTGAATGTCATTTATGCAATACAGAGACTATAAGACACATCCATCTTGTTGTGTTTTGTCTACTCGGACTCAAAAGTCTATGTGGGATAAATAGATCATGTGTGCACTCCGTTACTGATGATCTGTGTGTGTTACACTACACAACATCAAACAATCCACTCATCGTGAATACCCCAAAAAGTAGAAGCCTAAGTAATGATTCAGATTAGTTAGTCCATGTTACTGCCGGACCTTTTTAGCAAAGCTTCCTTGCATTTATTTAATTAAGTGTCCCGTCAGGCTGTCACATTTGTCACTCAAAAGTTCACAACAGAAACTGAAAACTGTTCATTTGAAAAGATGCAGGTTGTTTCACAGATAAACTGATGAACAACAATGTGGCTCAAATGAGTAAAAGGAGAGATGCAAAACCAAACTGTCCACTACAGAGGACACGAATGAAGAGGCTGGGTCTCAGGACTAACTATGACAATAGGCCTTTAAACCGAAACGCCTTTGTCATGTGTTTAAGAACTGCACCTAATCCCTATTGACTGCTGTCATATAAACAATATCTGTACAGTCAATAAGAACTACCCAGAGAGACAGACTACACAATGTAAATGGCAGGAAAACATTGCAAGCCTCACAAGCATGCCATAGGTTGCCAATGTATTTTTTAACAGAGCCATGGACAACTGTACTCTCTGGATTTCATGTTTCATTTATTCATACACCATGCATTGTTGAGGGACAGGCCAACACCCCAACAAGAACAGAAAAAAAGCATCTCCGTATTCTGCAGCAGCTTCCATCCACTGCATACAGTGACTTGTCTCAACTCTAGCAAAGGAAGGAACTCGGCTACCTTCCCTCTACACTGCGATAACTACTTTGATACTAATGCAAAAATACAAGCCTAACGGCATCAAATTGGCTGAATCAACTATAGTATTCCTTTCCAGCATGAAAACTCTCAGTTACCTGTTTGTTCATGAAGACGTAGATTATTGGGTTGTAGACAGCAGCTGTCTTGGAGAAGAAGGCGGGGATGGAAGACAGCCTGGGGTCAAGTTCGATGGTTGGATGAGCTGTGACCAGTATGGCGAAGGCTGCGTACGGCGTCCAGCCCACCATGAATGCCACAATCATCACCACCACCATACGGGTCACCTGCCTCTCTGGCTTCTTGGCAGTGGCCAGTCGACCATGTGACACCTTCAGGAAACAGAGAACCATGACTAGCTGTATAGTACTTTGGTATACAACAGCCAGTTAGTCTATATATATGTTAGGATATGAACAAAAATGCTTTTTTCAAGGCTGATACTTTTACCAAATTGTTTTATCTTAATACTTCAATAGCTACGGAGGCCTGGAAGGGACACAGCTAGCGAACTCCACGGCCCAACTTTGCTCTCCTCGTGGCCATGTAGTCTGCTAGCGGCTGACAGTGAGGCTGAGGGAACGTTGGAGTCTAAGTCTTGTCTCATGGTCTATTTAACAGTAAATTCATAAAGTTCAGTGCCCCATATTACTATTTTTTTATTTTTTTCCCTCCATGTCCTTTCCAGCGCCCCGTAAACAGCGAACTTATCCAATTCAAATTGGACTCTAACAGCATCAGTTTCGCCCTAATGAGTTTCTGCTTTTCAAGCATGTCACCAGCCACTCCTATTCAATGCTAGGGAATCCCCTAGATTGTAGAATCTACTTCCACTTACTGTGGGTGCATTTACGGAGAGTCACCAAAAATATTGAATGTAACCTCCATGAGTGTCCCACTTAATGTCCGTGGCCTTTAGAATGCTCTTTTGTCTGCATGCATGACAAATCAAAACAGAGTAAACTTACAGTTGAAGTAGAAGCATGTTTCTTTACACTATATCAACTGCAGCTACATTTCAAAACCACAATATTTCCATTACAGCGTGTTTGCAACCATAGTCAAAGAAGTGAGAAAGGGAAGAAGTGCGCCAGGAACATATGACCAAAAGGTTTTAAGGAACTTACATCAAAAGTCAGCAGCTACAGTGGTGCACTGGTCATTACCTGATATTTCCTGCATTCAAATCCCAAAATCAGGGAAATATATTTTAAGCAAATGAGTGTAACTTGGATATAGATTGTTATGATTAGAATCCTTCCATCAGCACACGACTGAAATCTGATTCCTTCCCTATTTCCTTCTGTTTTGTCTGCTGATGTACCACAATAAAGCAACCACCCATCCATACCACAACCCCCTTGATATTGTTGATAGGTCTGAAGAAATAATCCCACATTTATGGAAATATATTTGAAAAAAATTCTAAACATGACTGAAAGTCGAGGGATACATTCATAATGAATCATTTCGTTTAGAACTACCAACCTTCCTGAGCGTCCGCAGGAGCTTCCCATAGCAGAAGATGATTAATCCAAGAGGCAGAATGAAACAGGTGGCGAAGAAAGTGAGGATGTAGCTGTGATCGATCATGTTGGTTGAATACCTGTTCAGAGGTGGAGAACAAAGACGCTTACCGTACATTCACATCTTGTGAGCTTTTAAATGGGTCAAAACCGGTATATTACAGTTTTTATCTAATAATGTTGAGCTTAAAATAAATACAAGGAACTATCAATAATAACGAATGTAGACCGATCATAGATCACAAGCCAAACCATTTGTTTGGGAAGACTTTTGCTCTTTAAGAACCAAATAGTTTACAATTCCGTGATTTCACAGCAACGAGCTGTCTGTGAAATGTTATTTTGACATTCAGAGACTTTTATCTGTCTGGAAAGAAAGATGACAGTTGTGCACTTCATTTGAGCTCCAGTTAAAAGGGAAATTTCACAGCTGAGACCAAAGGGTCCCGGAGGCCACTAATTCAGTCTAATTATGTCATTTCCACGCTGCCGTCGAATGAAACAAGCTCCGGATTAATGTGTAAGGAACTACCTGGCAGACAGAGTGGTTTGTTTGCATGCATTTGTACTCATGCATCTTACTCCTTATCAAACCAGGGAAGTGTGGTAGGCCGACACTTCTGCACACATTTGTGATGCATCAATTCACACCTCATTCCCCGTGAATGTATTGTCAAGTGACACACATGCAAAGAAGTACTTCACCGTGCATAAAGATTTGTTCCGTTCATTTTTGAACAAAACAAATCATTCAGGCTAGTGGGCAGTGCTCAGTGAGGGATTTGTACAGCTATATCTGCAAAAATAACTTGAAGCTCTGATACTGTAATTATCTGAAATCCTTGAAATATGTTCTAGGACATGTGCAGCTCTTGGGCCCTTTATCATTCCAACTTTCACCCTTTATTCCTTACCCCTCAAGGCAGGACATGAAAATGTAATTTTCTATTTGTTTATCTTTCTTCTAATTGCAACCCTACAGATATTCATGCAACCTTTGGTTGTGCTCAAGTGGCTCCACCTGGACTCACCACATCTGCCCCCTGTAGTTGTATTAAAACATAATCTACTCCTGTGTCCACCTTGTGCCATTATATGGGCAGAAAAAAACAACTTGGAGGTGAGCCCCTTCAACTTGAAGGTCTTTGGCCTGTACGTGAACGTGGATGCGTTTGTTTATTCAATTCAATAAGCATTCAAATTCCCAATGTATGATTCAAAAGGTCTGAAAAACCGTCAGACTAAACCAATTGGTTCTCTTTGTCAAAACTGAAATGTATTAATTTAACCTTCACTGAGCCTTGAAGCCCCGCTGCTACTCCGTCAAGCTGTTGGAGCTGCGTTACCATGGAGCCCACACTGCCACCAACTGCACTCCCTAAATTAATATTATCACATTTTTATGCATTTGAAGAAGATATCCAGAATGTCAAACTGATTCAGCAGTGAAAACAGATTAAAAGATAAAGATATAAGCTAAAGCTACAGATGACAGTGTAAAAGTGAACCATCACATCACACTGTTCCTGTAAACGTCTTTATTCCCGTTACAATCTTCAAAACGCTAAATTTGCATTTGTATACATTCAGTAGCTAGTGTAGAATAGATGCGGTAACGCTAGTTCGTGATGTGAAAATGTACTCTGCTCATGTTTTTTTTCCGCAAATGTTGTTTTTGCGGGGAATCTTCCTTTTCCGATGCGAGGGTCCTGGGACAGAGGGTGTCGTGTATTGTACTGATTGTATAGCCCTCTGAGGCAAATTTGTGATTTGTCATTTTCTAACACACTGGGTGGAAAGTTGGTCTTTACACTAGATATCACAGGTCCGGATCATTTTCTCTGAGCATCTAATAATGACGTGGATGAGTTTGCATTGAAGCTGCTTAGACTGATGGGTCTCATACAGAAGGTAAATTTCTCAGCACCGGAGGTTGCTGCTTCTAACAGACGTCGAAGGGTGTGTGAACGGGCGGGGACAGCAGGACCTGATCTCAGAATACATGTTTGCCTTTGAAATAATTATCAAGAAAAATTCTTGAGTGCCTGCACATGGATGTGAGAAGTTTTTGTCTCGCAAAGCACCATTTAAATGACTTAACTACTTAACAAAAAACTATTTTTCTGCGTCCATATTAGATAATTAACCACAGACTTCAGTATTAAAGACTCACGTCAGACGGATCACAATAAAATCATTTCTCACCTACTCCTTGGCTTTGTGGCAGGATTTTGAAATATGGGCTCTGACGCTGCGGCCACCCGAATACAATTACAATGGAGGTGAATTGAATTTTGTTTTTGGGCTGATCAAAGCACTAAAAATGTAATTTGAAAAAAATCACATAGAAACATGTCATTCAGAAAAGAATGCCCAATCAATAATCCACAAACCTTACTGTCTGCTGTTTTCATTGTGAGGAAGAAAGTGAGGATTAAGTGAGACAATATGTTTTTGTGATGTAGGTGAATGGACCCTTTGAGATCATTTTCTCTCAGTTGTTCTTGGTGGGTTTACAGAGATGATGAAATGCTCATTTCTCACCAGTCGGGCTCACAGGTGGTTCCAATCTTGCTTATGGTGTATCTGTTCCAGCCCAGCACCGGAGGGAAGGTCCAGACGAAGGAGAAGGTCCAGACGAACAGCAGACCCAGGATCGCATGCCTCGGTTGCAGTCGGATGTTCCCCAGGGGCCGGCAGATCACGAAGAATCGCTCGAAGGACAGAACGGCGAGGGACCACAGGGCCACGATCCCTGAAGCAAACAGCAGGAGGTCAGTGTGCAGGAGCTCAGCGGGTCACACTCCACTAACTCCTGGAATTAGTTTTTAGTAAGTATGAAAAGCTCAGCATTGTCATCTGTTATCTGACAGGTCTGGAATGTCGCAATATTTGAGCACATAATTAATGTATTTGCATCTCTTTTACTTTGCTCTGCTATTTCATCCCAGTGTGAAATTAAGGCAGTTTCTTTATATCTAGGCCTTTGGAATTTATGGGATCGCCTGGTTTAACCACACTTCTTGATTTCTGCATCCCACGTCTGTACTGTGCAGAGATGAGAGCGCCGGTACAGTCGCTAGAAATAGTTTAATGATCCGGGGCGGGTGCGTTCGGCTGCCTCCTAATGGTCTAAAAAAAGCCGACTTTAATTGCAGTAATAAGTCACTCTCACAGACCGGTTAATTACCTTCGACTCAACTGGAGAGGACAGAGGAGAGAGGCGGAAACCAAGGTGTTCAATTATGTCAGGCGTGTGTTTCTTTTGAAAACCAGTCCTGTGTTTTTAACCCAGTGACTTTTGATGTATTTATCTGGAAAGCACAAACGCACGTGAATATAAAAACAGCTGTCAATCGGCTGAAACTGCTGTTAAGACTCAAATTGAAGTGGCTTTCCACCACAAACCCCTTGAAGATGGACGCCTCACTCCACTGGCCTATGGATTTGCCTCCTCTGTACAGTCATTGAATACGTCAGGGGGGTTCTTTTAGCGCCGCGCCAGATTCTCATCCGACAAACAAAATGTGGTTTTGTGCTTGTGTGTGCTAGAGCGCTCCACTGGCCCTGGGATGTTTGTTTTTATCCACTGCTTAATCCTGAATAGTAGTAGGAGGGTTTTCTGTGGATAATAATAAATTAGTCAGTTTGAATGGTCTGTGTCTCTCCCCTGAAAGTTGTCCAAGTTGCCAAAATAGGATTGCCCAAACCTTGTTAGGAAATCCAATAAGGATAAGTATTCTCTTTTCTCTTCATTTAATATACTGCGAGCCACTCACCTCAGTCACCAGACGCCCAAGATCCCACTTTGGGATCCTCTGTATTCCCTCTGAGAGCTCTGAAGCACATCCACTGACTTAGTGAAATGTTATTGGTGGTCACGGTGCTCCTAACCATGGCAAGGCATGCACATGCAGTATGTGCATGCCTACGTAAAAAAAATTATGCGGGTACATTTTTCAAAAATCGACACAGTGGGCTCATAAACGTTACAGAGTTAGACACTACGGGGATTTCTTCGACTGTTGCCTGAACGCCATGAAGTTTCCTGTCTTTTATATTCTTGGCAATTTAGAACAAGCTTTTACTTTGCACACACTAATATCCTTAATCCCAATCCTTGTGCTCTAGCTTTAGTTTGGCGGGTTTTTTTATTTTGCTTTGTGCATTATGCAGTCCATGATGCAGATTACACTTGCAGAGCTGCACTATGGGCGATGAGCTTCGAATGGTGCAAGTACACACTGTAATAACTTTACTAAATTCATTTCTAGAGTTGATCACACAAGAAAGTTTTCTTTTAAGACCCGTAAAGACCTTATGGGGTTTTAATATGATGTTTTTGCTGCATGCCATACATTGTGAATTTCCACTAGTGTTCTCAAAGTATCCCTTTAGTATCCAGTGTATAGCGAGTATACTCTGACATAGTAATGAGTGTTTATTTGACATCAACAAACAAGATATGAGCGCTCAAAGAAACTGAGCAAAGTGATCCTCAGACAACGTTTTTTCCATGTCGGCAGCAGTAGTAGTGGAAATGATTTGTCACTTATATTTTTTACCTCCCTCCCAGATGCCCTAATTTATGAGCAAATGCTTGAAGTTAGCTGAGGAGGATGTGCCATGTGGAGCGGTTTCACGGGCATCACACATTTTTGCAATATCAGCTCCAACACTGACACCTACAAGTTATGGAAGTTGTTTTAAGCAGCCCTGCAATTAAAGTAGGGGGGGAGAAAAAAACAGATAAACTTACCGAAAAAAGTAACAGCAAACCCCTCCATAACACAAGCCCACTTCCCAAGGAAGAAATAACCCCGAGTGTTTGTCAGGAAACTTATTACTCCACCGGTGAGGGAGACCAGAAAGTCGGCGATGGCCAAGTTAACTATAATATAGTTCAGGGGCTGTCTGAGTTGTTTGTACTTGAAAGTGACAAACATCACGAGGAAGTTTTCGCTCATTGACAGCGAGGTGACCACAAACATGAGCACGGCCAGGATGGTGAAGTTCCACGGCGCGATGCTCCTGATGGGTGCATTAAACGGATCATCGGTGGCGGGGAGCTCAGCTGCCACAGTGTAGGACACAGCGTTCACTGACACGCTTAAAGTATCCATTGTCCATTCCCAGAGTGTCGGTTACTTGACGAACCGAATTTTTTTTCCTCCCCCTCACACTCACAACTTCACGCAGAGTCACTCCCGGACAGCCGCGCTCACGTTAAACACGCCGCGGAGCATCCCGTGCGCGCTGGCACTCTGCTCAAGACAAGACAAAGTTTTTGTGTTGAGATCCGCGTTCGCCGACGCGCATATTGGCACGCTGGAGAGATAAATCCCCAGGAAAATGTTTGTTGAGTTGAGCCGTTTGAAAGCGTGGTTCTACGTGTGGGAGCGGAGTAGCGGCGGAGCGCACGGTGCGAGGTGCGGGTAGAGGCGAAGTCTTGAAAAAGCGCTGGCAGCGAGCGCACGACTGACCGATCGGTGGCATCTTGGAGGCTCTTATATAGGCGGCTGCGGCATCAGCGCTGCCCTCCAGGAGAGGCGACGGGACGCCACGCGTCCTCTTCACGTGCACTTGTGTTGCGCGCTGAAGGACAACAAAGTCTCCAAGCGTGCGCGCACGCACGGTCCGAAGCGGCAACTTATAGCAACGATCAATTCCGCTCTGCCCTTTTATGATTTAGACACCAATTGAGTCTCTGTTTTTCTTGTTTTTTTGTCAGTGTTGAGGAAGGGTCTGACACGTTGAGATCTGGTGGCTTTGCCACATAATTATGCAGCCCAACAGGCCGGTTTGTCACAGTGGACATTATTGTTTTGTATTCATCTAAATTAAGTACACGTGTTCAGCTAAAGGCATGTACAACACCTGTGGTCAGTCAACATGGATCGATG
Source organism: Lycodopsis pacificus (assembly GCA_028022725.1). Taxonomy (NCBI): domain Eukaryota; kingdom Metazoa; phylum Chordata; class Actinopteri; order Perciformes; family Zoarcidae; genus Lycodopsis; species Lycodopsis pacificus. The sequence goes on along the minus strand of CM051699.1, from coordinate 7,089,691 downwards.
AAATTAAGCCATCTAATGAACTTCTGCGCTGTTTTTGTCGGTGCGGTTATACAGGTCTGCCTGCTACATAATAATTACAATCAATAGCACTCTTGCACCAGCTAAATGTGCCATCAAGCCGTCAACACCACCAGCTGAGCTTTGATTGTGTTAGTCGACCCCCCACCACAATGAACTGCGGTCATGTGGTTCGTCATCCGCGGAACCTCGGTGACGTCAGCCGGCACGTGAAATGTAATGCTCGTCTAGTCGAGGTGCTACGGTACGGGTGCTTGGATAGCCAAAAAGCCCCGAAATAGACCTATATTTCATCAATAATTTTGTACCTCTTAAGGATTCATTTTTATAAAATGTCAAATATAGGGATATTTTGAATATCAAAATGTCATTTGAGTTGACTTTGCCTTTACTTTTCTCAAACACTGTACAGTAAAATTACATTACATTGGACATGGGGTCATCATGAACAGAACTCCAACGGAAAGTTTAGCTAACCATTGAAGGAAATGTTTTTTTACAGATCAAAGATTATTATTAGGCAATATTACAATTTTCGAACCCTTTTTCAATTAAAGATGATACAGCAGTGTAATTTCAGATATTTTTATTGTTGGATTTCATATAATGTACAAAATGACGTTGTTTTTTAACAAATTGGGCAAATTATTGATTAAATATAGGTATATTTCCGGGCTTTTTGGGCTATCCAAGCACCCGTACCGTAGCACCACGAATAGACGAGCATTACATTTCATGTGCCGGCTGACGTGACCGAGGTTCCGCGGATGACGGACCACATGACCGCAGTCACAATGACACACAGTGCCACCACAACCACCTGCTCACCAATCAATGAATTAGCTTTAAAAGGGACACTTCAGAGGGCAAAAACTCATTAATTCAAATAATGATAATAATGTGCTCCTGCTTGGCTCTGCACACCGTGCTGCTGCGCAATGCCAGACAAGTTTGTGCAATGAGGTCACAGTCTAAAACAAAGACGGAAAACATTTGGAGATCTTTTCAAAACTGCATGAAAAGATGAGACACGCACGAGGAGACACTGGGGCGTCTGTTAAACGGTTAGCAGTTACTTTTAGGGCAATTGCACTTTGAGGTCGGAGGTTTGGGCATCTGTAATTGGTCGGCAAAAGGTTATGGGAAACACTATGAATTCACTCGGCTCTCACATCTTTCACCGCTCCACTGCTGTCCGAAGTAAAGTCCTTCACCCATGCCTCTTTGTGTGCAGGAAGCAGAGACATTAGCACAAAGTAATGAAAAAGATCCACATGTACATTCCTCGGGGTACTGTATGCCTACATGTGCATTGAATGTCACTGTAAATGTCAAATGAACCAACTTATATTGGAATTAGTTTAAATAAAAAGAATTACTAAATTACTTGAAAACTGACAAAACTGTAGGGGGAGTGTTTTTTCTTTATTTCTTTTTTTAGCCACCTTTATCTGACACTATAAGGTCTCAAAACTTTGACGTTGGCTCAGCATGCCGATGAGAGCCTCCAAGATAAGTTCCTCTCCATGACTACAGACTACAGATTGACTACAGATTGTGTGCTCTCACATTGTTCAAAAGCTTTCGGTTATGTAATTTATTCTTTAATCCAGACATTATTTCACTTGAAACGAGAGACCATTTATTTATTATTAGATGATGTATTATTTATAATTCATCCAGTTCAATTTGAAATCTGACAATAAATATTGTTGAGATATTATTCAATTGAACGTTCTTAATTTGATTTGACAGTCAGTTGTTGACTCGTTAAGACGTTAATACAACTTTTGGCTACTTCAGTGTACAATATATGGCACTAAATCATAGCGCAACTTAGACCTTATTGTGATGTTCCGGACCTTTGCACGTGAGAATTCCCTCTGACTGGACCTCGCTGAACTTTAATTGAATACTCCTGGTCTAAAACCATCAAAAGGCTTCAGCCATTATTTACCTTCTCTTGCTTTGGGAGCATCTTACACCGTACTACTGTACTAAAGTTACAAATGAGTTCATCATAACTTTTGTTCTCTGTTGACCTTTAGAAGCAAAGCACTTTGAGATGCCTTGCATCATAAAACACTTTGAATTTTTCCTAAATTCTCAATTACAATAATTAATCATAAATCACGATAAATATATATATATATATTTTGATGAGGCCACATCAATATTTTCTCAAAGCTGACACAGACAACTTTGTACTGTGGCACAAAACCGGAGGAAACCCCAACAGTGTATGTATTTTTATGAAAGAATGTAAATTAGTCTTAACATCTGAAGAAGGAATTCACTTCCCCGTTCAGTGATAGAACAATTAACATAACCTCTTTATTTGGGAAACTGGAGAACCCGGGGAAAACTAATTCAGGGGATCAACTCATAGGCTATGAGATCAGAATGCCATGGAAAAGAACGTCATAGCTCAACTGGTAGATCACATGTACACCAAGTATGTGATCTACCAGGTGATCTACCTCTGATTCTAAGTCCCAGCGCATGCGTGTGTTAGGTCCATAACTTTTGAACACAGGGAGAAATGTTTTTCCCTGTTTTTCCCCAAAGTCTCTGAAAAGTCTCACATTACATATGGATCAGCTCAATGATTGGCTGAAGACCAACAAGCCCCTCCTGGGCCGTAGATCCATTGCTTTGATCTTCACACCTCACCCAGCCACTTTCACACAACCCCCCTCCCCCCCTCCCCCCTCCCCCCCCCCCCCCCCGCTCTCAGCACATTCCTCAACCCTGATCACACAGACACTCAAACACACTACTTGGTTCAAACTCCTACAAGTAAATACACTGTATCACATAATATCCATAATTAGGAGCTTTAAAACTTCAATTTCTCACACGTGTTCCAGCAGTAAACACACACACGTATCTTACATGAACTACAGACAGAATGTGCTCTGCTCTCATTACGATGTCCTGGGAGCTTCTTGTTGACAGCACACAGTCTATAGTTCCATATTGATGACATTTTATAGAAAACATTAAATGCGTTGGAATCACGTCTTCATGTAAACTATTTTTCACCGGCCAGCGTAATATGATTTTGGAGAAATACATTCAAGTAACCAAAATCGTGTCTCTTTCAACCTACAACTGAACAAACCATCAATATTTTAAAACAAATTGCTGTTTGGTGACACGTTGATATTGTAACCGTAATTTAGCCGGTTGAAAATACGGTGAAAATAGGTCTAAGACGCTCAGACCCCATTTCAACCTGTTTTAAACCAGAAATCAACGTTGAAATCCGGGTTAGTGCTCACTGGATCACTCCAGAGCATCTGCAGTACGTTCTTTAGTTGTTTCGGGGAATTTCCAAGCCTTGCACTTGTCAGGTACAGCTGTCCAAACATCTTTTTCCCGAGACAGAAAGGAAAATATAGTGCTACTGGAAAGTGCGTATCTTACTGAGGAGACGTATTGTCAATAACTCCAGTGACCTGTAAAAGAGGCTGTGGCCCTGAGAGCTGTTTTACTAGCTCAAAGGTTGGAGGAAATGGCTGAATGTAATAGTGTTGGGGTGATCATACTGCAGGAATGGTGCATGGTCCAGCTGCTACTGACATTAAACAGGTTTCGACAATAACTCAATAATTGCACTTTGCACTTAGGTCTGTCATGATATCAGGTTTTTCATTTCAAGATTATAGTGGCCAAAATAATTTGGGAACGATATTTGATCAATGTCTATAGAAAAAAGAAAAAATGCTGTCAGTCAAATGAATCCTTAACTTCGGTTATTGGGTGTTTTGTCTCGTTTAAATGAATTATACTGAAAGTGTACGGAGGTGGACAGAGTCTGTAACAATAACTGTTCAAAAGTGTACAAAAATAACAATTACACTAATAGATAGTGAAAAGGCAACCAGATGAACTGATAACATTTGCTATCAATACAATCTCAAAGTTAACTGTTATAAAATCACTAAGAGAGGCTGGATTACTGCCGCAATATGGTCATACGTGTATTATTTACATGGTATTAGTATTTCATTTTTTGAATATCACGATTATCGTCAACAGGCGTTAAACCCCAAACCCTAATTTAGAGTCAAAAATTGAAGGTCAAGTCCAACTCTGCACGGAAGTTTTCCTCGGAGGTGGATCACCTTTTGCCGCTGTCTCCGTCTCTGCCCAGTCTTTGATCTAGTTCCCTCTTGTGGAAGCCAGCTCGTCACAACTCAGTGACCATCACGTAAACGAGGATTTATCGGCAGCGCTGTCTGTCCAGACCCCTGCATGACTGCTCTTTGTTTGGCAGGAGTTTTAAAGTGCCATTGCCAAGCAAGTTCAACCTTGTGCTTTGCTCAAGAAGAGTCAAAAGAGCGGTTACTATTTTGTTTTTGCTCCAAACTTAAAGGGTTATTTTGGTATTTTTCACCCTGGACCCTGTTTTGTCATGTTTTTATCTAAGTGACCAATGGGGACTTGGGTTTTGGATTTGGTCCAATATTGAGGGAGAATATGGCAACCGCTAAACGGGCTGCAGTGTATAGTTACTCAGGGCACCTCCTCATCGGCAATGTACGTCCACTAAAAGTGCTTGTTATTGCCACTGACAGGCTCAAAGTGTTATTATAAGTGTTTGACTACATTATGAAAAGAACCCTATAGAGAAATAAAACGTCTTGCACTTCATTGCATCCCGTTTAGCGTCTGCCATCAGCAGTTCGAAGCACAGGGTTATACGCGGTTACTGCAGAACAAACAGTTCAGCCTTCGCACTAAACTCAGTCCCCACTTTGCCAATCTGCCTTAACAGACTGGAGCAAGGACTTTTTTTATATCAACAATGTCTTTTGATACCTTCATCAGAAAATCAAACCAGTAGCTGCCATTTCCGATCCTAAAAGCGCTTTTAAAGGTTTCGGATCCTTATCTTGGTGTGAGCTGCAGAGACATTTTAAACTAGATTACTTAAACATGCAAGATTTTAAAAACCAGATTGAGGATCATTTGAGCACTATACTTTTCCTGACACTGAATGAACATTTATTTTGTTGCAATTTGCTGGTTATTTTAGAATTTGTGATTTTATGTCATGCTTGTGTGAAACTTTTACGCTGCCATCTTGGCTAGGAATAAAGGTCAAATAAATAAATATAATAAATAAAAAAATACAACCACTGGGAGAATAAACGTTTTACAAAGATCACACTGCATCTACACACTGACCACCATGCGTGTCACATTCCTCTAGTTCATTTTCTATTCAGCAATATGACATCTAATGCTGCTCACACACCGGGCGCGTTTTTTGATTGACGCGCGTCGAGATTACATACAAAGTCTATGCACAGACGCGATGAGATTAAAAATCGCGGCGCGCCAGTCTCATCGCGTCTGTGCATAGACTTTGTATGTAATCTCGACGCGCGTCAATCAAAAAACGCGCCCGGTGTGTGAGCAGCATAAGTTCACCAAATGAGCTAAAGCCTAATACAAGAAGTTATCTGCAAATCATGTCATCACTCTCGGATGTTTATGGAAGCCCTTTCCTCAAGGATGAAAACGATTGATTGTGTTTAATGAGGGGTTCTAATAGCCTGAAAACATTGTGTAAAAAATCGGCGTTTCCTTGAAAGGCTGTTGCCAGGTGACGTGTATCAACAGATCATGCCTTTGTTATCAAGGAGAGTACATGATGTGTTCTGAGGTTAGGGTTCACATGCTCACAAAATTACATTACTGAATGCAACGCCTGCAGATGAGATACATGTGTAGACTGATTGGGAATGTGTGCAACAAGGAGCCATTAGAGTGGTTCTGCCATGTCAGGGCAAGGTCTTTACTATTTGCGGTGTCCGGTAGACAAACAGGAAAGTAAGTTGAAAGATGTCAACTATATTCAAATTTTACAACATCTAAGCGACTCCTTTAGCCACTTAGCGGAGAAATAATGTTGTTACCATGTGTCCTAAATTTCCAATTACCAGAAAAAAGGGATGTGCTATTTCTTGTTGTCTAAGAACGAAGGTTGTCGTATGATATTTTACCCCATAATAATCAGTTTCACCATATATGTTAGACATTATAGGATAAGGCTGGTGATTGTCTCCATTTTTCTTGTTGGCAACAAATGCAAAACATGGCACCTGAAACTCGTACCCTCTTGCTCATTCATCCAGTGCACAGAGAATTCTGTGCCAGAATAACCAGAGAAGCATGCTGCAAAGTGCAGTACATCCTGAAATTTGTGGTATATCCTTTTTTTTTCGAAAATAATTCACAAACATAACAGAGACAAATACTATCACAGTGCAAGAGGCAGAAAGCCCTTATTTGAAGCCTCCGCCTATATAACGTAACAATTTGCGGCCACTTACACCGTGAATTGCGCATCAATTGCTTTAGTTAACTCAATAGTTTTTGAGTTTTTGAGTTTTTGAGTTTTGAGTTTATTATTATTATAATATTATTTATTATTTATTATTAAATATGTGCTGTGATCCCACTGAAGGGTTAAGTGTCTC